>LPNX010287136.1:608964-745978 GCA_001517045.1 Pseudotsuga menziesii
CCGTCTTTTATTATCTATAGTTAAATTACAAACTCCTAAGTAATTCATTCAATTTAACATCACAACACTAAGTAATTATCCTTAGTAACTTAATAGGGTCTACCCCCCTTGGCTTCGTTAGGAGTTAAGCCTAAACGGAGGAGTCAAGAACAAGGTGACAGCCTTGACTCGAGACTTGCCCCCAAGGACACACCGAGTGGCTTGAATATTTCTGCCATGTGACCCAGGTGTGTGAAAGGAGGAAACACCTCTCATAATTCTTGATATAAAACTTTGTACAGAAGGTACGAAAGTTGTTTGTGTACTCTAATGCTATATGGTCCCTCTCTTGATGGAGAATAGTCCATCTTATGTACTAGTCATCATAGTTTCCCACAGGGTAATACTGCTCCTTAACGACATCTATGAAAGAGGCCAAAGTGGATTGGCCTCAAACATTCTAAAATCGTCTGATGAGTTTTTCTCACAAGAAGTATCCCACCAATTTTTGACATGGGGGGCATCCTTGAGGAGTGCAAAGGTGATCTTTTCCATGCTGAAAAAATTGTGGACAAAAAAAACCCTTCTAGAACATTCAACTACTTATCTAGGGCATCAACATTGATTTGGCCTTCAAATAAAGGAATATCAAAGTTAAGTTGTACTTTGAAGGGAGTTTCTTCTCTGAAATAGTTTCTTGTTGAAGGTGCATCTACCGCTGCCAACATTCATCGAAAGATCTGGGAAAAATTATCCATCATCTTGTTCCTATGTTGTGTGAGGGATTCCTCGAGCAACGAATTGATAGGATCTCCTGCTCCAATGTATGTCTTTTCTTCCACCATGGGAGGCCATTTTGGGTGGTGAGAGTGATATTACCCAAGTGAAACTAGTTTGAGACCCAACTCTCTATACCTTGACCTTGTCGGGGGCATGAACCGAGAAACAATCAAAGAGTAGATTGCTCTGATACCACTGTTCTAGATTTATGTGAGAATGAAATGAAAGAACATAATTAGAATCATGAACACATAGATATTACAATGAAAACATAGTTACATTAAACACATATTCTATTAAAGGGAGAAAAATGAACATACTGTAAATACAACAGCTAGAATGGTGGTAGCTATCCCTGAGAAGAGATGTGGATGTTATGCTCATTCATGCCAAGATGAATATGAAATGAGGCCTAAAGGGAATATTTATAATAATCATTAGGGAGAGAACCCAAAGCATCCAAAACATAACCCTAGAATATGGACCATCATAAAGTTTGCAACCCCAAGGTTGTTAGTTAAATAGTAAACTTCCTGGGGTCATAAATTTTGCATACGATATCCAATTTGGGTGATCGATAGCCCATTGGAAATATTTATATCAGTTTTACATATTTTGACTGGAGTCAAATGCATGAATTTTGTAACCATTTGGCCCCCCAAATCGCCAAAAAATGTCATTTAGGGCCTCAAAATGAGCCCAAAAGTTTAGGACTCGAACAACAGTAGAAAAATAACTAGGAAACTTTCAAACTGAGCAATTGTTTTGAGCCAGTGGAATAGGTGGGTGGCCATTGATCTCCATTTGAATCATGGAAGTTAGTAACAAATCCAAAGGAACCAAGTATCCCACAAATCACCTTGATTTCTATTAGCAACGATGGGATATGAAGATTGTACCACGTAGTCAATTAGTGTATCAGTTCTACCATACATTGGATTTCATAGCCCAGGTATTTTCAACAAGAAATAAGGTATATGAGAAGCTTGGATAAAGTGCCTATTAAATTTACTGCCACATTCTTGTTCATTTCTAGAGATTTGAACCTGGCCAAATTTATCCATTGCATGAAATAATTTATCTTTGGAGAAAGACCACAGTAGGATATGACAAAGAGTGTATGCTTACCATTGGGACTTGGCATGGCTGAAGAATCAATATACTATTGGAAATTTGATAGTAATGATCATAATCAAGACCAGGATCCATGCAACATACACATTAAGGAAACTGTTGGAGAACGTGTGGTGTAGGATGAGCCATCTTCCAACACTACACCATAGTTTATATATATTCTCAAGGAAAAGAAACATAACATTGGTACTAATGAGGATCCCAATATGGCCATAATAGGAAACTATTAGGATAGTCACCCAAACAATCAACTTTCTAAAATATGATTAAGATGTTTTTATGCACAACTTCTCAAAGATGAAGGGGATTTCAAGAGCACTAAGAGAAATGAATATTTAAGTAAAGGAGGTGGATGAACCAGTTAGTAAGATACCATATAGAATGAAACCCCACTATAAGGAAAACATGCACAAAGAGATAGACCACATGTTGGATGCAGGGATTATTTTCCAGTGGAGGAATTAGAGTGGATCAGTCTGATGGTGGTCCAGGATAAGAAAAAAAAGGAAATATGAATTTGTGTAGATATGAACAACTTGAATGCAACATGTATACATGATCTTCTCCTTATAGCTTTCACATATGATGTGTTACATAATGTATGGGGTTGCGAAGCCTATTCGTTCACTGATGGATTCTCTGGTTATCAACTGGTGCATATAGCTGAAGAGGATCACATGAAGGATAATTTTGCTACTGAGTAGGAATATTTTTCCTACAATGTCACACTATTTGGATTGAAAAATGTGCCAAGTATGTTTTCCAAGATAGAGGTGACCACATTCAAGATTTAATGCATAATTTTTTGGAAGTGTATCTAGATTAATGCACAATCTTTATTCTATTGAATTATCACCTACACGTCTCATGAATCATGCCAGATAACTGCTAGAAGATGCAGATATATTTTAACTTTAAGAAGAGCATTTTTTGTACACAACCTATCCAAGGAATTCGGCCCCCCAAGAACACAAATTTCCTTAATCCCATTATCTCATAGTGGCACATTTACTCCCCTACCTCAAGTAGTACATCAAAACCAAATTCCTCCACACCAATTACAAGGACAAATTACCACAACCATTTAATACCTCAATAAGCATTTAAACCATTTATAAGTATTATTTGTATCATCACCCCCACCAAGACAATATGGGAACCCCTCCTCCAATGAAAACCAATTCTATTTAGTTATTACCACATGAAAACTCTACCCAACATTGATTCATGGGGCACCCATCTTCACATTTACAAAACTCCCCTCACATCATTTTGGAAAAGGTCCCCTAACCCTCTTAAAATGTGGGAGCCTGTCCCATCATCAAATTGAATCCTCGACCCACTTAAAATTGTGGGAGTACCACCCATCATCAAAAAATTTCCTCGACATGCTCAAAACAATGGGGACCCCACCAATTATTCTTTATGTACAAACATGTTTCCCAATCCTCTAAAAATTGTGGGGACCACCCATTATTTTGAAAGAAAACCATGGTTTCCTTTTATTGATGTAGTTAAGTCTTCCTACCCCACTATGCTTAGTTTGGTAAGTCAATATACCCCCAGTATTTTATATCTCCTCTCACTCTTAAATCAACAATTTGTCTCTCCTTGTTACAGTCTGTCCCTCAATTTTAAAGTACGTTATCGTTATTTACTCCCCATGCATACATAAATCAAAGAAAGTTATGAGCCCCATGCTTACTGACTAGTATTGTGTCAAGTTAGTTAGTCCTACAATTGGTTTCAACATGATATTGGTTCATATGATAAGACCCTTTTCTTATCATGATTCTTCATCTCTCATCAACATCAAATCATCATACTCTGAGAGTTGAAGTAGTTACAATAGTACCTTGGGATTCCTTTCAATCACTAAAAGGAATTGCTTCAAACTAAGTAAGGAGAGTCATTAGTTATCCTTAACTTAGTAGTCACCCCTATTCTCGACAGCAACACCTTTACTCACATTATGGGGACTAGTACATATTGAAGGTAGTAGTGTTCATGTTTAAAAAATCATGGTAGAAACATATCTAATACATTGTAAACTTCAGTGGCTACATCAACCTTATGGACACCCACCCCTATGGGACTCTCCATTTTCTTGATAGTTCCACTTCTTTGGCACCAATAACATCAGTTTTAGGTTCATGTAATCTAACATGGTTTTATTATTCCTTCATCCATGTCCTAGAATTGTATGAGATATACATCGATCTCTTCATATTGTATCCATTCTAGCCATCTTCATGAGCACATGAATGCCTGCCTTGTTTGTATAAAAATAACATTTTCAGTCATCACTGCACTAGAAACCTTCCCCTTTTGGACAGGTTTATTCATCCACCTATGTTAATAATGCTTTTACAATAAATAGAGAGAATACAACCAGAAACAATGATGAATTATCGACTCTAAATAAACCTTCAAACCTCATACATCAGGGGGCATATTTTATCATTAAAATCTTGCACACATGTGACATTTTCACAACTTATACAATAAATCCTCATCAACATACAACATGCATCCAAATTAATACATATTCATAAAACCCAAAGAGCAGCATGAGCCAAAAAGTGCTCCAAAACATTTAAAATACAAATCCATGAGGGTAATGGCCTATTTATGCACACGACAATGTCCTCGCAGTAGCATGGATATTTATTTGATACTCACGTAACTGATAGAAATGACGGAATCTCACCCACTAACGTTGCAATAAAGGTTCATGAAAGCTCCACTTACTAAAAGAATTCGAATTTTGGCCCTTCACACACTTGGTTGCCTTAAATGGCTTCTCTTGTGTAATTTGGAGCCATATCATGGATCATTGGGTTTATATTGGATCTTGTTATTTATTAGCCACCTCTCATCCTATAAAATAAATCCATGTGCATGCTATTTGTAAGAGAATTCTTAGAGAAAGGTTATCTACTGGATTTGTGCTTGAGCTCTCTTATAGCTAAGAATTTCTCAAGCTCTCTTTCCGACTTCCCTAAAGGGCCAAGTGTTCTCCTCATTTGTTCTTCAAGATACTTGGAATCTAGTGTGGACTAAATAGACCTCTATTAGGAGGATTGTTCACCCCCATTTGGATATCACATCTCCAAGGTGTTGTATTTTCTTTACCATTGAGCAATAAAATAAGTGGGTCGACATTTCTTGATTGTTGGAAGTTTGCATTTCTCACCTCATCTAAAATTTTATTTCATTTTGTTTTAATTATTTTAATTTGTTCTATTTCCACTAATAATCCTTTGCAGAATCACTTGGATCACACAACCATCACAACAAAGGGGATCCTAATACTGAGGCCTTTCTGCAGCCTACAAGGCCTAGCCAGTAACAAAGTGAAAAGGAAGCACTCTTGTGTAATATTTCCCACAACACACAATTTCCCAACTTTAGGGAAATTTTCCTTGACTTTACTAGTAAATAAACATGTTCCCCAACTTTAAATTCCTTGTGCACTCTTTTTAAATCTACGTAATTATTTTTCATATTCTAAGTTTCCTTTAAATTATGCATGATATTAACAAATTCCTATTCCATTTCCTTGAACATTTATGGTCAAAGCACTATCCTATTTATTAGACTATCCTAACTCTTTGGAGTTATACATTCTTTTCCATACAAAGCCTAAAATGGACTCATTCCCAATGGTGCTTGATGTCCATTATTGTATGTAAATTCTACCAAGTGTAGGTAATCCTCCCACTTGGATGGATTATCCATTACATACATCCTTAACATGTCCTCAAGAACTTGATTTACCCTCTTACTTTGGCTATCTATTTGAGGATTATATGTTGTACTTAAATTTAGCTGAGTTCCCAATTCTTGACATAACCCTTTCCAAAAATTGGATTTGAACTTTACATCTTGATTTGAGACTATTTCCTTGGGTAATCCGTGTAATTTGAATACTCTCGTCATAAATATATTTTCCTTTTTATTTGTTTTATGAGTGGAATTGACCAAAATAAAATTAATTTCATTTGAAATCTTGTCCACCACAACCATGATTGAATCATGTTGCCTTATTTTCATTGGAAAACTTGTTATAATATCCATAGAATTTACTTCCCACTTCCATTATGGAATGGGAAAATGTTGTAATAGTCATGCTATGTATTGATGCTCTACCTTGACTTATTGGCACTTTTGACACCAGGAAGTGTATTTTGATACATCCTTTTTCATCCCATGCCAAAAGCATCATTTCCTTGTTTTTTTATTGTCTTTTTATATCCCATATGTTCGGTGAATGGAATTTGATGAATTTCATCCATTATCACCTTCTTCAAATTTAGACAATTTGGAATATATAATATTCCCTTATAAAGAAGAAGATCATCATTTCCAAGCTGATAACCTTCACACTTTTCATCTAATTTTTCCTATTGAAATTTCTCTTTTACTTTAAGGTAAGTCTCATATCTATATTGGGGTTCAAGAGCTCTTGTTTAAAACTCATTGGCATATACTTAAATGTTGCTACCTGAAATTTTTGCTAAAGGAATCTACAACTTTGTTCTCCTTTCCTTTTACATATTTATTTTCAAAATAAAACTCACACAAAAATTCCATCCATCTAGCTTTCCTAACATTTAAGCTTGGTTGATCGAACAAAAAATTCAAGCTCATATGATATGTTCTAAACTCAAATATTCTTCCTATCAAATAATGCATCCACTAATAGAATTTGAATTCCATTTAGATCTTCAAGAAAATAGTTTTAATAATGTTTGCAGTAAATAGAGAATGAAGATACAAACTGAACAAAACAAACCACACATGCAATAGATGAGTATTGCACAGGAATTTACAATATCATTCACAATAATTAATTCAGTGTTACAATAGTTTACAAATAGGAAGAATTTGAATCCATTAGGGAGGAATTCGAATCTACCAACTGGATGTGACTGTACCTAACTAACTAACTAGCTCATAGTGTCTCAATCAATATCAAAGTCCAACAGATCAATTCCCGGATGTCCAACCAACTCAATCAATCAGTAATAACCAGTTAACTCACTGCAACTGATTGTGGAAGGTGGGAAAAGGTTCCTACTCCACATGAAGCCATGCATAACTAGCACTAGATAACTGATTGTGATCTAAATGAAAGTATTTGGAGGCTAACTAAGAATAAATATGTCCAACTCCAACTAACTGATGGAGGTTGGTGACGGGACTCCCAGTGGCTCCTAAAATGTAGGGATTATTCTAGGAGGCACCCAAACTGATGCATGCACATGCAGCAAGTGGAAGTTAACCTCTAGCAGTGTTCCCCACGCTCTAGTAATTGGTACATATGGCCCCATTATTCTAAGTGGACCCAATAGTACTAGTGGACCTAATTAATTAATTAAGGTTTCTAAGTTAGGATAAATAACCTAATAGATATTATGGTCAAGGGAGGATTAATAATCCTAACACCCCCCTTAAATCCTAACTTGGACAACAGTGGGCCCTGGTAACAAGACCATAGGTCACCCAAATATGATCTAAAAGACAGTAAAAAAATGATTCTTAATACAACTGAGGATACAGGGGAAAACCTCATGGGAACCCCCCCCTTCAAAATAAGCAGGAATACAAATTTTGAAAAAACTTGTGAAATTTTTTGCTGCTATTTGCAGCACTATGAAGCAGCAAATGTAGTATATTGGTTCTTCTGTGCAGGTGAACCTATGAATCCAAAAAAAATTCTTATTTCTGAAGGAATCTTCCTTTTTTTAAGAATAATAATGTACTCAACTGAATCGGAAATATAAACAATTGCATGGTGAAAACTGGACCCATGTAGAGAAGTTGGAATCAACTGAAGAGAGAGAAAAATTTCTTGAGAATTCGAACCATGTGAGGAACAAGCAAGAATATGATATATGTCAGCCTTTAATAGAAAACCATGAGTGGTAAATTCATCTCCAAGTGTTAGGAGAAAGTGTCCAGGAGGATGCATAATGTCTTCCTCTTTACTAGTTATGTGAGGGGATGAACATGTGACCAAAGGTAGAGAATCCCTCGGACTGTGTAGAGAGAATGATTGAGCTCCATAATCTGATATTTCTTCAGAAATAACCAATAATTCACAAAATCTAATATCAGCAAACTCATAAGAGATAACTAACATCGAATCCTCAACAACAAAATTTAATTAGACTTGCGGTGCTTGATTTGTCACACCGAAATTAATGAAACCAGTTGCAAGAAATACTGAAAGCTCTTGAATATTAAAACCTGAACCATATATTATAATATCACAAAATAAATCAGATCCAAAAATGTTGATATCAGATCCAAAACTGTGCTCGTCTGAGATGGTAGATGCACAATTTTCTCCTTCATCAAAATTCTGATTTTTGGTGCATGCAATCCTGTAGGAAATTACTGGAAGCTCTAGATTAATGAGAGTGAATGGAACACTCCTATAATATGATATTATCTCCATAATATCCATGGTATTACTTGTCTTAAAATCAGAAACATTATTAGAGATATAGAAATCAAGTTCCTCTACCTTTTCTGAAATAGTCACCGGTAAACTATGCACAAAATTTAAAGAATCATTGGAGAATTTTTGCAAAGAATAGGAGTGTTTTTCTTCAAGAACAGATATTCAAATGTATTATTTTGGATCATCCATGTGAGGATATGATATCTCATATATCTCATACACTTTTGGATCAGCAAGAGAAGGATTCATTCCAAGGATACTTTCTTCAGTTCAAATTGACTGTAGGGAAAGTTCTGCTTCTTCTTCATCTTCAACAATTTGCTTTTCTGTAGGAGAGGGAATGAGGCATGAAATCATCATGCAGGATTTTATCTGAACCTCTATCAACATATGATATTTTAGAGTCATCTCCCATATGAATTATAGGTCCTCCTGAAAGAAGGAAGGTGATGAAGGATTCCCTGGAAGCAACCATGTGGTTGGATGCTCCATAATCTATCAAATAATCCTTCGACAGAGAGAGGATTGCATGCAAGAATATCTCATCTTCTTCAATCTTCTCTTCATCATTAGACATATCTGAACCTTGTGGAAGGGAAATATTGTTCTTTACACATAGATATTTCATCTGGTCGAGGGTCTTCTTCATGCACGAGTATTCTGGATGAAAACCCCTCATACAATAGGGACACTTTTTTATTTTCAAACTTCTTCTTTTTATTAAAGCCAGAGGATCCTTCAGAAGTTTGTTGATTCTGTTTAGGATTCAAATTAGCTTCTTTGGGATCCTTCTTCTTTTTCTTTCCCTTTGGCTTGTGCTTTTCTAGAGTCAGTAACTAGGAGATCCTAGTCTTTGGAGGTATTGATGACTCCCATTCAAATCAACTTTTCTTTCTCCTTGATTAAGGACTCAGAAAAGGAATCAAGTGAAGGAAATTTCCAACTGGGGAAGCCATCTCTCTTGGAATGAAATATAGAAACAAATACAGAATACTCAGAACAAAGTTTGATGAGTATGGAGAGGACATTTTTCTCATCCTTCCTTTCTATTCCACACTGTCTGCATTGAAGTGCAAGAGACTTGAATTTAGTAAAGAATTGATCAATAGTATTGAAACTGCTAGGATGTAAGGTTGTTAGGTCATTCTCTATAAGGTATCCCTGAAGCTCATCTTGTTTTACAAACAAGTTATCAAGCTTCTTCAAGGATTCTCTAGGTGTCTCCAAACCTTCAAGGTGGAAGAGGAGATCTCTGAATATATGAGTGCATAAGTAATTGAATGCTTCATCACAACGGTTTGAAAACTTGTTCTTTTCAACTGGATGATGAGGCTCTTCCTCCCTTCCTTGTATTATCCTGAGGTAGGCATGATAGCACAAGGATAGATGCATATCAATACTCCAATCAAGATAATTGGAAGTTATAAGGATCCAGGTGTAGGAAATTGAGAAATCATAATTGCTTCGACTAAAAGATCACAAAACTTCACACAAGCTACATAGCACCTGTCAATTTTTATTGCAAAAATATAAAACATATGAAATAATTTAGAATCATGCTTTTCCTCTTGACATGAACATATTTTTAGGTTTTGTCATGCCCTCTCCAATGCTCTAAATAAATTAAGAGCTATAAAATCATCATAGGGGACTTCTATGGAAACACAACTGCTTCTGATGTTCAATGGAGAGAAACAAACATGAAGCCTTCCTGAGAAGACTCTAATACCATATTAGAATTTGAATTCCATTTATATCTTCAAGCATATAGTTCTAATAATGTTTGTAGTAAATGGAGAATGAAGATACAAACTAAACAAAACAAACCACAGAGGAAACATATGAGTATTGCTCAAGAATTTACAGTATCATTCACAATAATTAATCCGGTGTTACAATAGTTTACAAATAGGAAGAATTTTAATATATCAACTAGATGTGACTGTACCTAACTGAATAGCTAACTCATGGTGTCTTAATCAAAATAATATTCCATCATATCAACTCCCAGATGTCTAACCAACTAAATCAATCGGTAATAACTAGTTAACTCAATGCAACTTAGTGTGGTAGGTGGGAAAAGGTGCCTACTCCACATGTAGCCATGCATTAGACATGCATAACTAGCGCTATCTAATTGAAAGTAACCATAGGATAACTAAGACTAACTAGTTCCAAATCCAACTAACTGATGGAGGTTGGTGTCGGGACTCCCAGTGGATCCTAAATTGTAGGGATTGGTCTAAGAGGTGCCCAAACTGATGCATGCACATATAGTAAGTGGAAGTTAACCTCTAGTAGTGTTCCCCACACTCTAGTAACTAGTACATGTGGCCCCATTAGACCAAGTGGACCCAATGGTACTAGTGGACCCAATTAATTAATTAAGGTTCCTAAGTTAGGCTAAATAATCTAATAGACAGTATGGTCAAGGNCCACATTTTGAGGGAATGTACTATGACTACTAGCTTGAAATATTGAGTTGTATAATTATTTCCATGCTCTTATAATTTTATGGACTCATAGAAAATCACAAACCCTTCTTGCATAAGCACCCCACCTAGTCTTTCAATGCAAGCATCCATGCATAATACAAAATTCTTCTTTGGATTTGTAATCTTGAAAACACAGGCAATAGTAATTAAATTCTTCAATCACTATAATATTTCTTCACATTTTTCAAACCATACGAAATCTACATTCTTTCTTTGCAATGATGTAATTGGATGAGATACCTTGGTGAATCCCTCAATGAACATGACCAGATGAAGACACCTTGGTGGTTTTTCCCAGATGGGTTTCCACATTATCTCTTGTGTGTAAATGAATGGTTGATGTGGTGAATGTTTATGTGATTGATTACTATTTGCTTTCAATACAATGTTGAATGTTGCTTGAATATTTGTTATTATCCTAGAATTGGTAGATGAATGATCGAAACGCATTGTTGAAATGAACATATATATATATATATATTAGTCTGTATGATTGTTGTTTTGAATCCCAACTTAAGTCATAGATATGATTGATGTGAATCAAATGCGCCGCACAAGTTGTGCTAGTTGCGAGGTGGAAAGGAAGGTCAAGTCACACGTGATGACATGTATTTGTGCTCGGTCACGTAGAACTGACTCCTCTATCCAACCATCATGATTCCTCCATTGAGCTCCTTAGCTGTGAGCCAAGGGACTATAATCCCTCGATAATCGTGTAAACATGGTTATGATGGGTACCCATCTATGAGATATCTCAAGTGAGACTGCACCTGCTTCGTAGGTGTTGCTGATGGGGCTTACTCTATTGGGTTGATATCTTGGGTAGTTGTTGGATTGGTGGGATGCGTAGAAATTGGTTCACGCAAGTGGGGAAAAGTGGCCAACAAATGGTTTCATTGCCAAGACCTATTGATCAAATCGAGGGAGATGTTGTGGCACCCAACGAAGAAGGAGATAGAAGATTGGCTAGATTCTAAAATGATGGTATTCATGCGAGAAGAGAGTGTAGAAAGATAGGTGAGTACAGGAAATTGGATAGGGAGGCTATCGTAGCAATTGAGTCACGCAGTCTATGAAGCGGATATGATTTGTAAGAGCTAGGAGTAATATGGAAGGTAGTAAGAAGAGATGTTCCCTGGAAGTTCTGAGGATGTTTTAGACACTGGATTCTTGAGAAGCGGAAGGAGGTTCTGGTCAGCAAAGAGGAGAAAAGTAGCAGGAGGTAGGAGGGCCTATTGCTTTCCCAGGGAGGGTGAATATGGATGCAAGTCATACCTAGACGAAGGGTCCTGCGATGAAGAGGAGGAGTATAGCCCAGTTTCTAAGAGAGAAGAATTGGGGGAGTCTACAAAATCACCGATAATAGGATGTGAATACAACATTCCAGAAAGATCCCCTGGAGTGAGACCTAGAATTTCCTCTCCTAAACCACTTGTGAACACTGGCAATAATAGTGTTGGGACTGGTGTGCAAGGAAGTCCATCAGCTATCCCAGTAAATCCTGTAAATCTAGGGAATCCAGTGAACAATCCCAATGCCACCCTAATGGCAGAGACAGATGTTAGACTACCCACTTTTAATGGGAATGGAATGGAAGACCCATAAAAAAATTGGTTCCTTTGTGAAGCTGTCTAGATGGTATGCTTAGTGTATAATGCCGATATAAAAAAGGCATAGTTGATCATGAACTTATAGGGTTGCGTGCTGGACTGGTTCATGAAATTTTGTGCCATACCAGTGGGAACACCACAAAAGAATATTGAGGAGATTCGACATGCGATGATCTTAGAATTCAGGAAACCCTAATCGAATTCACAATGTATTACTGAGATCAAGGAGATTAAGCAGGATCCAACAGAAACAGTATGGGACTTTGACCAATGGTTCAAAACACTAATGTCTAAGGTCATCTTCTAGATGTCGGACGTGCAGGATAAAGAGTGGTTTATTGCTGTGCTACTGCCACATATAAGAGGAGCACTCATGCAACAACAGATTGCAACATAGACGGAGGCGTTAGAGTTAGAAATGAAGCTAGAGGATTTTCCTATTGGGTACGATGCCGTAGGAATGATCCAGATTCAATCTCAATTGGCTAATCTGACTATTTAACTCCAAGATATGAAAAGGGGAAAAGAAACACATGAAGATCTATGGTGTACGCGATGCCGGACCAATGGACATACCAAATATGAATGCTCAACATATATGAACTACATATTTTCCAGTGGGTCAAACACATTGAATAGCCAAGGGTTTCCCTGGTGCAATATCTACCAAACAAGAGGACATTGGGACGTAGATTTCCTATTCATGCAAAATACGGTATGTGAACCAACTAGTTTGTATTGTAAATTTTGTAAATATGTAGGCCGTGATGAAAAGGATTGCAGGGCCTACCAACTCATGAGGGAGAAAAAGGTAGATGCATATTTGATGAAGACTAAGGAGCAAGTAAATATTGAATAGGCTATGCCTCGGTTCCAAGCTACTCCCCAGTTTCAGGCTGCACCTCAATTCCCACCTCCGCAACAGTTTCAGATGGCACCAAAGTCTAAGAATATGACCCCATATAACTTATACCAACAACCACAATACCTATTACAACCACCTCAAAGGGGGGGTGTCAATTATAAGGGATGATGAGGAGGAGTATTTAGTTGAGGGAGAGGTCCAGTTGTATGTTACAATTGTGGAGTACTAGGGCATTATGCTAGGGACTACCCAAAACCTGCAAGGACTTTGTCGTATTGTAGGTAAGATCACAATGTGGAGCAATGCCTGCATCTCATTTCTTGATGGCAAGCCCGGACGGTTGGAGCAGCTAACCCGGTACCAAACCCTGCACCAAATCCTGCAGCAAATGCTCCCAACTCAAATTCTATTATCAACATACAGATGATAGTCACCAAACCATGAGAACCAAATGTGGCAGTGGTAAGAAGGGGACGTGCTATGACAGGTGCATACCAAGCCATGCAGACAGAACCTGTGACACAAGTGCAACCGCAGGTATGACCTGGCGTGAAGAAGAAAGCACCACTTGACATTCAAGAGTAGAAGCACATATTCATGGATGTATGCCCAGAATTCATCGGTGTAGAGAATCCATATACCTCAGGCCAAGTAAAAGATATGCCTAAGAGATTCCAAAATTTATTTGAACAAAAAACTACGAGAAAGAATGCAGATAAGGTTAGTAAACTAAAACCTTTCTTGTTAAGTTATTTAGCGCTAATCAAGGACAAGGAAGCAGCAGAAATGGAATCACTCATCAAAATTATCTAGGATGGAGACCCTCTACCAAAGAAGGTTAATAGTATCAAGACCAAGCTCAAGACAGGACATGAACTCAGGATGACCACGCAAATTGGTGATTATGATATGGACTATATCATCCTCGACCTGGGATCCAATGTTAACATTTTAACACGCCAAACATGGGAGATAATGGGAAAGACATCCTTAGAATGGTCTCCAATTCAATTAAGGCTTGCAAATCAAGAAAAGGTCCTCCTTGTTGGTAGGCTAAGTCAAGTTCAAGTTGATATCGAAGGATTGCGCACTTTTGTGGACTTTGAGGTCATAGATATAGTAGATGATACCACCCCATATCCCGCACTGCTTAGGATTTATTAGGAAATGGAAAATCAAACGATCATAAATTTCAAGAGAAGGATCCTATCATTTGAAGATGATGAGATGAAGGTTGTTGCACCCCTAGACCCACTTGAAGGACTGAGATACGTTGAACCTGCGTTCAACGAAGGGCATGGTGATCACCTTGATACCATCTACAATGTAACCACCCTTAGGGAAGATTATATTAATCCTACTATAGATGGTAACTTGAGTTGGAAATGTGAGAGTTCATGTACATCAGACTCAGAAGAGGCACTGGAGAACTAGAAGAATTGATTACATGAAGTCTCTTTGAGGAAATGCGCCAGGATAACTAAGTCTTTCAGATGAGTAGGAACTCAGTTGCGACTGCTGCCCACATATGAATGACTACCTAACTTAGCAGCATTCTTGACTGAATTTGAAGAACTGGTAATAGAGCCGCAGTGAATATCTACACTAGACTTTGCATTGAAAGCTATGCCTGGACGATGGTGGGGTACACATAAAAGCACCATAACTGAATGGCCACAGTGGAGAAGGCTGCTAGAAGTAAGGTTCAGGGAGGAAATTACAACTGTAACACAAAGATATACGGGGCTATCAGACCCTGTTGAACACTTAGAATAGTGTTCCACAACATTCTCGAGCTACCCTCACTAGGAATGGATTCATCATTTCATCCATAATCTTGAGATGGCATCATGAGGCTGGTATGCATCTATGGAGCTACGCTGGGAAACAAGGGAATGGGAAGAATTTGTGCATAAATTCATTTACACATTCCAGTTCACGGATGAGCAACCGACAGTTGATATTACACTGAAGACTATTAAGGAGAAAATATTCGTTGAGATCCCACTGGAGATTATGTATTCTCAAACTTGTGTTGCGCATTCCCACCAATGCCGTGAGACAGTTCAACACTGGATGAAATGCTATAATCTCTTTGGAGACCTAGACCATGATCCGACCAACATCAATATCCCAGAATCAGAAGGCTCGTGCACAGTAGAAGGAAGCGACATTTCTAGCAAGCAGTTCATTAAGCCGCTAAAGATCAAAAAGGTTAACATTGGATTGGAGGACAATCTGAAATTAGCCAACATTGGAGACTATTGGGACGAAGAGACTGTAGCTAAAGTCACTGATCTCTTACATGAGTTTCAGGACCTATTCTTGACAAACTTTAGGGAGATGAAGGGGATAGTAGGGGATTTGGGTGAAATGAAAATTCCACTCAAAATCGACGCAAGACCAGTAAAACAGTGGCCATACAGATTAAATCCACACTATAAGGAGAAATTAAAAGCATAATTAGATCGCATGTTGGAAGCAGGAATTATTGAACCAGTTGAAAAGTTGAAATGGATAAGTCCCATGGTCATTCAGGACAAAAAGGTGATAGGTGAGGTTAGAATCTGTGTCAACCTAAGGAAACTAAATGATGCCTGCTTGCATGATCCATTTCCAACGCCATTTACAGATGAAGTCTTGGAAAGTGTTGGCGGACAAGAAAAGTACTCATTCAAGGACGGATTCTCAGGCTACTATCAAGTCAGAATTGCACCAGAGGGTCGTCACAAGATAACCTTTGTAACAGAATGGGGATGCTACCAATACACGGTAATGCCTTTTGGCCTTAAAAATGCCCCTACTATTTTTTCTAGAATAGTATTATGCGTTTAAATATTTTATTCACAAGTTTTGTGAAATATACTTTGATGACTGGAGGTCTTTTTCCTGGTAAGAGACCATATTGAGAATTTGTGCATGATGCTAGAAAGGTGTCTCCAATATCAAATTGTGCTGAACTTGAGAAAATGTATATGCTATGCACCATTTGGTGTATTGCTGGGCCAAGTAGTATGCCGCGATGAAATCCTGGTTGATCCCGCAAAGGTAGTGATTATATTGGACTTGCCTCCACCCACATCAGTCACACAACTCAGGTCCACATTGGGACATATTGGGTATTATCAGAAATTCATAAGAGGGTATGCAGAGATAACTGAGCCAATGGATAAGCTACTAAAAAAAGATGACAAATTTGAGTGGAATGAAAACTGCTAGGAGATCCTAGATAAGCTGAAGGGTAAAATGGCTACTGCACCAATATTAATATTTCCGGATTGGAAAAAGGAATTCCATGTACATGTTGATGCATCATCGATTGCGCTTGGTATAGTTTTAACCCAACCAGGAGATGGCACAATTGACCACCCGATCGCATTTGCAAGTAGGAAACTATCAACGAAAGAGAAAAATTATACCACAACTGAAAGAGAAGGGCTTGCAATGGTTTATACACTACAAAAATTTAGACATTATCTATTAGGTGGAAACTTCAAAATGTTCACTGACCATTCTACGCTAAAGTACTTGGTCAATAAGCCAGTATTGGGGGGGGAATCTTTCGGTGGATCCTCCTATTTCAAGAATTTGACTTTGAAGTCATTGTGAAGCCAGGCTGACTAAATGTTGGGCCTGACCACTTATCGCGAATTGAAAGTGGGGAGGAACCCACTAGCCTAGAGGACAATTTATTGGATGCGTAGCTATTTGCTATAGATGTTGTCAATGAATAATTTGATGCTATTATACACTTATTAAACACAGGCTACACACTTGAAGACTATTCGACATGGAAAAAGAAACAGCTAGTTGTCAAGGCCTCATATTACACACTAATCACGGGAAAACTCTATAAGTTGGGACTAGATGAAATATTGCGAAGATGAGTCTTCGATCATGAAAGACAATGGATAATGGTTGAAGTGCATGTGGGTGTGTCAGGAGGACACTATGCCAGGAAAGAAATGGTGCGCAATATTTTGCAAGCTGGACTCTGGTGGCCAACGATACATATGGATACAAGGAAATAATGTCACAATTGTGATAAGTGTCAAATAATGGGGAAACCATCATGACGTGATGAAATGCCACTTGCAACACAAATTACACTACAGGCCTTTGATAAATGGGCAGTGGATTTTTTCATCCCTATCAGTCCGCCAGGGAAACGGACTGGTGCATGCTATATCATCACTGCTACAGATTACTTGACAAGATGGGAAGAGGCGACACCTATAAAAGATTTTACTGCTGCAACTACGAGCAAATTCCTGTTTGAGAATGTCATCACAAGATTCGGTTGTCCCAAGATCCTAATTAGTGACCAAGGTACACATTTTGTAAATAAGCTAATTGTTGAACTGACTACAAAATTCCAAATCCAGCATAAGAAGAGAATGCCCTACCATCCTCAAGAAAATGGAACTATTGAGGCATTCAACAAGGTACTTGAGAATATGTTGACCAAAGTATGCCATGTGCGTAGAGATGACTGGGACCAGAAAGTCTCACCGGTATTATGGGCCTATAGAACAACATGAAAAAGACTAACTGGATAAACCCCTTTCCATTTAGTCTATGGACAAGAAGCAGTCGTGCCCATGGAATACATTGTCTTGAGCCTATGAATTGCTGTGATAATAGAGATGACAGATACTTGCACTGTAGAAGAAAGGTTTGTGCAACTGGTTCAAATGGAAGAAGAAAATTTTATTGCAGGCTTCCATCAAAATGTGGAAAATCAATGACAAAAATCCTGGCATGACCGTCACATCACAACAAAGCAGTTTAAGGTTGATGGACTTGTTCTGATGTATGATAGTAAATTTCTCAAGCATTCGAGTAAGCTCAAAACACACTGGTTAGGTCCATATGTAGTTGCGTACATTACTTAATCATGTGCAGTAAAACTACATAATATGGATGGAACACCGGTGGCGGGCATTATCAATGGTAGTCGATTAAAACCCTATTGTGATGATTGCAGCATAGTCCCATAAGGCCATGATACACAAAAAAAAAAAATTAGCTAATGAGCTAAGAGACAGCTGGCGGAAAGTGACAGATAGCTAGCAGGCACTGACAACCGGTAAATGCTTGAAAAATTCAAAAAAAAATTGGTGCCACTATAAGTTCAGTAGCATTAAAGCCGCAAGTTCGAGGAAAAGGGCAGCGGGATTTTCAGTCCCATCTAGTATATTACCCTTAACTACCCTTCCAAGTGCATAATGGAACCTAAGCATGCAAAGGACGAACCCATGTGCTCTACCAGAGGGTCCTTCACTCTGTCCAGTCAGCATAAAGACTCATCACCTATAAACAGTCCTTACCTTATACCATGTAACCTTTTCATTACTTTGTCGAGCCAAAGAACCAGAGAGTCAAGCCCATTGAACAAACCAATCCATCCTTCAGAGCCGAAGCGCTTACTCATTAAAATATTTCAGTAATAGTGAGGATTCCATTGAGGAAATCTCTGAACCTGTTCGGCTACCCAAGAAGATGAAGAAGACACATGAAAAGATGATGGTAGTACCTAGGAAGAAGGTCACGAAAAAACCACCATAGAAGTCACTGCATCCATCACCAATAAGGAGTCAGCTCATGCAACTAACTGCCTCCCGACCTCTAGTGCAACCAACCGAAGCCCAAGTTTTTGTTGCCATAGCCCCATTGACTGCAGACCTCCCTACTTCATCTAGCCCTGTAGCAAAAATACCCAAGGCCCATAGATCTGGTCCGGTTCCACCACCATCACTAGAAGTAGAGCTCACCGATGAAGAGAAGAACTTACTGCCCCCTATGTATCACCAAGGATTCCAGGTACCATGGCAGTAACGGTGGACATTCTGGAACTATTAGAAGAACCCAGTATTCTAGAGGGTGTCACAAAACCATAGGATTCCATCATGACCAAACTTCAGGAATTAAAGTTTGAAGACTACAACAATCAGAAGCAAGACATATCCAGAGATCAATTCATGGTCGTAAAATTCAGTCAACCCCCGAATGCAGATGTTGTCTCTACAATGGAGTACGGGTGTGGATTAGAGCAGTTAGGTATATTAAATTTTCTCCTTATGCCCCATTTTTGTCACTCTAGGCCAGTCGGAATGTACGTCAAGCAACTGCTGGTGTGCTTCCATGGTGGCTACCTTTGGATGAACAAACCATATGAGGTGACGGTGGACCTGATTTCATCCATTACAGGTCTGCCATGGCACAGACTCGAGCTGACCCCATACTTACATAATGAGGGGGAAAAGCTAGACAAAAATTATATGAAGACTAAGTACCAGCTTGTCTGTGATGGAAAGGGTTTCCTCATTAGCTCCATCGAGGATAGTGTTGTACAAGCGACAACAAAAATATTGTGTAGCAAGGTACTGTGAAAGATGATTCCTACTAAATGCACGGCTGCAACATTAGAAATTGCAGAAAAGTGTGCACAAGGTGTGCACATTAACTGGTCCCAGTTCCTCTTGAACGAACTGATGGATGATGCACAAGAAGTACAGGAACAACCCACAACTAAGTTTCACTTCTCCTGGCTTTTAATTTTAATCTCATTTGTAGTATGGGATCCACCAATGGATTATCAACCTATGGATATCCTAGTAGAGCTCCTTGGAAGGCCTTAAAAAACCTCTGGGACCATAAGGACAATAAGCACAAGATCGATGCCAAAATTAAATTCTTCCTACAAGGAGAAAGGCTCCAACAAATTGTGCACATGTAGTACTGGTTGAATCCTACAACGGTTATGAAGTATCCATTCATTCAATTCCATGCAGTGATGCACAACATCATCCTGCATCCCTATGGGGATCCCAAGAAGTAGGCACTCCTGACATTCTTCATCCTCTGAGATGTGAATATCCAATGAGAAATCAAATATTGGCTTGAGGAATGGCTTAGCCATCATAAGGAGGTGCCTGCAGGACAACAAGTGCCATAGGGGGATCCATAAGAGAACCTGAACTAGGACCACACCAATCCTAGTACATAAGAGCATCAGGATGTCTCCCAAGAGGATGAAGCAAAATACGAGAGAGACCCACCCAATGCCGACCTCGATGACCCCGCTGCGAATGAGGAGTTGAGCACTGAGCGAGCCAGAAAAAGGAGGGGCAAGAAGCCCATGTAGGAGGAGGAAGACGAAGACACATTGAGCTTCCTGCATAACAAGAAGTAGAAGGTTAATCAGCCCCACATTAGGGGCATAGGAAATGAGGACCTGACCCTTCTTCACAACGCATTTTCTGAAGTAACCAAAAAAACTTTGGAAAAGATCATGACCAGGAAAACTAATTGGATGTCAACCATCACTACAAAGGTTACCCAACTAGCGTAGACTGTCGTAGAAGTATGTGACACCATGCAGGCTGAAACTTATGAAGAAAACTAGGAAAACACACTAGCAACACCAGTAATGCTCCTGCCCCTAAGAATAGAAATTCATGTGGATGCATTTTCTACAAAAGAAGATAAAATGAGGCAAGTATCCATAGCTTGGATACATTAATTTAAAATTTTTCAAAGTTAACCTTGCCACAGATATATTCTATTCATCATGCCGCTATCACAGAAATTAGAATCTGAGAAAATGTAGTTGCATATCAAGCGGCTAAGGCAGCCAGGAAAGCAAGGGAGCGAAAACAAGTTATCAACCACCAGTGGGCAGACCTAGCAACCCAAGCACAGAGCATGCTTGGATGGAACAAGAAATAAAGGAGGCAGTTTTGCAGCTATTATATGAGGAGGTAGAGACTGAGGTAGAACTTGTGCATCAATTAAGACAACTATCCAAGCTGGTCACAGACCTCTAGAAACAGATCGAGGAGATGAAAACCAACCAGCAGCCCGAAACGCCCCCTGAAGTGCTGCAACAAAGGAAGCATTTGGCAACTCAAGTTGTTTCCCAGCTTAGGGAAGTCAAGAACATCTATGTAGAAGCAATGGAAGCAGTTGTTGCAACATGGGAATGGCTCATTTATTATGAGACTGCAGAACAACTTGTCAAGCAAGCATGACAAGCAGACTTAAAAATATTGGCAATGAAGGTCGAGATTAAGAAGCTACCAATGAAGGAGAAAATCACCAGGGACACTAAGCTTAAGGAGCTCCTCGATAAGGCAAGAGCCTTGTGCAACCAAGAAATCATGCGCAACAAGGAAATGACTGAGCAATAGGCTGAAGATGAAAGTATAACAGAGTTAATTCAGCCGGTCCAACAGTAAATCCACAAGTTCACTCATGCAATGGCTAGCACCTCATTAGAACACCCTGGCATTGGCAGAGTGTAGGAACTCGAGCAGCAGGTAGATGAAGCTTGTCAGAAGATAAAATGGCTTACTCCTATTCTATCCCAGTTCTAGCAAAAGGTTGGAAGTACAGAACAACTTACAGAGAAATATATAACCACAATGGTGAGTGCAGAAGAACAAAGAGAAGAAACAAGAGAAGAAGAGAAAAACAAAGATAAAGGTGGGTAGGAAGATGAAGCAGAACATGAGGAGTGCCATCAAGAAGGCCCGGACTAGACACAGGACAAACCTGTGGGCATAGAATTATTAGAACATGATGTAGAGGAAGTTGTATAAACCCAATCCTGAGCTAAAAAAAACAAAAAAAAAGAAGAAGATGACACACAGGTAGCATCCATCGTATTTCCCTTTCTTAGTGGCTCGAGACGAGCCACAGGTGAGTGTTGGGGGCCTGTTGGCCCTGGAAAGGAGAATAAGGTAGAAAATCATGCGCACAACCAAAGAAGATGTGCCGCATGCGCGATGGAGACAAGGGAAGATTGCGAAGGAACCATAGGAACTGCGCAGGTAGAACATAGAGGTGCACGGCGTAGGAAAGGCAAGCGCAGAAGCGCGCAAATGATAAACAGCCAAAAAGAGACAGGGAGGTCGTGTGTGTAGAAGTCGACGTAAGTCAGCGGATGCCACATGAGTGGAAGCACACTGTAAGTAGGGCCGTTAGTGCCTTGTTTCAATTCATGATCACCACAGCTATAGCCTGGGGGGTGGCTAATGGTGACAATTAACAGACTTCTTGTAAGCAGTCGACCTAGTGTGGTCATGTAAAATAATATAAATAGGAGGGATTCAATAGTTATAAGGTTGCTTTTGGTTAGTTGTAATCACGGAGTGGGTTTGATAAACGAGATCTATATACAGTTGCAGAGAACAGATTTGAAGAAGGGAGTATTCAGGAATCTATAGGAGGCAGTCATAATTAGTACAATAGGTGAGCTCTGCTAGAGGGGTGAATATGCTAGGAAGGTCGATCCAGGAGGTGGGAAGATCTGTAGGTGATAGCAGTAGATTAGGAGAAATAAGACAAAGAGCATTAGAACCATAAGTCTGAACTTAAAGACATATATCAAGATCAGTCTGCATCCCATAGACTGCAAGGTGCTATATCCTTTCTCATGCCAGATGAAGAGAACCTTGGTGGTTTTTCCCAGATGGGTTTCCATGTTATCTATTTTCTTTAAATGAATGGTTGATGTAAATAATTTTTATGTGATTGATTACTATTTTTTTTCGGTATAATGTTGAATTTTGCTTGAATCTCTGTTATTATCCTGCAATTGGTAGATGAATGATCGGAATGCATTGTTGNTGATGTGAATCAACTGCGTCGCACAAGTTGCACTAGTTATGAGGTGGAAAGGAAGGTCGAGTCACGTGCAATGACATGTATTTGTGCTCAGTCACGCAGAACTGAATCCTCTGTCCATCCATCCTGCTTCCTTCATTGAGCTCCTTGGCTTCGAGCCAAGGGACTATAATCCCTCGATAATCATGGAAACATGGTTCCAGCAGTTACCCATATACGAGATATCTCGGGTGATATTGCGCTTGCTTCGCAGGTGTTGTTGATGGGGTTTGCTCGATTGGACCAGTATCTCGGGTAGTTATTGGATCGATGGGCTACGTAGAACTTGGGTCATGCGAGTGGGGAAAAGTGGCCAACATCTACCTTTGGGCCACTGTCCTTTAATGAATATGATAGATGGACTGCATATAGTTGGAAACCTTTCTTGCTAAACTTTCTTAGCTGTAAGGCTCAAATTTTCCTTATTGAAAATTTCTTGGGAATCCCTTTCACCACTCTTATCCTTCCCTCTTTATCCATGGATTCAATGATTTTTTTAGAGAAATATAACTTTTCTCTATGCCTTTCCAACTTGATTTCACTTCCAACCTCAATTATTGCACGTTTTTGACACTCT
The DNA here is from genome assembly GCA_001517045.1 of Pseudotsuga menziesii. Lineage (NCBI taxonomy): Eukaryota > Viridiplantae > Streptophyta > Pinopsida > Pinales > Pinaceae > Pseudotsuga > Pseudotsuga menziesii. The sequence continues at coordinate 632,546 of LPNX010287136.1, forward strand.
AAAACATGGATTTCGCTCAAATTATGATTTTTGTTAGTTTTGGTTGGGGATGCATAGCTTGCTAAAAATAACCACCTTGATTGCTAAAAAATGGAATTAGAATAAAGGGAAATGAATCCCTTTGAGATAAATTGACCTCTCGGTACTAAAAATTGAGCCCATACTCAACCATACGAATTTCTGGGTTCAACCCATGCTCCATTAAATTCATGAGATGAGTTTTCAACAAATTTCTTACAACAAAATTAAAGATCAATATGAAAGTCTACTTGGGTGGTTTCTTACCATTTATGGCACCTGGGTTCTCAAGATGACACTTGGAATCAAAGGATTCAATCCCACATACCCCTCTCCTCTCATTAGTGTATAAACATAGCCCCTCATTTTAGTTACCTCCATAGCCATCTCTTAGAATTCTATTGCATTATAAATATTTACATTGTTTTACATTTTTCTATGGATTTCTATCACATGCCCACAAATATAATATAATCATATTCATAAGCTGAGCATTCTCTAGTGAGCAATTTTCCTTGAGATCCACACTAGGAATCATACATCACATATTTACAAATTTACCTATAAAACCAATACATTCCAAGGGTCAAAATGTTGGTATTACATTCCCCTCCCCCTTAGAACAACATCGCCCTTGATGTTCTCATAACTTAACAAAAATGGGTATGCCTCTTTTTTGGAATCCTCCAAAGTCCAGGTATCCTCATCATGACCAAGGTGCTTCCATTACACCTTCACCTGTCTGATGGCTCAATTCCAAAGCAATGTTACCTTGTTGGAGAGGATGCACATAGGTTCCCCTTGGAAATCTCCCTTGGGTTCTACCTATATCAAATTCACATCAATTATGTTATTATTATCATGTACATAATTTTTTACCAAAGAAACATGAAAAAAATTATGATCGCTCATGTTAAAAGGTAATACAATTCTATATGCAACTGGCCCTATTCTTTCAAGAACTTCAAATGGCCCATAATATCTTGGTTCCATCTTGGCACATCTTCCCAAATTTAGGGAACTTTTCTTGAATTTAATCTTTAATAAACATGTTCCCCAACTCTAAATTTCTTGTGCACTCTTTTGAAATATGCATAACTCTTTTTCCTATACTGGGATGCCTTTAAATTATGCCTAATATTAACAATCCTGTTCCATTTCCTTGAGCATTTATTTTCTAAACACTATCCTATTTTTCAAACTACCCCAACCCATTGGAGTTCTAAACCCTTTTCCATACAATGCCTCAAATGGACTCATTCCCAATGATTCTAGATGTCCATTATTGTATGTAAATTCTACCAAGTGTAGGAAATCCTCCCACTTGGATGGCTTATCCATCACATACTTCCTTATCATGTCCTAAGAACTATATTCACCCTCTTAGTTTTTCCATCTGTTTGAGGATGCACTATACTAAAATTTATCTAAGTCCCTAATTCTTGACATAACACTTTCCAAAAATTGGATTTGAACTTTGCATCTTATTTTGAGACTATTTCCGTGGGTATTATGTGCAATCTGAATACCCCCTTCATGAAGATAATTGCTTTGTCACTTGTTTTATTAGTGGAATTGACTAAAATAAAATGAGCTACATTTGAAATCTTATCCACCACAACCATGATTGAATCATGTTGCTTTATTGTCATTAGAAAACTTGTGATAAAATCCATAGAAATTACTTCCCACTTCCATCTCGAAATGAGAAAAAGATGCAATAGTCCCGCTAGATGTTGATGCTCTGCCTTGACTTATTGACACTTTTGACAGCAAGGAATGTATTCTACTACATCATTTTTCATCCCATACCAAAAGTATTGTTTCCTTGATGTTTTTTATTTCTTTTTGATACGACGAATGTTCCAAGTATGGAATTTGATGATTTCATCCAATACCTCTTTCTTCAAATTTGCACAATTTAAAATATACAATATTCTCTTATAAAGAAGAATATTATCCTCCCTGAGATCTTATCCTTCACTCTTTTCATCTAATTTATTTGCTGCAATTTCTCTTTTACTTGAAGGTAAGTCTCATCTATATTTTGGACTTCAATAACTCTTGTTCTTAAATCCTATTTGCACATACTTAAGGTTGTTGCATGAAATTTTCTACGAAGGGAATCCACAATTTTTTTCTTTCATTTTACATGTTTTATTTCAAAATCAAACTAACACAAAAATTCTATCCATCTATATTTCCTAGCGTTTAAACATCGTCTATCAAACAAAAACTTCAAGCTCATGTGTTATGTTCTAAACTCAAATATTCTTCGTAGAAAACAATTCCTCCATATCTTGAGGGCATGTACTATGACTGCTATCTCTAAATCTTGATTTGCATAATTATTTCCATGTTATTTTAATTTTTTGGACTCATAGAAAATCACAAACCCTTCTTTCATAATTGCCCCACCTAGTCCTTCAATACAAGCATCCGTTCATTTTACAAAATCATTCTTTGGATATGCAATATTGAAAACGTGGGCACTAGTAACTTATTTAATCACTAGAAAATTTCTTCACATTTTTCAAACCATATGAAATATATATTATTTCTTTGCAGTGATGTAATTGGATGAGAGATCCTAGACAATCCCTCAATGAACATGACCCAAATACTATACCTTCTTTGATAGAAGTCACACTTGCTTAAATTTGCATAAAATTTGTGCTCTCTAAGTACATGCAATACCATTCAGAAGTTTTCCTCATTCTATTGTTCACTTTTTGAATAGAAAATAATTTCATCCAAGAACACTAACTTGAACTTATCCAAATACTTGTTTAAAAAACTATTCATGAGAGACATGAATGTGCCAGGTGCATTGGTGAGACCAAACGACACCACTGTGAACTCATAATGACCATATATTGTCTGGAAATTTGTATTGTGAATGCTTCTTATTTTATTCTCACTCAATGATAACCAAATCCCAATTCAATCTGTGAAAAAACTTTGAATTCTTTCATTTGATCAAACAAATCATATATTTTGGGAAATGGGTATTTGATTGTCACTTTAATTAGTTTCCTATAATCAATACATAGTATCAAATTCCATTATTTATTCTTGAAAAATAACACCATTTATCCCCAAGGGGACACACTTGGTTTTATATAATTCTTGTCTATTAATTATTGTAGCTGCATTTTTAACTCTATCAATTCCACCGTGTTCATTCTATAAGGAGCTTTGGAAGTTGGGGATTCCCTTATAACAATATTGATTGTAAAATCAATGTCCCTTTTTGGTGGAAGACTTATCACTCCATATGGAAACACATATTTGAACTCTTGAAACAACCAAAATCATATGTTCTATCTTTGGGCCTTTTTCCTCTAATGAATCTAATATATGGATTGCATATAGTTGGAAACCTTTATTGTAAAACCTTCTTAACCGTGAGGCTGAAATTTGTCTGATTGAATTTTTCTTGGGAATCCCTTTCACCACTCTTAGACTTCCCTCTTCATCCATGCATTCAAGGACTTTTTTCATAGAAATATACCTTTTCTCTATGCCTTTCCAATTGGATTTCACTTTCCACCTCAAATTTTAGGCATTTTTGGTAGTTTAAAACATGGATTTTCCTCTGATTACAATTTTTGTTATTTTCACGGATGGGGATACATATCTTGCAGAAAATCACCCCCTTTATTGCTCAACAATATAATGGTAATGAATATAAATGAATCCCTTTAAAATAAATTGACCTTTGGGTATGGAATTTTGATCCCATACTCAATAATAGAAATTTATGGGTTCATCCAATGCTCCATTAAATTCATGAGCTGATTTTTCAACAACTCTCTCAAAACAAAATTAAATATCAGTAGGAAATTCTATTTATCTCTCTACCATTTATGGAACATGGGTTCTCAAGATGACACTTGGAATCAAAGGATTCAATCCCCCATACCCATATCCTCTCCCTAGTGGGTAAACATATCCCCTTATTTTAGTTACCTACATAGCAAACTCTTAGACTCCTATTGCATTATAAATATTTACATTGTTTTACATTTTTCCATGGCTTGATAGAACATGCCCACAAAATATAAAATAATCGTATTCATAATCTGAGCATTCTCTAGTGCGACCTTGGCCTTGATATTTCCACTAGGAATCATACATCACGTGTTTACAATATTTACATATAAATCCAATATATTCCCGTGGTAAAAATTTTGGTATTACATTCCCCTCCCTCTTATAACAACACCTCCCTCGATGTTCTCAAAACTAAAAAAGCATGGGTATGCCTCTCTCATGGCATCCCCCAGCTCCTATGTATCTGCATCGAGACCAAGGTGCTTCCATTGTACCTTCACCTATATATTGGATTGGTTCCAAATCAATGTTTCCTTCTTGTCGATGATGGGAATAGGTTCCACTTGGAACTCTCCTTTGGGTTCTACTTATATCTCATTCCAATCAATTATGTGATTAGGATCATGTACATACTTTTTAAGCAAAGAACCACAAAAAATTTATGAGCTCTCATGTCAGAAGGTAATTCAATCCTATATGCAACTGGCCCTATCCTATCAAAGAATTCAAATGGCCCACAATATCTTGGTTCCATATTGGCACAAATTCCAAACTTTTCCTTGAATTTACTCTTAAATAAACATGCTACACAAATTTAATTTCCTTGTGCACTCTTTTGAAATATGCGTAACTCTTTTTCCTATCTTGGGATTCCTTTAAATTATTTCTTAACTTAACAATTTCCTGTTCCATTTCCTTGATCATTTCTTGTCCAAGAACTATCCTATTTTTTAGACTATCCCAACCAACTGGAGTACTACATACTTTTCCATACAATTCCTCAAGTGGACACATTCCCAATGATGCTTGATGTCCATTATTGTATGTAAATTCTACCAAGTGTAGGTAATCTTCCCACTTGGATGGATTATCTAGCATGTACATATTACACATGTCCTCAAGAACTTGATTTACCCTCTAAGTTTGGCCATCTGTTTGAGGATGAAATGCTATACTAAAATTTAGCTGAGTTCCCAATTCTTGACATAACCCTTTAAAAAAATTGGATGCAAATTTTGCATCTTTATCTCAAACTATTTCCTTGGGTAATTTGTGCAATCTAAATACCCCTTTCATGAAGATGTTTTATTTTTCAAATTTTTTATGAGTGGACTTGACCAGAATAAAATGAGATACATTTGAAATCTTTTCCACCACAACCATGATTGAATCATGCCTCCTTATTATCATTACAAACCTGCTATAAAATCCATTGGAATCACTTCCCTCATCCATTATAGAATGGGAAAAAAATGCAATAGTCCTCCTATATATTGATGCACTTCCTTGAATTATTGGCACTTTTTACACCGGGAAATGTATTCTTTTACATCATTTATCATCCCATGCCAGAATTATTGTTTTGTAATTTCCCTTTTCTGGAATTTTGGAGAAAATTACAAGTTGGGAAAATTCGATCTTAACTGGTAATGATTCTAGAGGGTTCCAACTTTCACCAAATGGTATTGAATTTGAAATGAAATGGTATGGTGAGTCTTAAAACATCCCAATTTTGTTTATGGACACTTTATATACGACTTTAGACCTCCACAACTTGTTTTGGGTTAAGGAGAAATAATGCAATTTTACTAGGAAAATGTGGTCAACTAGTCCTTCTTGGTTTGGTTCCAAACACCACTGAAACTTTCCAAAATTATTATGGAAGTATAATATGGGATTTAAAACATAATAAAATAACTTATAAACTAAATTGTAGAATCTTAAATTTATTTTCACATGTTACTCAATTTTGCACAACTTTGGCCAATTTCTAGTTTTATACTAATGAAACCCAAGTTGACACAAATGCACCCAAATTAATTCAAATTATGTATGGAATATATTGAGGGGTATTAGTACATCCTAATTTGTAATATTAGTGCTCATACACTTTCCAATTTCTTCTGCAACTTTCTTTTGTCAATAGGGAAAAAAGGACAAAAACACTAGGAAATCGATGTTAAAACCCCCAAGGGTAGATGACACTTATGCTTCTCCAAATGCAGTACAAACATCCCAAAGTTGGGAAAAAATTATGGGTATGAATATAATACATTAGGGGATGAAATTAATAATGGTTATTATCTCTTTAAACTTATTATAAAGTGTGACATTTGCATGACCACTTTCATGGAAATTGCTTATGGGGAAATTGCATAACTACCTCGATTTTGACATATGAAAGGTAGAGTTAAAGGTTCATATCAGGATGTGACATATAGAGACCATTTATAGAATAAAAAATTATTCCCAAAAATTATTAAACATATTATAAATCCATTCATACAATTATGGTATACAACTCATTCAGTATGGGATTCAAATACAAGAAAACTAGTGATTTAATAGCATGTAATTGCAAGCATTTCACATATGTATTTATTGGATTTTGAGCCACAGAGAATAGGAAAATTAAATTAAAGATTAAAAACTCATATATTTCTGTCACAACATCATCAAAATCAACGAACATCTCTCATACAAATATGATATAAAGCTATTTCAAGATTGAATCTCAATCCATAAAAACTAGTTATTCAAGAGCATGGGAATGAGAGCCTCTAACATATGTATTATGTATATTTCGAATTATAGAGAATATGGACACAATAGTACAAATACATGCATAATATACCCAATATTTTGCATCAAATATCCTTAGCAAAGTGCAATAACCACTACAACAAGTACAACATCAAATGAGAGTGTGGGGGAATGGAGAACAAGTAATGAGATAATAGGGAGATAGATGAGAATTAGAATGGATGGAACTTAAAAATAAAAATAAAACACTTAATTAAGATCCAATTATAATTCTAAATTTCCTCTCCATTAACTAAATTGGAAAGGAATCCAACTGCCTCTAAATTGGTTCACAAGCAGGGAGAGTGAACACTCACCATGCAATGGACAAGCAAAAAATATCCAAAATTACAAAGACCAATTAAAAAACATAAAAACCTATTCTAATTCATCATTAAATCCTTTTATTAACTTCATGAGGTCTCTTAAGTTCGAATTTACCTCCATGGGATTCCTCCAACTCATCTTAGTGGTTTCGTAACGCCTATGACACTTGTCTTCCTCTTCATGCTCAAATTATTTCTCCAATTCAAATGGTTTCATATAACTACAAAATTTGACATATTGGTGGCTATTTTTAGATCCTTCATGTCATATTTTTCATATGTCTACAATCAGGTCTAAATTTTCCATACTTTCATAGAATCTTTCATCATTTGTTGTCATAGAGTGCATGAAATCTCCTTCCAAGTGGCACACATTGTCTTCTAGTCTCTTCCTCTTCCACGTGAGTTACCTCATTTACTAATTCAAATTCCTTGGATCATTATATTATATTTGACACTACATCACCCTCCAATAACGTTACATTACCCATGTGTTCAAATTTGGATGAAGAGCATGTCAAGTGTGTAGGGAATCTAGTCATACAAAGGCTCCAAAAGCTTCCAAGTGTCTTCATGAACCCATGGAACATTATTTTCGCATCATTTATAATTTATTTGAACCATTTAAATGTGAATATGGTAAACTAAATTCCTTTTGGGTCCCATTTCCCCTTATTACAAAATTTATGTCTCCATCTCAACCTAGGGAACTAGTAGGTTGGTGAAACATTATTTTCAAGTAGTCTTATTTGGAAACTATTTAACTGGGGACATGAAATTTATCCCCACTCAATATTTATTGTCCTCAATCAATTTCAAACATGGATTCTGAATAACCTTCTTTCCTTCCAAAACGTTGCTTCAAACCTTTGCTGCAATTTGGGTAGTGGCACTCATGTACTACAATTGTGTGTTTCCAAAACTAAATATATGTGGATATTTGCATATTGATATGTCATGTGACATCACCACTAATAAAAAAAGGATTAATCAAATCCACTAAATTTTTTTGCACAAATATTATTTACCTCCATCTTTTGGAAACCTTTTCTGAACTTTCAACCCTTTTTTTCTTTTGTATAATTCCTTGAATTTGGTACTAAGTTTCCAAAATTGAATTTCCAAGATTGAAAGAAAGTTTCAAAGAGGAATAACTATGCTTGTTTCTGCTCTACTCTGATTACAATCACCTTCTCAAGTGGTGACTGAATATCCCCTACTACTTGTTTCCCCCAAAATTGAAACGAAACAATACCCGGATCCCATTGCTTGTATTGTGCCCTTACAAACATCATGAGTAAAAAAGATAGATAATTAAAGTACATAACTACATGATACAATTGTACATCAAGAAGGAACCTCATCAAAGGATCATTAAAGTGCTTGTACATCCAAGTAAGTAGATCATCATGCGGCCCATACACACAAGAATAAAGTATTATATCAAATATGCTCCATTTCCATAGGTGAGTATCCAATATCCTACAATGTTGCTCCAAAAGAATGCAATATGCATCAAAATAATAATCATAAATGTGTTCTTTCATCCAAAAAGTAAATGGATAACCTCCACCAAAATATGAACCAAATAAGGAGCAACGAAAACATGAATACTTCAAGTTGCTCAAATAAGTCTCATCAATACACCCATGAGTATGTATATCATCATAATGTAACAAAGGAGGTTGCTGAAAATGTAAAGAATATGGCACTCTAGTCATATCATCATCAAAAGGAGAGATAGGAAGTCCATACTATTCATGTGGCACCTTAAAAAAGAAACCTTTCACTCATACTTCATTAAGATGAATGCTACAAAATATGGAAGTGTACGATGTAGGAGAAAGAACCAACTCACACAAAGGATTATAAAGTGCAAATTTTTCATCATGTGAAGGCTCCATAGGGGTAGGATTATGCATATCCCTCAAAAGTGTGACACTTTCCTCATATGTTGGTTCCAAGGTAGTGGAATCATGCACTGCTTCCAAAATTGTGTAACCATTATCAAGAGGTAGCTCAAGATCCTCTTCCACCACAACAAGTGATTGGATCGCATCAATACCATATTCAAAATCATTAAGAACCTCCAATTTTCCATGGTACTCATGATCCATCATGCTGTGAAAATTCTCCAAGTAATCTACAATACGACAATCTAAAACATAGGAGGAAGAAAAAGTATCTTGGAACCTCTCAAGAAGTTGCTCATTTTGAATTTTGAGCTTGTGAATATCCTCCTTATTATTCAAGTAGGATTCAACCAATTTTTTTCTATAAAAAAGTAAAGACATGAAATTACCTTTAATGTTGCACATTGCTCTTTGAATCTTCTCCATGTATTCAAGGAAGGATGGATCCTCCAATGAAGAAAATTTCCAACAAGAATTTGATACCAATTCTTTACTATCATGGAGTATGTTAAGGGCCTAATGGATATTCATTTCACTCATCTTCAAATACCCCTCAATCAAGCATGGTTCATGGGAGTGAACCTCCTCTTATTCTTTCTTCTTGATTTGATCAACTTCTTGAAGCTCAAGTGGTGATGGGGATGTTGATCTTGGTTCTACATCATTTGACACAAGGTATTCATCTTCATGCTTATTAGAAATTTGTATTGCATCAAAATTTTCAAATATGATCTCTATGTCACCAAAATAGAGTTGTGAGCACCCATCGGTAGGTACTTCTTCATAGTTCAGGGATCGAATAGTATATTCTCTTTGATTTTCACAACTCCTATTAGTAAGGAATGTGTGCTTGTATTCACCTTCCTCTTCATGTTATTCTTTGTAATCACCTCAAGGTGATTGATTCTCCACTTCATGAATCTCTGTATTTTCCTTTAATGGTGTATGTAAGCTCTTTTCATATCCTTAACAACACAATTTCTTCCACATGATGTCCTTATAAGTGTTTATAGATTCCTCATTTATAGGGAACAATAAATCTTTTCTCTTTTCACAAGTAGGCTGATTTTTCTTTAAGGAGTCAACATCTGCATTATTAGGCCTATATACAAACACCCATTCAACAAAGTCTTCAAAAGGGTAGGACTTAGAGGCCTCTCCCATCACATTAAGATATGATTGATATTGTTGGGGTAAAGTTTTTCATGTTTCTCTCAATATTTCTAATTCATCCATAGGAGTAGCTTGTGGCAGATTGACACATACATATTTGCAATGCATAGGGTCATAAGAATAACCCTCACCCCTTATGAAATTGTAAGAAGTGTTGCAACATGAAAACTCTTCGTCATACCATTCACATTATTCTTCATATTGCTTGTTGGAGTTTCTCCCTGTAGACCCAGGTTCGGACATTCTGACAATGTAACAAAGCCCAATATATCAACGTGATAGAGAAAGGCTCAGTTGAAAACACCTATGAAGCAGGTGCAGTCTCACCCAAGATATCTCTTATGGGTAGCTTCCAGAACTAGGTTTTTGCAGTTGGGTGGGGGTTTCTTCTCCCTTGGAACCTTACCAACTTGCTTGATCGAAGTTGGTGGGTGTATTTTTTAACTTTAATCTGTGTATATTAGATACTAATTAACTTATCCACATTGATTATAACAACAATATATGCTTAAAACACAAGCTATCTATAAATAGTGTGACTCATGCATAAGAAAACTCATTCATAAGAAAATACATAAACACTTAATAACAATATACATTATTGCAAATTAAGTACATTCATCATATACATTCATATAAATTGATGCGACATAAACACATTCATCATCTACTCAATGACACAATATTTAATGTGAAAACGAATCCAGGAAAAACCACAAAGGCTCTCTTCATTTGGCATGAGAAATATATGGCATGTTTGGTATGTGCATTGAGATTCAAAGTGTTATATTTTTAACATTAAGCCAACATTATATTAGGATCTTTAACTGAGAGAATAACAAGCACAGCAATCAAACACAAGAGATAATGAACACGGTGTTTTTCCTCGAGGAAACCATAAATGGAGAAAACCATGAAAATTCCTCAGAGATAGAATCAACACCAAAAGTGAAACCCCAAAATAGTAAGATGATATGTCGATAGTAGTAGCCTCTTTATTTATAGCTCCAACATCTTCTTCTTTCTCAGCTATGTGCTACAACTAAGTGTGAGTGAGTGTGTGATAAATAGAGAGACTCACTCTCTATTTATACTAATTCCCAACTTGACAATAACTTACCAGGGCCAACTTCTCTAGGAGAGTCTAATAACCCTAGTGCCCGAGAACTGCAGGGACTTTAACCCTTGATCAATAGGAGGGTTACCCATAATGACTTGACATGACTTGTTTACATTATATAACCTCCCAATAGGAACATCGGGGCATGAAATGACTTAAATACATTACAGACACATCCCGGAATAAACATTGGGGTACAATACATAAGATAGACGGATGAATACATTCCGAAGTTACAAATACATTAACACTCCCTCTTAGCTAGGAAGGTATTCTCTCGACACAATTTATCACCACAAGTCTTCTTCTCTGTATCATCTAGATCATCATCAAGTCCTCATCATCTTCAATTCATCTTCATCTTTGGATCTGGATCATCACTTGATCTAGATCATCACTGGAACATCATCACTAGATATGGATCATCACTGCTGAATCATCATCACTAGATCTGGATCATCACTTGATCTGGATCATCATCACTTGATCTGGATCATCACTGGATCTAGATCATCACTACTAGATCATCATCACTGGATCATCATCACAGGTGATATCTCATGGTTCTTCTCGTCACATGAAGTTCTACAGAGCTAACTCTTTTTCATGCTGGTTGTAGGCCTAGCTTCCATGTAGGTCTTCTTTAGCGCTTATATATGACCCTAATTCAGAATGGCCTTCCCAACACTTACATCTAACTATGAGAGGAACACATCCAACACCATGTCAGAAAGGTGCACCCAGCACTCACATCTAACCATGCGGGAACACATCCCACAACCATGTCAAAAATGCCCAGCACTTACATTCACCAGTATGATAGGACACACCTACTATCATCCGTGAAAAGGCACAACACTCACATCCACCAGCATGATAGGAAACACCTACTATCATCTATGGAAATTCTCAACACTTACATCCACCAGCATGGAAGGACACACCTACTACCATCTATGGAAAGGCATAGCACTCACAATCACCAGCATGGTAGGACACACCTACTACCATCTGTGAAAATCCACAGCACTCACATCCACTAGCATGATAGGGCACACCTTCTATCATCTGTGGAAAGGCTCTACACTTACATCTGATCATGTGGGAACCAATCCCATAGTCACATCAGAATGACTCTCAGTCTTAGATTGAGGATTTCTTGGTAACTGACCAGGTGCCTCCATTCAAAGAATGGCAACAACCCTTATATCTGATCAACTGGGAACACATCCCTCAATCACATTAGAATGGACATGCACTCATATCTGATCATGTGAGAACAAATCCCACAGTCATATCAGAATGGCCCTCAGCCCCACACTGAGCTTTCCTGGTAACTGACCAGGTGCCTCCATTCAAAGAATGGAAACAACCCTTATATATGATCAAGTGGGAACATATCCCTCAATCAAATCAGAATGACCATTCACTCATATCTAATAATGTGAGAACAAATCCTATGGTTATATCAGAATGGCCCTTAGTCCTAGACTGAGTATTCCTGGTAACTAACCAGGTACCTCCATTCAGAGAATTACAATAGCCCTTATATCTGATCATGTAGGAACCAATCCTACAGTCATATCAGAATGGCTTAGCACTCATATCTAACATGGAAGGAACTAATCCTCTCACCATGATAGAATGGATTAGCCCTTACATCTGACCATGGAAGGAACCTAATCCTCTCACCATGTTAAAATGGCTCATGGACTCATCACTTCCCTTTGGAGGGAAGCTCGATCTAGAGAACACCAAGCTTCTCCTTGAAGTATTCAAACTTCACTCTAGCCAATGGATTTGTCAACACATCAACTATCTATTTGTTCGTTGCAACATACTGGAGCTTCACTACTCCTCTCTACACCATATCCCTAATATAGTGATATTTGATCTCGATATGCTTCAACTTGTCATGGAACACTGGGTTCTCTAACAACTTCACACAACTCTGGTTGTCGCAATATATACAAGTAGCATCCAACTGGAGATCAAATAAATTAGAAAGTAGCTTCCTTATCCATACTGCCTCACAACTAGCTAAACAAGCTGTGACATACTTTGCTTCAACTATACTCAATGCCACACAGGACTGCTTCCTACTAAACCAAGAGATCACACCTGATCCCATACTGAAGAAACACCCTGAAGTGCTCTTCCTATCGATGGCACTACCTTCCTAATATGAATCAACATAACCCTCCAGGTTAATCTTCTGACTCGCCTCATACTTGAGCCCATAATCAACTGTAACCCTCAGGTACCTTAGAATATGCTTTGCAGCAATCAAGTGAACATGTCTCGGATCTGTCAGGAACTGGCTCAAGGTGTTCATGACAAAGCAAATATCTGGTCTCGTGTTCGTCAGGTACATCAAGGACCTAATCATCTGATGATATATCATATCATCAATCACTTCTGATGAAGCATCACTCAATAGCTTCAGTTTTGATGCAATAGGTGTGGTCATGGCCTTGTAGTCCATCATCCCAAATCTCTTTAGGATCTCTACCATATATTTCCCTTGTCCTAGGGAAATTCCATCTGCATTCTGCCACACCTCCATGCCTAGAAAATAATGCATCATACCCAAGTCCTTCATTTTGACCTCGACAGCAAGATTCCTCTTCATATCAGAAATCAACCCATTTATACCTATTACAAACAGATCATCTACATATAGTAGGAGCATCACTGGGTTTCCATCATCAACCTTGTAGTAAAGGTTGGAATCTACTTTACTCTTGGTAAAGCTCAAACTGGATAGAAATCTGTCAATTCTATTGTATCATGTCCTTGGTGCCTATTTCAAACCGTACAAGGCTTTCTTCAATCTACACACATGAGTCTCCCTGTTATGTGTCTCAAAACCAAGTGGCTTCTCATCGTACACTTCCTCTTCCACTACACCATTCAAGAAAGGAGTCTTGACATCCATCTGGTGTATCTTCTATTTCATCACTACAGCCAGAGCAAGTACTGATCCGATGGAAGTGTATCTGGCTATAGGTGCAAAAGTTTCTTCATAATCTATTCCTTCTTTCTGGGAGAAGCCATGAGCAACAAATCTTGATTTATATTTTTCTATGCTGTCATCTGCAGCATGCTTGATCTTGTAGATCCATTTGGAAGTTACAACTAACTTCCCTTCTGGTCTTGGGACAACATCCCAAACATCATTCTTCATGATTGACTGATACTCTTCGATCATAGCATCCTTCCATTCTTTCCTTTCTACTGCTTCTTCATAGTTGGAAGGTTATTTATCGATGAAATCACATAATAATGCTACATATCCGAAGCAGAACCTGGTCCTCTTTCTTTCTCTGTGATTCTCTTCTAGAGCCCCATATCTTTCTGCACCTTGGATAGCTTCTCATACCCAATCAGGTTTCCTCTCATGAGGATTCTTCTCCTGAGGTGGATCTATAGGTTCTTCAAATTCTTGATCTTCTTCTTGAATTTCTTTGTTCATGGTTGTGTCATGAATTCTGGGTGCTTCTGTTTCTTCAGGTTCTTCATCAGGCCTCTTTCTGGATTTGTTGTAAACTAAGTCTTCGTCAAATGTTACATCCCTACTGATGTTGATCTTCTTGAATCCAAGGAAGTATATTCTGTAATCCTTCAAGCTTTCAGAGTATCCCACAAATATACCCTTCTTTCCCGAAGGATCTAATTTTATCCTCTTTTCTTTTGGAATGTGTATGTACACTACACAGCTGAATATTCTGAGATGGATGACTTCTGGTTTCTTACCGCAAAAGACTTCTTTAGGTGTCTTGTTCTCGAGTAATCTATGTGGAGTACGATTCTGTACATACACTGCTGTTCTGGCAGCTTTTTCCCATAGATGCATGGGAATATCTTGATCATGAAGCATTGCTCTTGCAGCTTCCATGATAGTTCTTTTCTTCCTTTCTACAACCCCATTCTTTTGTGGATTATATGGAGTAGATAACTTCCTCTTAATCCCTGAATCTTTGCATAACTCTGTGAATTCATTTGATGTGAATTTTCCGCCATTATCTAATCGAAAGGTCTTGATATTATTTTCAGTGTGGTTCTCAATCAAGGCTTTGAATTCCTTGAATTTGCTGAAAAGTTCATCTTTGTTCTTCATGAAGTATATCCATTTCTTCCTAGAAAAATCATCAATAAAAGAAACATAGTATACATACTCGCTTAATGAACTTAATGACATTGGAAGGCATACATTGGAGTGGATGATTTCCAAGATTCCTTTTGCGTTACTCTCGCTACTTGGAAATGTGTTCTTTGTGTTATTTCCTTTCGCACATTGTTTGCAGACTCCATCATGTTTTGCTTGAATTTCTGGAAGACCTTCAATAGATTTGCTTGCAAGTGGTAGTGCTCTATAATGCACATGTGCAAGCCTTCTATGCCAAATTTCATTTTTCTCTACTATGTCATGGACAAAGGCTTGTTCTAGATGGCCCTTCAATTTGTATAGACCTCCCTCTTGTTCCCCAATCACTACTGCATCATTAATAGTCTTTCCCTTTGGCCACATGATAAATTGGCCATCTATAAATGAAACCCTCATGCCTTTTGTATCTAATGCAGATATGGAGAGGATGTTCTTCTTTAGTCCTGGTACAAACAATACTTCCTTCATTGTCATAGACTTTCCAAATTCTAGCTTATAGGAGGATTCCCCACTACCTTTTATTGGATACTGGTAGTCATCTCCAAGTTTCACCTTGTGTGGTGATTCATGTTATGATAGTTTCACAAAGGATTCCTTGAATTCTATCATATGTTTGGAAGCCCCACTGTCTATAAGCCAATCATTGCTTCCATGTGTAATGTTTCCCATGAGAGCGAAAATCAAAACATATTCTTCATCACTTGAGGAATCATCACTTTCATGTCTGGTTCTCTTTGTGGAAGGTTCATCATCCTCTGCAGCATGAGCATCATGTCTTCTCTTGTTTCCCTTCTTATTGTGAGAGACATTTTTGTTTCTAGGACATTCTCTAGCATAGTGTCCTTTCTTGTCACATGTATAACATTTGATTCTAGACAAATATTTTCTAGTGTTATATTTGTGAGAGTGCTTACCTCTGGGGTGATGAGAACTTCTTATGGTTTTCTTGGAGTGTACCATGAGAGCTTGATCTTCACTTCCCATATTTGCTTCTCGAGCTGCTATTCGAGCTTCTTCTTGAGAGCATTCTTCACATAGTCTGCTGAACTTGACTAACTTCTTTCTGGAAAGATTCCTTGAATAAAGGAGTCCCATGATCTAGGGAGACCATTCAAGGTAGTCATTACAATCTCCGCATTCTCCACTTCTTCATCTACTGCTTCTAGTTGTTCCTTGATCTAAGAGACCCTTGAAAAGTAAGAATGGATGGTCTCTACATTCTGGATCTTTACATTCTTTAGTTGGTTTCTCAAAGTCATCTTCCATTTTATGTTCTTCCATTCAAACAGTTTGGTTGGGGCATCAAACATGGCTTTAGGTGTATTTAGGGAGGACACCTATGGTATGAGGTGATCCTTGATTGAATCAGCAATAATCCTCTTAGCCATAACCAAATTCTTTTTGTATAAGGCCTTAGCATCATCTCCCTCTGGAACTGGAACCTCCTCATTGATATAGGAGTCCAACTCATTTTCTTCTAGGACCAGGGAGATCCTATACTTCTAGGCTCGGACGTTATCAGCTCCCTCAAGATTTTCATCAAGCTTGGTATGATGAGACATATTAACTGAGAACCTCAAATGGAAATACAAAAGATTTAGATCTTACTAGGTCAAGATGTTAGATCTGGATTTGGAGCTGAATTTCTGCAGTGCTGGTTCAGGAGCAGATTAGGGTTTGACTTTTCTAGAGTTCTGTCCAGCCAAATTCTTTGATATTGATCTCTAAACTTCCATTTTGAGGAGGAGATCAATCCAGGCCTAGGCTCACTCAAAATTCCACTTCTATGGAAAGCCCTAATTTTTGGCAGTAGTGTCGTGTCAAAAACTGAAAATGCTCAGAATCAGATTCTGCTTCAATAGAAAGATGCACCCTAAGGAGGAGTGTCAGCCCAACCTTATTTTGCTGAAAATCTGTGGAGAGAGATCCAAAAAATAGGAAGCCCTAGCTCCCACAGATGCATAGTGTCTTCTTCTCAGGTTAGCTATGATACCATGTTAGATTTTTAACATTAAGCTAGCATTATATTAGGATCTTTAACTAAGAGAATAACAAGCACAACAATCAAACACAAGAGACAATGAACATAGTGTTTTTCCTAGGGGAAACCATAAATGGAGAAAACCCTGCAACTTCCTTAGAGATAGAATGAACACCAAAAGTAAAACCCCAAAACAGTAAGATGATCTCTCGATAGCAGTAGCCTCTTTCTTTCTAGCCCCAGTAGCTTCTTCTTCCTCAGGTATGCGCTACCACTGAGTGTGAGTGAGTGTGTGATAAATAGAGATACTCACTCTCTATTTATACTAATTCCCAACTTGACAATAACTTACTAGGGTAAACTTCTCTAGGAGAGTCTAATAACCCTAGTACCTCGGAACTACAGGGACTTTAACCCTTGATCAATAGGAGGGTTACCCACAATGAATTGACATGACTTGTTTACATTATAGAACCTCTTGATAGGAACATCGGGGCATGACATGACTCAAATACATTACAGACACATCCCGGAATAAACATCAAGGTACAATACATAAGATATACAGATAAATATATTCCGAAGTTACAAATACATTAACACAAAGTGTGTTCTATATCTTTTCCTCTGAGTCTATATAGAATTATCTCTTCTCCCATGCTCTATGGTCTTTTGTCACTCAATATTCTCCTACTTTACTCTACTGTTGATCTGTACACAACCTAGATCAACTACTTTTCTCTATACTTTTGCACACTCAAATATAGATTATTCGACTCTTCTTACATACACAAAACAACTAACTAACTCTGTAAACAACAACTTGAGAAAATGAAAGTAACTAAGAAAGTAAGTTGTAGTAAATAGAAGCAACCCACACATAGCCTGGGTTTCTAATTCTTATAAACTCTTACATGTCGATATTAGTTGACTTCATTCATTTAGCCAACATGCTATCATCCCTATTCTAGTGAAATTTGTCAGTAGGCACAAACGACCCAAATTACAAAGATGATTTTATACATGTGTGACTCCCGCTGACCCTAGATGACCTTGTACCCATGCTCTTCCTTGAACTATCATTTTCAGCGGTTGCATCGTTGCACACCTTCTCTAGCATGGTTCCTTCCGTCATGGCTCCTCTTTTATATGTTAATCCCTTAATGATGACACATTACACCATATAGTGTGGCACATTACTCCCTATAATGTGGTGAATTACATATTATTTATGTTGGATTGGGTCTATTAGTGGATCTATTAGTTGTTATTGCACACCTTTGTATTTTATATATAGGAAGGAGATATTCTCATTTTAGTCATCATAATATCTTATCATATCTTGTGTACTTAGTATAATGTGTAAGGAGGTTCCTCCCTTAAAGAGGATTGATATTTATCTCTGTTATTCATTGTTAATGCATGGATTACTCTCTTATTTTCCATTTCTGATCTTTTTATGCTATTTATGGGACTTGGTTTCATAACATTTGGCATCATATCTCTTTTCTCGAGATTGGATTTTACAAAAAGAGTCATATTGGAACTTTCAATACAAATTTGTTTCTATAATGAATCAGAGATCAAGGTTAAAACTCACTTCTAAAAAAGGGTGAAATATCTCCAGTCCAAAATTCAGATCCTGATCCATTACCATTTCAAATATAATTGCAGAGAAATCTATGGTTTTTGACTAGTCCTAAACCTAGTCTAAAACATGTGTTCTTGGTAAAAAGGTCATATATGAGGCATACAAGATCCAAATTGAGTTATAATTTTTTCATTAGAAAGAAGAAAAACCAGGGTATATGTGGTATAAGTTTTAGATACAGAAACAAAATATTGGACATGTGGAATACAGTACAAGTGCGCTATGCTGGATAGGAAAAAAATAATAAGCTTTGGGAGATTTGAAATATATTTCTTTTGGCACATAAAAATTAGGTAATACCCATGGAATTGGAAAGAGGAAAGATCGGGGTACCACAATCATAATTTTCATACCCAAAGGAGTTAAAATTAAATTTTAACCTTAGTTACAAGTCAGCTCTAAAACAATCTTCCAATTGGGGTTTGAAAAAGGTACGTCATTTTGCATTTGAATAGATTTTAGTAGAAGGATATATTTGTGGTTAACCATAGGGTGTGATATATATTTATTGTTCAAAATTCCACCAAAAGGAAGTGGAAAGAATCACACTCCACTCAAACAGCCAGACGGTTCATCCTTGATATACGATGAAATTGAAGGCATTTCTTTTAGAGTCTGCAAGTTGGAAGATACGATTAAAGAAAATGTGAAAATTGATGACGTTTCTAAATTGGAAAAGAAGATGGCTACTAAAGAGGATCTCAAAGGGATGAATGGTAAATAATATCTTAAATACTTGAAGGAATCGATGAAGGATATAAAAGATAACTTTATTCCTCATTTACTCAGGAAGAGGATAAGGAGGAAAAATATGACTTATTCTAGTCATGTCTGGAGAAAATTGAAAAACAAATGAAGAGTAGGAAGTTGGAGTCCTCAAAATTTGATGATTCACTACAACATCATGGGTTCAATTTAGGTCCAAGAAACTACTTTATCCCCAATATTGACCTGAGAAATTTTGATGGCAATGATCCAATCACGTGGATTTTTCAGATGGATCAATTCTTTGATCTACATCAGGTGCCCACTATGCAAAAGGTAACTATTGCATCCTTGTATTTAGAACCTCATAAATTTGTATGGTACCAATGGATTTGTGACTGTAGAAAGGAATGTATTATCTATTGGTCTATATTCAAAGAAGAATTGATTACACATTATGTAGATTCAAATAGCAACACCTTATTCAGTTAATTGGTAAATCTTAAGAAAACAAGTTCAGTTATAGAGCACATCAAGCAATTTCAGCAGCTAAGTCTTAGAGTGAAGAATATTTCAAAAGATAATTTGTTAGATCTCTTTATTGGAACCTTGGAATATAAAATTCAACATGAGGCCTGTCTCAATGAACCATGATCCCTAGAGAAGGATTCCATGATGGAAAGGAAGGTTGAAAATAAAAATATGGCACTAACTACTAGAAAGGCCTTCTCCAACACATATAGAGAAAATAATGTTCCTTCTTCTAAACCACCACAAAGGTTGACACCCCAACAACTAGATGAAATAAGAGAAAAATGATTATGATTTAATTGTGATAGTAAGTATGGTAAGGGACATAAGTTTAACAAGAATAAATTATTCTACATAGATTTTCAAGAGGAAGAACTAAAAGAAGAGGAAGCATATCTAGAAGAGGCAACTTCAGAACAAATCGAAGAGGCTACTTCAAAAGAAATTACTCCCATGATATCTTGTCGTGCATTGGATAGAATCAACACTCCTCAAAATTTCAATATAGAAGGATACATTAAAAAGAATAAGGTGGCAGTGTTGATTGATTATGGTAGTATTCATAATTTCATTCATTGTAAATTAACCAAAGTTCTTAATTGCTTTGTATATCTAGCACCAGAGTTTGAAGTAATGATTACAGATGGAGGAAATATAAATTTCCCAAGGAAATGCCATAATATCAATTTGGATATGGGGGACTATGTATTGAATATACCAAATATTACTATCCCAATGGGTGGTGCTGATGTTGTCTTAGGTGCCCAATGGTTACAATAATTGGGAACGATGGATTTTAATTTTAAAAAATGTTTCATAAAATTTTCATGGGAAGGAAATGAATATGAGTTAAATGGTATCACAGGAAAACCAAGCAAGGTGATAATCTCTCAATGGTATGACAAAGTGGTTAAAAAAGGGACATCAATGTTGATGTATTTGTAAATTCAGAATGTATTCACTTGTATATTTTTTATTTTATTTTATTGTACCCTGAAGGAGATGTTTGTTCCTCCGATCAGGAGAGTCATTAATATAATAAAGTCATGTAAATTCATTGAGGTTAACCCTCCATTGTAAGTTGGGGAAATAGTCCACACAATTGAGTTGAGGTTAACCCTCCATTGTATGCTGGGTAAATAGTCCCCACAGTTGAGGGATATTAGGGTTATTAGACTCTCCTAGTGAGGTCGGCCCTGTAAGAGTAAAACACAAGTGGAAAAAAAGTATAAATAGAGAGTGAGACTCTCTATTTGGAACACACACTCACTCAATTGTAGCGCATGAGTGATAGAGGAGGAGCTCGCACGAGTGAATGAGATAACAACTCTAGGAGATCATATTTGTGTTTTTGGGTTTTACTTTTGCTATTGGTGCTCATTCTATCTTTGAGGAAGTTACGTGGTTTTCTCCTTTATTTTTTCCTTGAGGAAAACTCTTTGTATCTCTTGTCTCTTGTGATTATTGATGTGCATGTTATTCTCTCAGATAAGATCCTAGATCATATTGATTAAATGATATAAATATAACATGGTATCATAGCCTCTCTAAAAGAAGACATTATGCAGCTGCAGAAGCTAGGGTTTCTTACTTTTTGGCTCTCTCTCCATAGATCATCAACAAAAGGAGGCTAGTTTAACTCTCCATTAATGGGCGCATCTTTCTATCAAAGCAGAATTTGATTTTGGGCATTTTCAAATTTTGACCTAGAATTGCTGTGGGAAATTAGGGATTTTCATAGAAGAGGAATTTTTGAGTGAGCCAAGCATAGGATTTATCTCCTCCTCAAAATCAAAATTTAGAGACCAGGATCAAATTTTTTGGTTGGGTAGAACTTTGGGAAAGTCAAACCCTAATTTGAAAACCCTAAAATACTAAAACCTAGTCATTTTGGTAAATTCGCTATATATCAAGATAGGAGAAGGATCAAGAGACAAAACATTTACCGGTCAAATATAAATTTTGGATGTACCCTGTGTAAAAATTTCATCCTCATATTCACTATTTTATGGGAGATATGATTCCTCCAAATGAGGGTTCTAGCCTCTCCCAGGATTCATCCCTAAATAGGACACCTAGGGAGAATTGCTATATCTTGCGCTACAAAGGTCCAAATGAAATTTAGAAAGATTTTCTAGATAGGGCATGGATTTTAATTTTTTTGGTAAATGTTTCAGACCACAAAGGTGAAATAGTGACACATGGTAGTCTGTACAAGTTTTCTATGTTGAACAATACTGAAATAATTCACCTTGAGAAACTGCTCATAAGTCCCAATTGGTGAAACCAATTATTCTCTAATCTATGGTGTTATAAATAGTACATAAAAGGATACCTCATTGCAAATTTTTAGACACAAAGGAGCAGCAATTTTGGAGATACCATAGAAACAATATCATGAATTTCTGTAGAAGAAATTGGAAAATTAGGGCTTCCTGTTCCGAGAGCTTCCCTCCACTGTTTTTAGAAAAGGAGTACATTAGACAACTCTCCTTGAATATTCCCATATTTCTCTCAAATCATAAGTTTGAGATTCCAAGTTTTGAAAATTAGGTTTTCTCTGACAAACCATAGAATAGTCAGCTCTGGAACTAGGATGTACACCTCAAATCAGTAAGATCTAATATTTTTGCATCGAGAGGTGATCTACAACCCAATATGGGGGAGATATTGTAATGTTACATAACGTTACATAAGAAAAAAATAAAAAAATATTTTTTTAATTATCGGCCAAAATAAATGTCGGCAAAAAAAACAACCTAATATGGGGGAGATGTTGTAATGTTACTACCTAACAAAACAATAAATATTTACTTCTATTTACTTATGATTTCCAATTATGAGGGAGATGTTGTAACGTTATGTAACCATCCTCATGTAAATGTCAGTTATAAATATTTACTTCTATTTACTTATGATTTCTGATTATGAGGGAGATGTTGTAACGTTATGTAACTTTTCGCATGTAAATGTAGGCTATAAATATTTACTTCTATTTATTTATGATGTAGATTTGTCTCGTGCTGTGGATTCCTTTGAAACCCACCAGTTATATAGCTTCTTAATTATTGGTCAAATTTTGTAGAGTGGATGTAAAATTATACCTTCAGAACACCTTCAAGTGAGAGAAATCTTGATTATTAATATTTGTGTAGAAGCTTCCAAGAAAATCTTGGTATTGATGACGTAGAAATCAAGCTCATGATTATTCTTTATCAAAATGTAATTATTTGTCAAACTGTAAGCATGATTGTGACTCATAAGTCATGCATAACTCCATGATATGCATGAACACTATCGCTCTAAATATTCTATCGTACTCTTCTCAAGTATTGCACTCAAGGAGGTTTTCTTTCGAGAAATTGGATCCCTCTCAGCACTTGATAGAGCCTAGGATTTGGATCTAGGTTAGTGTTATTTAGAGTTGAGGTTCTCATTTCAAAATGACTAATCACACTATCTTGATGACAAGATTGGTGAAGCTGACAACTTCCAAGTATGGAAGTATGGGAATTCCATGATCCTTGAATAAATTGACTTAGATCAGTATTTCAATAAGGAAGTTCTAGGAGACAGAGGGAGAGGCTAAGGCTAGAGCCAAGAGAATCATTACAGATTCTATTAAAGATCATCTCATCCCTCATGTGTCATACCTGAAGAAACCAAAAGGAAGTGTTCGATGTTATGACGAAGAAATTGAAGAAGAATAAGATACTGTTATAACCACCTTGAATGGCCTCCCAGGATCATGGGATTCATTCATTCGAGGAATGTGTGCCAGAAGGAAGTGATTACCTTCAGAAGACTCTAGGAAGAGTGCACACAAGAAGAAGTTCGACTCATAATAAGAGAAGAGAATATGTGAGCAACTAAATATCAAGATCTCACAATATAAAGAAGATCCCTCAAGCGATGAGCAATATGAAGGACTCAATTCTTGAAGAACCTCTTATCCATCTTAGCATTTGGATAAGAAATGATGATGTTGTGAATGAAGAAGATGATGAAGCTGAAGGCTCAAGAAGGAGTCTACCCATGAAGCAAATAAAGGTAAGTATTTGAATTGTATTTTCCTATATATGTAGTTGTTTATATGACATTCTTTAGTTGTGAAATGTATTATGCATGATAGAATTTCTGCATTAATGAACAACATACTACTATGCATGTTATGGGTAAGTAGCCTATATTTATATACAACACTCCATTGCTACTTATCTAGAATGAAACCTCTTTACTGACATATTGGATCAGTGCATAATCTCAATGATGCCATGGTAGAGATGGAAGGCATATAGAAATTTTTCGTGAGATATAGATGAATGATGTATTTGCTAAAATAGTTGCATGATTATATCTTTATGCATAAGAATTTTCCATTATGAAATGTTTCTAAAAACTGATGCATTTGACTTGTAGGAAAGATCACGTACAATCACCTACAAGAAAAGAAGGATGATACTTGTTCGGAATAACAAGTGACGACATTTCAAGAAATAATCCAAAATGAAGAATAATATGACAAGAATTCAAGAGGCCTCAGACACACTCTAGTTATGTGACACTGTTGAGCGACATCATTGATGCAGAGCTTTCCAGCTATGAAGAAGTATCCAAGAAGAAAGAGAGTACTAGTTCAAGAATAATGATGTCTAGGATGCGGTATCGAGACCTGAAGGGAAGTCTGTAGTGTCTTCCATATGGATCTACAAGATCCAGCATATGGAAACATCATGGGATGCAAGGCAAGATTTGTAGCACGAGGCCTCTCACATAAAGAAGGCCTTATATGAGGTCAGAAGGAACCCATGGGATAACAACTACATGAAGATATTGAATATCAACTAGAGTGATGAAGATATTAACCTTTGATACAAGGTTGAAGATGAAAGACTATAGAGGATGACAAGATCACAGATGGATGCAAGAATAACTTTTGACAAAGTTCAAGATAGAGGATCTTGGTATCCAGTGACCCTAGATGGATACATAGAATATTAGTAGCAAAGGAAGCTACTTGTCCCTCCATTACAGAATGTTTCAATACATAGAGTATGAAAGGAAAAGGGAGAATGATGCTTCACTTCAGAGGGAGAGACTGTAGAATATCCTAAGGTTCAACATGTTATGACAGGATGGACAGCTTACTGATGGCTCTAGGATTTACTAAGAGTAAATTCGATTCCAACCTTTACTTCAAGGTTGAAGGCAGAAGACTGGTGATGGTCCTGTTATATGTCGATGACCTTTTCCTGACAGGAAAAGAGGAACTCTTTAAAGTTGAAAGAAGGATACTTGTTGTCGAGTTCAAGATGAAGGACTTGGGTATGATGCACTACTTTCTAGGCATGAAGGTGTGGCAGAGTGCGGATGCAATATCCCTTGGACAAGGGAAGTATGCAGTGGAGATCCTAAAGAGGTTAGGCATGATGGAGTGCAAGGCCATGGCCACACCTATGGCATCAAACCTGAAGCTATTGAGTGATGCTTCATCAGATATGGTTGATGCCACGATGTATCATCAAATGATTTGCTCATTGATGTTCCTGATGAATACAAGACTAGATATTTGCTTTGCTATGAACACATTCTTGATGGATCCGAGACATGCTCACCGGTTTATCTTCCCAATTCAAATTTTTACCTCCATACCTTTCCCATCCCAAGGAAGTAACTTCCTCAACCAATTTTTGGCAGTAATAAATGATTGGGTGAATAAGATAAGAAAGGTAGTTGACAGTTTGATGGGTTTTCCCTTGACATTTGGATTTTCCCCATTGGCTCAAGGTTTCAATATTCCCCCCCAATTCCTTAGGAAATCATGCCCCCATCTCTTTAATGTTGCATTGACATAACTGGTTGTGGGTATTTTAATTAAATTGCATATTTACATGATATCCAAAATTATAATGTTCTTGGATAGAACTAAATACCATCGGCGTCGATTTTAATCGTCGAAACATAAAAAACTAAATCGATGGTGGGGATTTTTCCTTTAGCTCCTCACCATGATTAATTACAATATGTGCATCATATACATTTTTAATGAAAATGGGGTCAAAACCAGGGTGTTACAAGGACAAGCTTGAAAGAGTCGAGAAATTCTAAGCATGGAATTATAGAGTGCTTATCATACTTGAAGAAGCATGCCATGAAGAACTATGCCAAAGAATAGGCTACAGATCCAGAAATAGATGAAGTCGAATCAAAGAAGGACCTATTCAAAACAAAGATGAGTATTTATGTATCCATTGGATCTCACATTGTTACGAAGAGAGATTCCTATGGCTTGGGGTACCACAACAGACAGTTTGACTCCAGAAATCAATCCTTCCCAATATGTAATAGAAATTAAATATCTACCACTAAAGGATCAGACCTCGTACCTTATTCCGGACGGTTGAAGTAGATCCCCGTTGAGCTTTCCAACTTCATCTTGAATTGATAAATCACTTCCTCAACAACAAGTAAACAAGACAAGCATACTATATATATTGGTGTTAGATCTATTCTAGCATATATAATCAACAATGTATAAACATTTGAAAACATCCATGGATAAAATATTCATTCAAACATACATTATTGGACAAGAAAAGATATTTCTATTAATATAAAATCAAATATTACAATGGATACAACCTCTGTCGGCATGTTTGCGAATCAGAGAAACTGAATCCCCCACTTGGGCCTCCACCACCTCAATCCTCCATCTCTCGATAGCAAGCTCACAAGCAAAAGGAAAGCATGGGAAGAACACAAAAGTGCTCCAAGGCACAAAGGGATGCAGACTCAAGCACAAGTTCTGGCAACAATGGACTATAGTTTCTTTGCTCTCAATTCTCTCTTATGCCTTCAATGTACCAAAGAGTTCCTTATATAGCTTTTCAAAGGGGTAATGAAAGGTCGAATCCAAGCGATCTCAAGGCATAGGGAAGGCCAGGAGTCAAGTGAGTCAAATCCATGTCAAGGAAAACTCCAAAAGGATTTGGATTATGCACACATCCCGATGTACGTGGTTTTAGGGGTCAAACCCGCGTATATACGCGATTATAGGTTTAAAAGTCGTGTGTATTAATTTTCACATGTTTTTAGGGATGGTCAAGGAAACATCAAAGGACAAAAAATAGTCCAAGGGATCTAAGGAGTCTACAGAGGGACAGGGGAAGGCCATACAAGTGTGATTCACCTGGAGTGGTAAAATCAGCTATAACAGATGCCCCCTAATGTGTGAGGTCAGAGGGGTCATACGATGGCTGAAATACATTATAAGTCCATCCCAAAAGTGGAGTGATGAAGGATCCCAAATGGAAGACCAACCACCCAATCAGCATGGTACAATGACACAACTCTGCATATAACTGCAAATACATATAGCAATCCCGGATACATAAGAGTACAATGGCCATGAATAGGCATGATACAAGATATCACATAAGTGGTCATCGCCACGTACAATATACATAGATCAGAATCTCCATGATGAAGATATACAAAGGACCATGATCTCCATAATGGATCAAGATCTCCATAATGGCTGGAAATGTCTAACATATACTGGAATCAAGTCACGAGAGCTGAAATCTCATGAACATTGGCACGATCAAGGAGGTAGCATATAAGAGATACCACCAATTTGGAAGGTATTCTACACAAACTGCTATGAGTACCTGTCCTACTATGCGAATAGAGGTGTCGAGGTCGAACATAGTAGTCCATCGTCTGATTACTGGTCATTGATGTATACCCTTAACAGATGCAAGATCACCCACTGATAATGAAAATGGGAATCAAGGTACTAGAGTGCAAACTAAAAAGTGTGAATAAATGTGTTGAGGTCGAACACTTGAGAGGATCCATCGATCAGGGGACATTGATGTATTCCCAAATACTGTCGATGGCGAGAGAACCTGCCACTGATGACTGCAAGTCTCAAGGCACTCCAAAAATGACTCTAGATTCCAATCCCAGAATAAATGATCTGGAGTCGATGGGATGAAATCTGCTGGAAGGAGGGAATTAACATCCCCCATCATCCAACATGAGGTACTCAGCAAAGCTGTATGATGTGGAAGGACTTGATCATAAGGTGCATGAACCAGTAACTGTACCGGGAATGGTCGACATGCAAAGTCAAGATAACTGAGGAATGGACGACTCAGGTTTCAACTTCCTTCGAACACGAGCATAATGGCATATGGTGACTTACATAAAGGTAGCATAGACTCGATATACAAAAATGGGACATCTCTGCGACATAGGAGGCATCGACAGAGGCTCCATGGGGACTGGAAGCTTAACCAATCGGTGGAGATAAACTCATATAAATGAGTATAGATCCTAAAATCAAACTATAAACCCAACCAATGGATGTGATATACACTGCTCTGTTCGAAGGTGACATGACTTGGCAGCTGCCAAAGATAACATCTTTCCTTATCCAAATTTTTGGTTTTTTGATTTTTTTGGACTTTTTCAAATATTTAAAAAGCTTGAAAAAGAATAAAACTTCTTTATAGTTACAGACTAGGAGGAGACGAGTGTCATAGGGGAAAACAAACTAGTTCCAAGCAGTGGAACATACCTATGCTCAATGCAAGGATACATGTGTAGGATAGCGACACTCGGGGGAAAATCCACTCCCGGTAAAAAGGGAATCAAGCTGCAAAGGATATAAAAAATTGCTCCGTATGGATAGACATGAGACAAGCTCGGGCTATATGGCTGAAACGCAATGTTAGGGAAGATGGCATAAATCTCAATAAGGCAGGAAAAGCTCATGATAATGCAATTACAACTTGACATAAGGGATTCCTGAGGAAAATAGTCCAACAAAATATCAAGAGGAGTATGAGGCTCTTGCGAAATGTCATGGCAATACTATACAACGGACTCCCACACCCTAAGGGACAAAATGTTAGCATGGGCATCAAATGAAAATAAGGCACTAACTAGGGTACCCATGTAAGTTCAAGCTCTACCACTCATATCATGCCACTTCTAAAACAGCAAGAAGGTTCCGTGACATAATAGAGTGGGCTCGTACCTAAGGCTATGATGAAACGGTCATAAGGTCATGCAAAATGCAAACGGTTATGAAACCTAACCTATATGCTAGTTTAGGCATGATACCTGAGATCGACACGAACGGGTCAATCCAACGGCTGAAACGGCACTGAAAAAGGTCTCCTACATCATAAATTAGGTCAAAAATGGTCCAAAATGATTATAAATGGTCCAAACTATAGGAAAGGGGGTGAAAATTTTCAAAAATTTGAAAAATTTCAATAAATAGTAAAAAATTCAAAACATTATAAAAAATTTGAAATTTTTACCCATTTGAGCTCAGATTTTCAACAGCGAATTCCAGGAGATCCAGCTGACGGAATCCACTACCGTTTCTTCCAGGTACTTACCCATGCTCTTCTCTTCCATTTCGATGCAATTTTTATCAAATTCCATGGTTATTTGGGATTTCTAGGCCAATCCAAAATAGGCACTGCGGCCCACGCAAAAATAGAGGGTTTTTCCACGTATAGGGCTGGATATACGCATAAAATGCCCTCACAGTCGCATACATACGCGGTTGTTTGGAAAACAGTTGCGTATGCGGCTGGGCATGAGATTTTTTAAGTATTCTAATGGGAAAACTTGTAATTTTTTGTGCAGGATGGTCCTAGAATGGAGAGAATGTGAACATGGTGATGTAGAAGAGGTAGTAAGGGCCGATCTAATGGCTCAACAAGCGCTATGTTCATGTGGGCTCTACAAATTTTGGTGTCTTGGTGGCTTAAGGGACAAACCAAGACTATTGCAGATGCTGGTGGATTACTGGGATCCAGACTCGGAGTCATTCCAGATAAATGGGATGTCCCTCACCATAGAGGTGGAGGACATATACTTTATTACTGGACTTTCCTGACGGGGGGAGGTAGTGAACCTACATTCTCGTGGGCCCGGAGGTGGCTTGACTATAGATGAGTACATTACGGTGTACTGCTATCCAGACATGGAGAAGGTGGGGAGTCAGATCCCAACCAACTCTATACAGGTGTTGCACATAAAGGCCATCCTACTGATGCTGGGTAGGATAGCAGGCTTGGCTTCACTCCACTAGGCCTCGCAGCCTCTGATGTTCTATGCATGGAGTGCATGAGACCCACGGTATATGAATGGAGCACTACACTACTAAGAAACATGAAACACTAGCTCAGTGAGTGTAAGATGGGAAAAGTGCAAAACTTCAGTTTCAGTAGCATACTGAGCACGTTTTTCTTTGAGCATGTTCCAAGATTGAGCCCCAGAGTTGACATTCCTCTACACGGGGTTCGAGATCTGGCCCAACGGTGTTGGGCGGATGCGATGCGTAGACTGGGTGGAGGTAGGGTGTCCAACCCCTATCTAGATGAGTTCTTTCTGTGGTGGCAATGACAGATAGTTGTCATTGATGACTACCCCTATGTGGGGATAGATTTTTGGGGGGACTCGGACATGCCGTTACCACCTTGATCGGCATACGATGACATAGGTAACAAATTTCGACCCTCTCTTTAAATTTTTGAGTTATTTAATTTTTTGTGTTTTCTGATTATATGGAATCCAAAGACATGTTTTTGGGTGACAATACATAGTGACATCTACCATATGCATGTAGATGTGGGACCACGGTGACCTGAAGGCTTCCCTCGTCATAGATGGAGGGGAAGAGGAGATGATATCATGCGTGTGGATGCGGAGCAGACGCTCCAGAGCATTCATACCAACTTTGTGAGGCTGACACATAGAGTTCCCATGGCGCAAGTTGAGGACTTGCCTGAGGCTATGCAGCTCCAGGTGGTCGGTGTACCACGAGCATGGGTGCGATTATTCTGACAACTAGCTAGAGCTGTAGCGACCTTCCATGATCACAACCCCCCTCCTCTTCCACAGGCTTAGATACCTGGGAGTTATATGTTTTGTATTACCGTGTATTATATTTTGGTGGCTCGAGAGCCCCATTTTTGTATCATGACACTATGTATTACCACATTTTGGATGTTTATAATTTTTTTTATGATGATTGTTTTATTTATTTACATGTGTAAAAATTTGTGTTTGTGATGAATTTATTGTGTATGAAACAAATTCCGATCTAACACGTAGTTAGCATATGAGTCAACAACTTGATTATTAATTCTTGGAATATGTATGTGTGTTATACTGTCAAAATTGCCGTTCTAATCATATCACATGTAAGAATCTTCTTAATAACGTCAGATCTCTAACACGGTACAAACCATTAAGCTGTGACACTACTAACTCTAAATCAAGACGTACCTCAAGAGAGAGAACGCCATGTAAAATAACATCTCGTAGAAGCTCAATAATGACACTATATTCAGCAACATTGTTTGAATATGGTCATAAACGTCATACGCCTCCTAAAGACAGTACCTGACCCATAGGAGTATAAATTACCCAAGCAGCAGAGGCTGAGTGTTGAGTGTGACGGCTTACACCATCTGCGAATCCTATGTAGGTGGAAGATTCTATTGACATCTACCAAAAGAAATAGAAACTAATCACAAACCCGATCACTATAAGAAAAAGACCTACCTATGCAAAACTATACAATAATATACAATAACCAGCCTTGGCTAAAAATCATGCATAGTATTTCTTGAGATAGAGCCCATTCCTAGGCTCTGCCAAGGCCATTCCCTCATAATCCACTAACTCATAGGTGCCCTTCTCTAACACACGTTTGACGACGTAAGGACCACGCCACATGGGGTTAAACTTTCCTGCCCTCAAGGGTTATTTTGGTTGATCCCACAAAAGGAACAAGTCTCCCTCACTAAACCTCCTTGGACGGATAGACTTATCGTACTGGACCTTTACGTGACGTTTATTGACTTCTAGAGCCACCAAGGCATCTCGACGCTGCTCATCAAGTTGCTCAAGGTGGACCAAACACTCCTCCAATGGGGAAGTGTTTGGTAAGAGTTCTATGGCTAGCTTCAAAGAAGGGATATCTCACTCAACCGACAATACCGACTCCACTCCATGTACAAATTGACATGGAGAAAAACCCATGGCAGTCTTAACAATGGTTCTATACGCCCACAAAGCAGGATATAACATAATGTGCCAATTATTCTTGCTTTGTGTGATGGCTCATTGGAGAATGGATTTGAGTTATTTGTTCACTACTTCTACCTGTCCATTCGCTTGAGGGTAGTAAGAGGAGGAATGCTCTTGCTTGTACCCTAACTTTGATGCCAACTCTTCCATCATATGATTATGAAAGTGAAAGCCATGGTCAGTGACAAGATCTTTCGGAATCTCGAACCGAGTAATAATCTGGTTGAATACGAAGTGCACGGCTATCTCACCATTGTATTTAACTGTAGGCATAGCCTCATCCCATTTCGTGAAGTAATCAATAGCCACTATGATATGATTATGCCCCCCAGCTGAAGCTGGGTTGCAATCCATAAAATCGAGCCCCCACTTAGTGAAGGGACCGGCAGTGACGATGGGATGTAACAAGGTAGGTTTCGAGTGCATATTCCATGCAAACACCTGGAAAGGGTGGCACCTCTTGACCACATCAACACAATCCTTAAAGATCGACAGCAAGAAATAACCTGCTCTTAATATTTTTTGGGCTGTCGAAAGCCCAGATAAATGACCACCACATGCCCCTCTGTGGCAATCATTCAGCACTACCTCAGCCTCCTTATGAGTTAAACAATGTCATAAAATGGAATCTACCCCATGGCGGTACAAAGTGTTATCCACTATGAGGTAATTCTTAGACATGTGATGTAATCGTCATCGTTCATCCCATGAGAGGAGAGTAGGGACCTTCAATGTTTGTAAATATATAATGATATCCCCATACCATGGGTCTAAAGTTGAGATTAAGAAGATGTGTTCATCGATAAACGTATCTTTAGAAACCAACTCCTCAGCCTCGCTTGGGAAATATGAGATAATCTCTACAAAAATTCATGATCTCTTCGATTTTGCCGAAACAAACTCGAGATCGAACTCTTGCAGGATGACAATCTATTTATTATATTTTCCCCGAATCATCCTTCGAGTGAGGACGAATTGAAATGGATTGACATGGGCTACAACCAAGGTCTAGCGAAGGAGAATATAATGTCTCAACCATTGAACCACATGTATGGTAGCTAAAGCAAGCTTCTCAACATGAGAATAACAAATCTCCGTGTCAATAAGATTCTGGCTCAGATAGTATATGACATGCTCTTGGAGCTCTTCATCCTCTTGAACCAAAACCATACCAATCGTCTCCATGGACACGGCCACATAAAGTAGAAAATAATGGCTATAGTTTGGAAGACTAATCACCGGGGCCAATGCTAGGGCTTGCTTGAGTGCATCAAAGGACTCCTGGGCTCGCTCATCCCAACAAAAGGTGGTGTCTTTCTTCAAAAGACGCATGAAGCCTTTAGTCAAATTGGAAAAATTGACAATGAATCTCCGTAAGAAGTTTTCCATGCCTTACAAACATTGAAGATGACGAATATTTTTTTGGGGGGACAACTAAAGTATTGCCTCAACCTTCAAAGGGTCGACTCTTATACCCTCTTTAGAAATGATGAATCCTAACAAGCGACCTAACTTCACACAAAAAATGCACTTGTGAGGGTTTAACCTGACCAAATAATGGCGGCATATTTCGAATACCAATCTCAAATGATAAGAATGATGCATTCTCATACAAGAATGAGCAGGAAGGTCATCCAAAAATACTTCGATAATCAATTTGAGATCGTGGAAGATCAAAGTCATGGCCTGCTGAAAAGTAGCTCCGGTGTTCTTAAGGCCAAAAGGCATTTTTTGCTATGCAAAAGTTCCCCAAGGACAAATAAATGTCATTTTTTGTTGGTCCTTAGGTTTAATTTGTATCTGATTATATCCGAAAAAGCCGTCCATGAAGGAAAAAACCTCACTACCTGCACACTCATCCAAAATCTGATCAATAAATGGTGTGGAGAAATTTTCCTTAGGAAAGGCACGATTCAAATCACAGAAATCAGTACATATGCGGATCACTCCCTGCTTCTTATCAACTAGAACAGGGTTTGAAACCCACTCCATCAAGGGAACAGGATAGATAAAACTAGCTTTCAACAGTTTCTCTATCGCTGCCTTAATCGCAGGTGCTTTCCTCAGATTCACCGCACGCATGCGTTGCCGAACAGGCTTAGCATTGGGATAATTCTTAATCTTGTGTTCAACAATATGAGGGTCAATACCTGGAATTTTATCATAAGACCAAGCAAATATATCACAGAATTCTTTAAACAGCTCGATGTATTCTTGAATCTCAGCTTGGGAACATTATGCCCCAATATAGAAATTCTTAAGCCTTCCAGGATCGTGAGAGATATTGATAGGAATCGTTGAATATATATTTTCCATGTTTCCATCAGCCATCGGACCAGGAAAGCTTAATGGAACCATAGGACTACCAATTCTCTCACTAAGAACCTCCCTAAATTCCTCACGCTCCAAGCGGTCAAGCTCAGGAAGGAAGTAATATCTATGATGGAGTTCTTCCCATGGTGGCTCAACTCTCGACATGGCCTCAATAATCACTTCATCTGAAGGGAAAACACTATCAAGGCAGTCATGCACATGAGAAGACTATATAGCCCATGCCAGCAGCACATAAGGGTCCTCCTCCATCCGCAAAGAGGAAGGACTGGGCTCTGCAACACACTCAAGATTAGCTTGATAAGCTATCATAGTTGCAAGCAATGGCACATCCATCATGATGGGCTCACTTGGAGTACTTGGTATAGGAAGAATCCAAGGATATTCCATATTACTCGTGCGAAAAGACACTGATCTCATAGATGTCGAAGCCTCACTGGAACTAGACCCTATCATAAGGATCGGTGCAGGACAACTAAAACTTCCCATGAGGGATGGATACATGCCTACACCCACACTCCCAGTTGCCAGCTGAGAGTGTTCAACGATCAGGATTGAAGCTCTCAAAGATGCAGTAACTGAAAGATTCTTGAATGACGTTTGATCAATCGTGACGAACTTCCCGTTAAATGGAAAGCATACAACGCGAAATAGGGAAGAAGCTACGGCTTGCATACTATACATCCAATTCCTACCCAGCAAGAGATTGTAGTCGAGGAGCACATCAACCACCTTGACCTCTATTGCAATGGTATTCCTTCCCAAATGGACCTTAAGGGAAGGAAGGATCCCGTGCAGCCTAAATGATCTCCCATCGAACGCAGTTAACATGGTCGTAGATTTAGACAACTCAGGGGAACCTAAACCCTTCCAACATGATAAAGACATCACAGAAGAAATAGCGCCTTCATCAATCATAGTGTGCTTGACGGTCATATTAAGACATTCTATGTGAATCAAAAGAGACACATAGTAAGGCAAGCGAGGTTGAAGTCCTGCGGTTTCAAATTTAATCACGAAGGAAGAATTATCATCATTCACACCAAGGGCAGAAAGCAAATCCTTCCTTTGTGAAGGACAACTCTGAAGCACTTCTAGTGTAGACATCGCATAAGGAGTGTGGCCCAAATCCTTGACAAATGAATAGTTCTGGATGGCTCAGGCATTAGGATTGTGCCCCGAATGCTTAAGGACTCCCTTAGGAATGCGAGGTGCAGCTTCAGGTTTATCCACAGGTTTCTCAATATGCAAAGGAGTCCATGGCAGATCAGGTTCCTTTCCTGGGCTGGGTTGTGACGAACCATAGTCCTTCGCACGGGTCACAACTTTCGTAGCACGTACCATGTTAATGCAACCACGACCACTACCTTTCAGCGGATCTTGATCACCACTAGACTAATCATTGGTCCTCGAGTTCATATTTTGATTGTGAGGTAAAGGGTTCATTAGCACTGCTGGGCCCTGTGCCAAGAATCTAGAGGCTTCATCGATACGAGGGAACAAGTAAGTGAGGTGATCGTCCTTACACAACTTGCAAGGAAATTTAATCTTACGTTTAGCTTGCTTGTTCCCCCCAGCATTACGGGCGTTCTTGTCATTATTATTAGCATTTTCATTCCTATTCCCACCCTTACGATTATTCTTACCCTTCTTCTTATTCAGTCTGGGCTGCTGGTTACCCTTCTGGTCCGACGATTGCACTGAAATCACACTCGCCGTTTGGGCGGGTTGAGACGAAGCTGTGGCTTGTCCTGAAGCAAATTGGTTTATTGAAAATTGACTAACTTGTTTTGCAACCAAATCTGCAGGTTTAGCAATCGCACAACCAACAATGCCATCGACATGTGGTCGAGGTTTAACTTTGGGGTCGAAAGTAAAATGCGGAGCATTGGGAATGATTTCATATAACAAACTGGAGTGAGCATAAATCAAATCTAGTTCTTGTGCCCTAAAAATGGCTTGTTCCTCATTTTGCACTCCGGATGTAGAAACATCCTTCGCTATATATGGCAATAACAACTTAAGGAACCATTCGAGGAGGAATTCTAGTGGGATAAAGGCTTTAATCAACCTCTTCTGTCTACGCCACTCTTGGATATGATCCAAGATATGTGTGGCTCTATCCTACCGAAATGTCGGCAAGAGTTCAGTACCAACGTCATAACGCACTAGTAGCTAGAAGTGGTTAAGAAAAGTCATCGCTAGGTCATCAAACAGAGCGAATGCCCCCCCTAGGTAGCTCTATATACCATTTTGCGGTAGGCCCTATAAGGGTGCATTGAAATAGCCTTAAACAAATTGCATCCTGATGTAAGGAATATGAAGAGCACCATAGGTGGAAGGTAGTAACATGTTCGCTCAGATCCTCTCCCGGTTGGCCCTCAAATTTGGGTATGTCCGAGGGAAGCTTAGTAGGGACAACCGGCCAAGCTAGGTCGTGAGCTACAGGATCATTCGTCGATATCAACAAGTCAGGAAGATTCAGCATTGAGAGGAAAGGGAGCCTAGGATGATGAGGTCGATGGACCACTCCCTAATAGTTCTAATTCACATAGGTCTGATTACCATGGCCTTGGCCATAGTGCCCTCCTCTCATTTGACCCGTATAGGGTGGCATGGAAGCACTGCAATGTGACTTGTGCTCCCAACCCTCTCCGCATGGTAAGGAATGAGAGTGCCCCCAGGCATAGTGTTAGGATCAAACTCAGATTCGACATGGAATGCCAAATCATGTGTGGGAAAATGAAACATACCATAACTACCATAACTAGTGCTCACGGGTTCAAAATGAGTCTCATCATCCTCCGACATTCCATACCGTCGATGCGTCAATGGGGAATCAACCCTAGAGTAAGTAGGTCTATCATGAAAAGTTCTTATCTCAGAAATTACTGGACCTAACTCAGTTAATTCGGGTGAAGGATCATAGTTAGGAGTAAACTCCCTATATTCCACATGAAAGGGAGAAGGTGGTTCAGGAATACCTTCCATATGGTCTCCCATGGTGTGTGAATCAATGTGCGAAGTAGTCTTCCTGGACTGTATATTTCTCTCTCCCAAAGGAGGAGGAGATGTAGAAGGCGAAAATCCTGCTAAACGACGAGAATTGCCAGGAGCTGCACCCGAATCCACAATGACTCAAAAAATATAAAAGACTCTCTATCTACGCAAACCCTAGGCAAGCTAACGTGCATAGAGCAATCACCAAGAAAATCTAAAGCCAAACAAAAGCAATCAAGGGTAGGATAAGTGAGCTCCCAAATGAAGCAGGTATGTCTCGCCTAGGAGAGGCTTGAGACTCCAATACACAACAAGCGGAGGTATGTAACCAATTATTGTGGCCCTCAGCTTCAACGCGTAAAGCGACTTTTCTGTCTGACCCCAACCTGGCCAGGAAACCTATAGAATAACCCCTGCAAAGTACCCCCTTGATATCCTAGGTAAGGTCACTAAGGTCACCTCAATATAATCAATGCTCAAGCGGACAGTCGCAGGTGGGATTGACCGTATGGGCAGGGTAGCAAAGCCCAAAACTCTTGAAAGAGTCCCCAGATACGAATACAGTCCTATAAATATCTCCGGTGCTACTCAGTTATGACTAGGGGTCATCCAAATCAATAACCGCTCACACTGCCTTGTGCTTAACTCCCTTTTGAGAGGAGGATCCTAAGAAACACTAGTTATACCAAGGAATTTCACACACTCACCTGGACAGACACACACATGTTGTTGTTTAGTGGTCTTGGAGAATTAACTCACAATGAACTATTCCAAGACCCTAAAACCTAATCTTGTTGGTGAACCCTGTCAAATAAAATAGTGTCGTTCATTTTAATTAAGCATTGATTTTAATTGGATTTATTACTCAAAAGAGGTATATGGTCGTGCAACTAATGGTGTTATGACACAACATGAAGTAAAATGCACACCTAAAAATCAATGCAAATGCATTGTGTCCATGAAAAACAGGGTATGCTACTAGGTGAAATGCACAATTTTCTTCAAATGATAAATGCAAGCCTTCCTATATGAAATCCTAACTAATACTCCAAAGCAAATCTAGTGCAAGTACTATGCAAAATGCAAGATGCAATGCATGATGATAAACAAATATTTTTGTATTTTTTGAAATAAAAATGAGATATAAAAGCAAAATATTGGCTCTACAACCCCCAGACTCTGTAAGCACAGTCAAGCAGCACTCAAGCAAAGTACTAAGGTAAAAAAAATCTAATGCACTAATCCCAAAACAAAAGATCAAAAAATGCAATGACAAGAACATTCTTTAAAAAAGAAATTTACCCTAAAAAAAACATCTCTGGTCAGAAATAGAGGTGTATACAGACTCTAGCAGTATCAAAGGAGACTAAGCAATCATCAAAATTCACCCAGCAACCATTCCACTTCCTCTAAAAGGAAAAACTAAGGGAATACATGACTGTTCGTAGTAAACCCACGTGTGTAAGCAGAAATAGCAGAGAAACCTGCATATATATGCGACTGTGAGTTAAAAACTCGCGTACAGGAAGAAAGGTGCATAAAAATAAAGACAAACAGACAAATTGAGACAAACTTCACACCAATCAGACACTACTAGGAAAACATGCCCCCAAACCCGAAACAGGAGAAAAAGAGAAACTCAAAGCCATTGAATGCCGATAGAAAACCCCCAGAGGACAACTACTAGGAACTCCCCAGTGGAGTCGCCAATTCTGTTACGGAGAGAAATTCCTATGGCTTGGGGTACCAAAACAAACAGCTTGACTCCAGAAATCAATCCTTCCCGATATGCAATAGAAATTAAATATCTAACACTAAAGGATCAGACCTCGTACCTTATTCCGAACGGTTGAAGTAGATCCCCGTTGAGCTTTCCAACTTCATCTTGAATTGATAAATCACTTCCTCAACAACAAGTAAACAAGACAAGAATACTATATATATTGGTGTTATATCTATTCTAGCATATATAATCAACAATGTATAAACATTTGAAAACATCCATGGATAAAATATTCATTCAAACATACATTATTGGACATGAAAAGATATTTCTATTAATATAAAATTAGAGACTAGAATGGATACAACCTCTGTCGGCACGTCTGCGAATCGGAGAAACTGAATCCCCCACTTGGGCCTCCACCACCTCAATCCTCCATATCTTGATAGCAAGCTCACAAGAAAAAGGCAAGCTTGGAAAGAACACAAAAGTGATCCAAGAGACAAAGGGATGCAAACTCAAGCACAAGTTCTGGCAACAATGGACTATAGTTTCTTTGCTCTCAATTCTCTCTTATGCCTTCAATGTAGCAAAGCGTTCCTTATATATCTTTTCAAAGGGGTAATGAAAGATCAAATTCGAGCGATCTCAAGGCATAGGGAAGGCCAGGAGTCAAGTGAGTCAGATCCATGTCAAGGAAAACTTTAAAAGGATTTGGATTATGCACACATCTCAATGTATGTGGTTTTAGGGGTCAAACCCACGTATATACGTTATTATAGATTTAAAAGTCACGTGTATTAATTTTCACATGTTTTTAGGGATGGTCAAGGAAACATCAAAGGACAAAAAATAGTCCAAGGGGTCTAAGGATTCTGCAGAGGGACAGGGGAAGGCCATACAAGTGTGATTCACCTGGAGTGGTAAAATCAGCTATAACACACGTGTATTGTGCATGTATCATCCTTAAATACTCCCAAGGATATGTTCGATGCAATGAAAAACATGTATGAAGATGACCCTGGGAACTCAACTCAAGGATGTAAAGGTGCAATGTCAGAAAATATTCAGTGATTACTTCATAAGAATATCTCATCTCAAGGAGCACTTAGAAGCCATTGAAGACAATGTCAAAGAAGCAAAAACATAAATTACAATTTTGAATGGTCTTCCAAATTCAGTCAAGAGAGTTGTTCTAGTAGGAAGATCACATATGGAGGATTCATGATTAATTGATGGAAAAAGAAGAAGAGATGGAAATCAAGCCCTAACAACTCATGCCAAGTAGAGAAATAATAAGAAGGAATAAAATTCCCGTGAAGAATAGAAGGACATCTCACAACTCAATAGTTTAATTGTGATGGAAGGATGATATGATCTAGAAGTACCAGTCGATAATACATAATGATGTTTATATATGAGTTCAATACATGAAGGGAAGTTTTATGAAGTCTTCCAAGTAGATCTACAAGGTCACATATACCACAGATCAAAGTACCAAAAGATTCGAAGCAAGGTTTGTAGTTTCTATCAAAAGGAGAGACTCGACAAGACACTGCTCTAGGGTATAGACAAACCGCTTCAGTAGTAAATATTACACTAGAAAGTTGGTGTAATCAAAGTAGAATACCATATCGAGCAACCTATTGTTATATTTTTATCATTTAATAAATATGATCTTAGGATATTATCTGAGAGAATAACATGCACAACAATAATCACAAGAGACAAGAAACACAAATAATTGTAGCACTAGTAGCAAAAGTAAAACCCAAAAAAATAAAGATGATCTCCGACAACTGATCTCTCTCACTTGTACCATCACTTCCTCTCTTAGTCATGCATCCTAGTTAAGTGAGTGTGTATGAAAAATAGAGAGGGTCACTCTATATTTATACTAATTTCTGACCTGACAATTACTTACCAGGGCCAACATCTCTAGGAGAGTCTAATAACCCTAGTGTCCCACAATTGTGGGGACTTTTCCCCCCGATCAACAAGGAGGGTTAACCTCAACTCAAATTGTGGGGACTGTTTCCCTGACTTACAACAGAGGGTTAACCTCAATGACTCTACATGACTTTACTATATTAATGAATCTACCGATAGGAACATTGGGGTACAATATAAGATATACAATTGAATACATTCTGAAGTTACAAATATATCAACACTCCCTATTAACTAGGAAGGTATTCTCTTGACACAATTCATTAGCACAAGTCTTCTTCTCTAGATCATCATCAAAGATGGATCATGATGCAGAGAGCAGCAATGAAGATCTAGTATGTGATCCATATTGATATCTCTCGAAAGAGGGAGTCATGAGTTCTAGCATAGCCAGTGAGATAGGTTGTGTGATCATAAAATCCTAGCGAAACTTGTAGGTTTCTCAGATTTAATCAGTATTGTAGGTTGTCCTCGGATGTAATCAGTCCTGGAAAAGCTCACAGGTTACCCTTGGACATAATCAACCCTGATGTGATTCTATGCTAGAAATGGCCAGAGTGAAGTTTGAATACTTCAAAGAGAATCTTGGTGTTCTCCATATTGAGGTTCCTTCCAAGGGTAAGTGATGAGTCCGTGAGCCTTTCCAACATGGTGGAAGGCTGGGCCTCCCATGGTCGGTTATAAGTGTTGAGCCTTTCTGACATGGTGGCAGGCTGGGCCTCCCATGGTCAGATGTAAGATGGTGTGTCCTACCATGTTGGTGGATGTAAGTGTAGAGCCTTTCCCCAGATGGTAGATGGTGTGTCCTACCATGTCAATGTATGTAAGTGCAGAGCTTTTCCTCGGATGGTAGATGGCGTGTCCTACCATGATCGTGGATGTAAGTGTAGAGCCTTTCCATTGATGTTAGATGGTGTGTCCTACCATGCCGATGGATGTAAGTGTAGAGCCTTTCCCTGGATGGTAGATGGTGTGTCCTACAATTCCGGTGGATGTAAGTGTAGAGCATTTCCCCAGATGGTAGATGGTGTGTCCTACCATGTCATTGGATGTAAGTGCAGAGACTCTCCCTGTATGGTAGATGTTGTGTCCTACCATGCCAGTGTATGTAAGTGCATAGCCTTTCCCTGGATGGTAGATTGCGTGTCCTACCATGTCGGTGGATGTAAGTGCAGAGCCTTTCCTTGGATGGTATATGTTGTTTCCTACCATGATGATGGATGTAAGTGTAGAGCCTTTCCCCAGATGGTAGATTGTGTGTCCTACCATGCCAGTGGATGTAAGTGTATAGCCTTTCCCCGGATGGTAGATGGTGTGTCCTACAATGCCGATGGATTTAAGTGCAGATCCTTTCCCTGGATGGTAGATGGTGTGTCCTACCATGCCAGTGGATGTAAGTGCAAAGTATTTCCCTAGATGGTAGATGGTGTGTCCTACCATGTTGGTGGATGTAAGTGCATAGCCTTTCCCCAGATGTTAGATGGTGTGTCCCACCATGCCGGGGGATGTAAGTGTAGTGCCTTTCCCCAGATGGTAGATGGTGTGTCCTACCATGTCAGTGGATGTAAGTGTTGGGCCTTTCTAACATGGTGGTAGGTTGGGCCTCCCATGGTTAGATGTAAGCATTGGGCCTTTCTGACATGGTGGTAGGCTAGGCCTCCCATGGTAGAATATAAGTGTTGAGACCTACATCCAGCATGAAAAAGGGATAGCTCTGTATACCTTCCTATGACGAGTATAATTGAGAGATAACATCATTTTCTCGAGATAGTGGGTTCAGTGATGATGATCCAGATTTGATGATGATCCAACTTTGATGATGATCTAGTGATGAAGACTTGTGCTAATGAACTGTGTCAAGATAATACCTTCCTAGTTAAGAGGGAGTTTTGATGTATTTGTAACTTTGGAATGTATTCACTTGTATATTTTATATTGTATTTTATTTTACCCCGATGGAGATGTGTGTTCCTCCGATCGGGAGAGTGATTAATATAATAAAGTCATGTAAAGTCATTGAGGTTAACCCTCCATTGTAAGTTAGGGAAATAGTCCCCATAATTGAGTTGATTTCAACCCTCTGTTGTAAGTCAAGAAAGTAGTCCCCGCAGTTGAGGGGTATTAGGGTTATTAGACTCTCCTGGTGAGGTCGACCCTGTAAGAGTAAAAGTCAAGTCAAAAACAAGTATAAATAGAGAGTGAGAATCTCTTTGGAACGCACACTCACTCAACTGTAGTGCATGAGTGAGAGAGGAGGAGCTCACATAAGTGAGAGAGACAACAGCTGTCAGACATCATATTTCTAGTTTTGGGTTTTACTTTTTCTATTGACGCTCATTCTATCTCTAAGGAAGTTGTTGGGTTTTCTCCTTTATGGTTTCCCCAAGAAAAAACATTTGTGTCTCTTGTCTCTTGTGATTATTGCTGTGCATTTTATTCTCTCAAATAATATCCTAGATCATATTGATTAAATGATAGAAATATAACAATCAAGGTGTAGTTGCACAATTATTCTCATTAGATGTTCAAACCTCAAAGTTCTCTATTTCCCTAGAACTCCAAAATGTCATTAATAAGAATTCCAAGGTATTTTATTATATTCCCAAAGGTCTTCCGCTTCTTCATGACTTTGATCATGCTATCCACTTAATTCCAGGAAATGGTCCTCCTAACATCAGACCTTGTCGATATTCCTATATCCAAAAGAGTGAAATTGAGCGTATGGTTTCTGAAATGTTAGAGGTTGAAATAATTAGGCCTATCCAAAGTTCTTACTCTACACTAGTGGTAATGGTACCCAATCGAGATGAATCATTGCATATGTGTCCTGATTATAGAGAGCTAAACAAGATCACCATTGAAGATAAGTTTCCCATTGGTGATGTAATCGGAGAAACCACAGTATCGAAATGACCAAGTCGACGTTTCGAATCCATATCAGGATCCATCATCAGGACACAATCGAATGTGGAGAGAGTGAGAACCAAATTTAAATACTGGAACCGGGTAGAAAGTCTTCCCGTCATTGATGAATTATTAGATGAATTGCATGGAGAATTTGTCTTCACAAAGTTGGATCTTCGTTCCAGGTATCATCCTATTCGAATGAAGGATGAATACATCCCAAAAATAGCATTCAGAGCTCATGATGGTCTCTATGAATTTTTGGTCATGCCATTTGGTCTAAAAAATGCACCTTCCACATTTCAAGGTTTGATGAATTCTATTTTCAAGCCTTTCCT
The DNA here is from genome assembly GCA_001517045.1 of Pseudotsuga menziesii. Taxonomy (NCBI): domain Eukaryota; kingdom Viridiplantae; phylum Streptophyta; class Pinopsida; order Pinales; family Pinaceae; genus Pseudotsuga; species Pseudotsuga menziesii. The sequence goes on from LPNX010287136.1 coordinate 677,140, forward strand.
TAGAAAAATTGTCCTAGTATTATTTGATGATATACTAATATATATATATATATTCTTGGGAAGAACATGTTCAACATGTTGACAGGGTACTACAACTACTAAAGGAGAAATAACTGTATGAAGGTGTCAAGGTAGAACCTAAAAAAATTAAATCCATGATGGACTGGCTGATTCCCAAAACCTTCCAGAATATTTGAGGATTCTTAAGTCTGATAGGGTACTACGGCAAGTTTGTTCAATTATTTTTAAGAATATAAGATCCTCTAAGAATGTTACTAAATAAATATGCATTTTCATGGACTCCAGAGGTAACTCAAGACTTTCAACAAATCAAAGAGGCCATGTGTAAATATCATGTTTTGGTGACACCAAACTTCACAAAAACCTTTATTGTGGAATGTGATGCTTCAAAAAATGGAATTGGAGTTGTACTAATGCGAGAAGGAAACCCTCTTTCCTTAACAAGTCATACACTAAAGGGAAATAACTTAAAAATCCCATTTATGAGAAGGAAATGTTGGCAATACTACATTCCTTGAAGCAATGGCGCCTATACCTTATAAGGAGACATTTCAAGGTTAAAAATGATCATGATAGCCTTATATACTTCTTGGAACAAAGGATATATTTAGAAGAGAAATTAAATGGGTGAAAAATATGTTGGGATATGACTTTGAAATCATCTACAAAAAGGGGAAGCAAAATGTTGTCGCAGATGCACTCTCCAGGAAATATGAGGATGTTGAAGCATTACTCTATCCTATTTTGATCATCCAACCAGATTGGATAGTCGAAGCAATGGACGAATGGAAAAATGATGAAAAAATATGGACATTTATTCAAAATATACAATCGAATCCCAATGCCTCTAATACATTTAAGTGAAAAGATGACTTTCTGTGGTATAAGGATCACTTATATATCGGTCAGAATTCCCACCTCAAGCTAAATGTACTTTTTGAATTCCACTCCTATCAGATAGGAGGGCACTCTAGTTTCTTAAAATCCTACCACAAGGTAAAGAGATATTTTTTTGGGGATGGTCTTAAAACTTATGTTCAAAAATTTGTGATAGAATGTTTGGTTTGCCAAAAAAATAAAGTGGAAACAATTAAGACCCCTAGTCTCCTACAACTACTTTCCATTCCAAGCCAAACATGGATAGAGGTCTGGATGGATTTTATTAGAGGTTTACCCAAATCTGAAGGAAAGAGTGTCATCATGGTGGTTGTTGATAGATTTACTAAATTTGAATACTTATGTGCACTATCTCACCCCTTCAAAGAAAGCATGGTCGCCAATTCTTTTATGGAGACAGTATAAAAACTACATGGTACTACAAATATTATAGTAAGTGACAGAGATCCCAATTTCACTGGAAATTTTTGGACCAAATTATCATTTTGTTTGGGTACTAAATTGGTTCATAGCTCATCTTATCACCATCAATGTGATGGACAAACATCTATACTAAATAAATGTTTGGAAGGGTATCTTCGATCTTTTGTAGATGATAAACAAAAACAATGGGTCAAGTGGTTACCCTTGGCAGAATGGTGGTTTAACACTTATTTACATACATCATAAAAAATGACCCCATTTATCGAAATTTATGGCTATCATCCACCATCCATCACATATTCACTAAGATGTTGACGTAATTGTAACTTCAGAATGTATTCACTTGTATTTCTTATCTATTGCATCCCAATGTTTATTCCGGGATGTTATCATTTTATGTCATTCCTTGATGTTCCGATCGAGAGAATCAATAATGTAAACAAGTCATGTCAAGTCATTGTGGGTAACCCTCCTATTGTCTAAGGGTTAAATTCCCTGCAATTCCAGGGCACTAGGGTTATTAGACTCTCCTAGGAGAGTTCGGCCCTAGTAGGGTTTTAGTCATGCCAGGATTAGTATAAATAGAGAGCTAGACTCTCTATTTAGCACACACATCACAAACACACTCAAGTGTAGTGCATAGTTGAGGAAGGAGAAGACACTGGGGCTAGACAAGAAGAAGGTTACTGCTGTCGAGAGAGCATCTTAGTGTTTTGTGGTTTTAACTTTTGTGTTGATTCTATCTCTGAGGAATTTGCAGGGTTTTCTCCATTTATGGTTTCCCCGAGGAAAAACACTGTGTTCATCGTCTCTTGTGTTTGATTGCTGTACTTGTTGTTCTCTGAGTTAAAGATCCTAACATAATGCTAGCTTGAATGTTGAAAAACTAACATGGTATCAGAGCTAACCTGAGAAGAAGACATTGTCCAGCTGCGGGAACTAGGGCTTCCTACTTTGTGAATCTCTCTCCACATATTTTCTGTTGAAGTAAGGTGGAATAACTCTCCTCCTTAGGGCACATCTTTCTGTCGAAGCAGAATCCAATTCTGAGTTTTTTCATTTTTGGACCCGACACTGAAAATTAGGGCTTTTCACAGAAGAGGAATTTTTTAGTGAGCCCAAGCCTGGATTGATCTCCTCCCCAAAATCAAAGTTAGGGATCAATTTCAAAGCATTTGTTTGGATAGAACTCTAGAAAAGTAAAACCCTAATTTGCTCCTGAACCAGCTCTGCAGGATTTCAGCTCAAAATTCAGATCCAACATCTTGACCTAGTAAGATCTAAAATATTCTGTATTTCCATTTGAGGTTCTCAGTTAAGATGTCTCATCATACCAAGATTGATGAAAAGCTTGAGGGATTTGATAACTTTTGAGCTTGGAAGTATAGGATCTCCCTGGTCCTAGAAGAGAATGAGTTAGACTCCTACATCCATCAGGAGGTTCCAGTTCCAGAGGGGGGTGAGGCTAAGGCCTTGCATAAGAATAAGTTGGGTATGGAAAAGAGAATCATTGCTAATTCTATCAAGGATCATTTCATACCACAGGTGTCCTCCCTAGAGACACCTAAAGCTATGTTTGATTCCCTAACTAAATTGTTTGAAGGGAAGAACATAAATCAGAATATGACTCTGAGAAACTGACTGAAGAATATGAAGATTTATAATGCAGAAACAATCTAGTCTTACTTCACAAGAGTTTCTCAAATCAAGGAAAAACTAGAAGTAGTAGATGAAGAAGTGGAAAATGCAGAGATTTTGATGACTACCTTGAATGGCCTCCCTAGGTCATGGGATTCTTTCATCCAAGGAATATGTGCTAGAAAGAAGTTAGTCAAGTTTAGAAGACTATGGGAAGAGTGTTCTCAAGAATAAGCTCGGACAGCAGCTCGAGAAGAAAATATGGGAAGTGAAGATCAAGCTCTCATGGTACACTCCAAGTCAACCAAAAGAAGATCTCATCACCCTAGAGGTAATCACTATCACAAAGATAATAGTAGAAAAGATTTGTCTAGAGTCATATGTTATACATGTGATGAAGCGGTACATTATGCAAAGAATTTTCCTAAGAAACAAAAACTAACAAAAAGGAGCAACAAAAGAAGACATCATGCTCATGCTGCAGAGGATGATGAACCATCCAAGAAAAGAACCAGATATGAAAGTGAATATTCTTCAAGCGATAATGAATATGTTTTGATTTCCGCTCTCACAGGAAACATTACTCATGGAAGCGATGATTGGCTCATAGATAGTGGGGCTTCCAAACATATTACAGGATTCAAGGAATCCTTTGTGAGACTGTCAGAACATGAATCACCTCACAAGGTGAAGCTACGAGATGACCACCAATATCCAATAAAAGGTAGTGGGGAATCTTCCTATAAACTAGACTCTGGAAAGTCTCTAACAATGAAGGAATTATTGTTTGTTCCAGGACTCAAGAAGAACCTCCTCTCCATATCGACATTAGATGCAAAAGGAATGTGGGTTGCATTCATAGATGTTCAAGTCATCATGTGGCCAAAAGGAAAGACTATTGATGATGCGGTGGTGATTGGAGAAAAAGAAGGAGGATTGTACAAATTAAGGGTCATCCAGAACAATCCTTGGTCCATGACACAGTAGATCCAAGTGAACTTTGGCATATAAGGGTTGCACATGTGCATTACAGAGAACTACCTATTGCCGAAGAACAAAGACGAAGTATTCAACAAGTTCAAGGAATTCAAAGCCTTGATCAAGAATCACACTGAAAAGAAGATCAAGACTTTTTGATCAGATAATGGTGGAGAATTCACTTCAAATGAATTCAAAGAGATATGCAAAGAATCATGTATTAAGAGGGAGTTTTCCACCCCTTATAATCCACAACAGAATGGGATTGCGGAAAGGAATAATAGAACTATCATGGAAGCTGCAATAGCAATGCTTCATGATCAATACCTTCCTATGCATCTTTGGGTGGAAGCTGCTTGAACAGTAGTGTATGTACAGAACCGTACTCCACAGAGTACTCAAGAACAAGACTTTTGAAGAAGTCTTCTCTAGCAAGAAACCATAAGTCAGCCATCTCAGAATATTCACCTATCCAGTGTACATACACATTCCAAAGGAGAAAAGGACTAAATTAGATCCTTCAGGAAAGAAGGGTATATTTGTGGGATACTCTGAAAGCTCGAAGGCTTACAGAATATACTTCCCAAGATTCAAGAAGATTTAAATCAATAGGGATGTGACATTTGATGAAGACACAACTTACAACAAATCCAAAAATAAACCTGCTGAAGAATCCGAAGAAGCAGAAGCACCCAAAGTTCATGAGACAACCATGAATGAAGAAGCTTAAGAAGAAGATTGAGAATTTGAAGAACCACAAAGACCTGTAGATCCACCTCTGGAGAAGAATCCTCATAAAAGGAAACGTGCTTGGGTACGAGAACTTATCCAAGGTGCGGAAAGATATGGGGCTCCAGAAGAGAGAAAGAAAGAGGACCAAATCCTGCTTCGGGTATGTAGCATTACTATGTGATTTCATTGATAAAGAACCTTCCAATTATGAAGAAGAAGCAGAACAGAAAGAATGGAAGGATGCTATGATCGAAGAATATCAATAGATCATGAAGAATGATGTTTGGGATGTTGTCCCAAGACTAGAAGGGAAGTCAGTTGTAACTTCCAAATGGATCTACAAGATCAAGCATGCTGCAGATGGTAGCATTGAAAAATATAAGGCAAGATTTGTGGCTTAGGGTTTCTCTCAGAAAGAAGGAATAGATTATGAAGAAACCTTTGCACCTCTAGCCGGGTACTCTTCCATCAAATCAATACTTGCTCTAGTTGTAGTGATGAAATGGAAGATACACCAGATGGATGTCAAGACTGCTTTCTTGAATGGTGTAGTAGAAGAGGAAGTGTATGTAGAACAACCACTTGGTTTTGAGACACATGACAGGGAGTCTCATGTGTACAGATGGAAGAAAGCCTTGTATGGTTTGAAACAGGAACCCAAGACATGGTAAGATAGAATTGATAGCTTTCTATCTAGTTTTAGCTTTACCAAGAGTAAAGCAGATTCCAACCTTTACTACAAGGTTGAAAATGGAAACCCAATGATGCTTCTACTATATCTAGATGATTTATTTGTGATGGGTATGGATGGGTTGATTTCTGATACGAAGAGAAAGCTTGATTTTGAGTTCGAGATGAAGGACTTGGGTATGATGCATTATTTTCTAGGTATGGAGGTGTGGCAAAGTGCAGATGGAATCTTCCTTGGTCAAAGGAACTATGCAGTAGAGATCCTGAAGAGGTTTGGGATGATGGACTGCAAGGCTATGGCCACACCTATGGCATCGAACCTAAAGCTATTGAGCGATGCTTCATCAGAGTCGGTTGATGCTATGATGTATCATCAGATGATTGGGTCCTTGATGTACCTGACAAACACAAGACTAGACATTTTCTTTGTTGTGAACACCTTGAGCCAGTTCTTGACAGATCTAAGAAATGTTCACTTGATCACTACAAAGCATATTCTGAGGTACCTGAGGGGTACAGTTGATTATGGGCTCAAGTACGATGCGAATCAGAATATTAACCTAGAGGGTTATGTTGATTCAGATTGGGTAGGCAGTGCCATCGATAGGAAGAGCACTTTAGGACGTTGCTTCAGTATGGGATCAGGTGTGATCTCCTGGTTTAGTAGGAAGCAATCCTGTGTGGCACTGAGTATAGTTGAAGCAGAGTATTTCGTAGCTTGTTCAGCTAGTTGTGAGGCAGTATGGCTGTAGAAGATACTGTCTGATTTATTTGATCTCCAGATGGATGCTACTTGTATACATTGTGACAACCAGAGTTGCGTGAAGTTGTTAGAGAATCCATTGTTCCATGACAAGTTGAAGCATATCGAGATCAAATATCACTATATCAGGGATATGGTGTAGAGGGGAGCAGTGAAGCTCCAGTATGTTGTGATGGAGGAATAGATAGCTGATGTGTTGATGAAGCCATTGGCTAGGGTGAAGTTTGAGTACTTTAGGGAGAAGCTTGGTGTTCTCCAGATAGAGGTTTCCTCCAAGGGAAAGTGATGAGTCCCATATCCATTCTGATGAGTAGGTTAGATGTAAGGGCTGAGCCATTCTGTCATGGTGAGAGGATTTGGTTCCTTCCATGTCAGATATGAGTGTTGACTGCCATTCTGGGAATGGAGGTACCTGGTCAGTTACTAGGAATGCTTATTCTGAGACTGAAAGAGCCATTATGACAAGTAGGTCAGATATAAGGGCTGAGCCATTCTGTCATGGCTAAATGATTAGGTTCCTCCCATGTTAGATGTGAGTGTTGACCATTCTGACAAGTAGGTCAGATTTAAGGGCTATTGCCACTCTTCGGGAGAGTGGAGGCACTTGGTCCGTTACCAGGTAGCTTAGTCTGGGACCGGGGGCCATTCTGACGAGGGTGTAGGATTTGGTTCCTACCAGGTCAGATGTGAGTGCATGCCTTTCTGACAAGTAGGTCAGATGTGAGTGCATGCCTTTCTGACAAGTAGGTCAGATGTGAGTGCTGGCCATTATGATGTAGGATGAGCTCCTACATAGATGTAAGGGCTACCGCCTTTCTGATGAGTAGGTTAGATGTGAGTGTTGGCCATTCTAATGTGACTATAGGATTATGTCCTACACGATTAGATATAAGGGCTACCACCTTTCTGACGAGTAGGTCAGATGTGAGTGCTAGCCATTTTGACAAGTAGGTTATATGTAAGGGCTACCAAAGACCTACAAGGAGGTAGGCATACACCCAGCATGAAAGAAGGCTGGCTCTGTAGAACTTCCTATGACAAGAAGAATCATGAGATAGCACATATGATGATGACCAAAGAAGATCCAAATCGAGCTATGATCCAGATCTAGTTATGATGACTTCGAGAGATCTAGATTAAGTGATGATCCAGATCTAGCAGTGATGATCTAGATCAAGTGATGATCCAGATCTAGTAGTGATGATCCAGATCCAGTGATGATGTCCAGTTATGATGATCTAGATCGAGTTATGATCCAGATCCAGTGATGATGTCAAGTTATGATGATCCATATCAGGTGATGATCCAGATCCAGTGATGATGTCCAGTTATGATGATCCAAATCCAGTGATGATCTAGATCCAGTGATGATGATCCAGATCGAGTGATTATCTAGATCTAGAAAAGAAGATGGCATGAAGATAAAGATGACTGATAGACAAGATGACTTGGACATGCAGATGATGAGAATATCTAGAGAAGAAGACCAGTGATGAAAATTGTGTCGAGAGAATACCTTCCTAGTTAAGAGGGAGTGTTGATGTAATTGTAACTTCAGAATGTATTCACTTGTATTTCTTATCTATTGTAACTCGATGTTTATTCCAGGATGTTATCATGTTATGTCATGCCCTGATGTTTTGATCAGGAGAATCAATAATGTAAACAAGTCATGTCAAGTCATTGTGGGTAACCCTCCTGTTGTCTAAGGGTTAAAGTCCCCGCAGTTGGGCACTAGGGTTATTAGACTCTCCTAGGAGACGTTGGCCCTAGTAGGGTTTTTGTCATGCCAGGATTAGTATAAATAGAGATTTGGACTCTCTATTTAGCACACACATCACAAACACACTCAAGTGTAGCACATAGTTGAGGAAGGAGAAGACATTAGGGCTAGACAAGAAGAAGGTTACTGCTGTCGGGAAAGCATCTTATTGTTTTATGGTTTTACCTTTTGTGATGATTCTATCTCTAAGGAAGTTGTGGGGTTTTCTCCATTTATGGTTTTCCCAAGGAAAAACACTATGTTCATTGTCTCTTGTGTTTGATTGTAGTACGTGTTGTTCTCTTAGTTAAAGATCCTAACATAATGCTAGCTTGAATGTTGAAAAACTAACATAAGAGACTCCTCTAAGGTTCAAACAGTGGAAGACCACATGAAGCATCAACAACAAGTTCTTCAACTCTTAAAGGAAAACCTGAATCTAGCACAAAATCAAATGAAACAACAAGCATATCAACATTGCAGTGAACGAAGCGTTAACGTGGAGGATTGGGTGTTTTTAAGACTACAACCATACAAATAGATGTCTCTAAAGAAAAAAAAGAAGGATTATAAATTATCACCTAAATACTACAATCCCTACAAGGTATTACAAAATATTGGTAGTATTCCCTACAAATTAGAACTACCTGCATCTTCACAAGTCCATCCAGTTTTCCATGTTTCCTATTTAAAGAAGGGTAATTGACGATAAGCTACCATTTCAACCGATATTACCAGAACTTGATGAGGAAGGAAAAATAATATTGGAGCCTGAAGAAATCGATGAAAGAAGAGCTAGATAGCTTCAAAATCGATCAATTCCAGAGTATCTCAGTAAATGGAAGAACTTACCCACATAAGATTCAACACGGGAATATGAGTCCTTTGTAAAACAACATTTAGAACTACTTGAACGTTGAGGACAAAAATTTTGAATGGGAGGGGCAAGTTAAGCCCTTAATTATGGCACATTACACCATATAGTGTGGCGCATTACTCACTATATTGTGGTGCATTACATATTATTTATGTTGTCTTGGGTCTATTAATGGGTCTATTATTTTTTATTGTACACCTTTGTCTCCTATATATAGGAAGGAGATATTCTCATTTTAGTCATCATAGTATCTTATCTTATCTTCTTGTACTTAGTACATTGTGTAAGAAGGTTTCTCTCTCGAAGAGGATTGATATTTATATATGTTATTCATTATTAAGGTGTGGATTACTCTCTTATTGTCTATTTATGCTCCTTTTATGATATTTCTAGGAATTGGTTACATAACACTGGTGAGGATTCTGTCGCAACTTGCTCTACGACTACTTATTACCTTAGCTCTTTCCTCCTCATCTGCTTCTAGTCTTCCTTCTCTACTTTTGTCACAACTCCTTTTCCTTCCTGCGACCAGACTCTTTAACTTCTTGGGCAGAATTTTAACTGAATTATGCCTATATTTCCCTAGGGCCAATAGGCCCCCAACACTCACCCATGGCGTATCCTGAGCCACGCTATTTTATTCATCAACTTATGCATTTGTGATGACTTTACCTTGAAAATATATGAATATTTTCAGTATCTCTTTTGTCTCTCATCGTACATATTCTTCTCCCTTATGCAATTGTTCAATAAGGTCAGAACTAAGGTGTTTCGACATTATGAGACCTGTACCATCCACTACTCATTACACCCTATGATGTATAGGCTGAATAATACATGTAATCCTTTCTACATTTTCCTAAAACTCTGCTACTCTATTAGTCCTTTGTTGTTGTTGAGTGCGTAAAACTATAACTTATTGTTGCAGTTTCTTCATTTCTGTTGCCTTAGCCAATTTCTCTGCTAAGGGTAAATTTTTCATCTCATTCTTCAATTGAGTTTCTTCTATCTCAGTAGTGCACAACTCCTCTATGAATTTCTCTAATTTGGTATCGTCAATCAATGCTTCCCAAGTCTGGAAGACTTGGTCGATAACCTTGGCACACAATTCATCTGCTTCTTCTATATTCTTCGTGTTAAAGCATTGTAACTTCAGAAGATATTCTATTGCATTTTTTTTGTATTCTCCTTTGGATATTTTATTGTTCCATTCGTAGATGTCCTTGATGTAATTGGTTATGTGAAAGAATCAATGTAAACCTACGGATGTAAGTTGGGTCAATAGTACCCAAGTATCAACATAATACATGTTATTTTTGGTGTCTAATTGGACAAGTGGGACCATTCAGTTAGAGAAGTTGACCATGATAGGTTAGAGGTCAAGTCAACTAAAGAATATAAATAGGTGAGGTGCATCTCTCATTCTCACACATCTTACACTCAAGTATTGCATTGGAGAGAGAGAGAGAGAGAGAGAGAGAGAGAGAGAGAGAGAGAGAGAGAGAGAGAGAGAGAGAGAGAGAAAGAGTCTACTATGGAAGATGAGAAACTATTCTTGTTGCTATGGTTTTACACTATCTTTGTCTAATTATATAATGATAAATTTTTGCGGGGTTTTCTCCTTGGTGGTTTCCCCAAGGAAAATCTTTGTGTTCTCTTGTATTGCTGCATTTGTATTTATTTCAGTGATCCTTTGCTTATGGTTATGATTTTATGATGCTAAATGTTTTTATATCTTGTATAAACATTAAAAATTTAACATGGTATCATATACACTCTGAAATAATTCTTTGTGCAGCCAAAAAACTGCTACAGCTATAGCTACTAAAGATTAGGGTTTCATGCTTGAAAACCCTAGAGGACAAAAAACTAGTCATGTTGGGACTTTCGCTATAACTAGAGATTGGAGAAGGATTGGGAGCTGAAAATTTGACAGGACGAAGATAAAATATTAATATACCATTTGTAAAAGTTGAAGTGTTATATTCTCTATAAAATAGGATATATGATTCCTCCAACGCAAGGTTACAGCCTCTCCCAGAATTCATCCTTAAACAGGTGACCTAGCGAGAATCGCTATACCATGGGATAGGATGGTCCAAATGAAATTTAGAAAGATGTTTTATATAGGGAACGGACTGTAGCTTCAATGGTAAATTTTTCAGACCCTGAAGGTGAAACCGTGACACGTGTCAGTCCATACAAGTTCAATATGCTAAACAATCCTTGAATAAGTCACCTTGGTAAAATTCACATAAGTATCACCTGGTGAATCAAATTATGCTCTAACCTACAAGGTTGGAAATAATATGTACCAAGATACCTCAAGATTAGCTTTTATACTGTGAGGATATGCAAATTCGTATCTATAGTAGAAACAATATCAGTCATTTATGTAGAAGAAACTAGATAAAAACTAGGGCTTCCTATTCTGGGCAGTTCCCTCCACCAATTAATTGAAAATGGAGGAACATAAAATTTTTGCTAGGAGGGTGTAGTTATCTATGTAAGAAGTTTCTCATTTTGTGCATTTTCATTTTTTGACCTAACACTACTGCCAGAGAAAACTAGGGCATCAAATATTTTGCAATTTTGTCCATAGTTTTGGGAAAATAAGTATGTTGCTCATCTTTCGTTGAGGAGGTGCATACTTCTATCCAATTAAATATGAAATATACCTAAGTTGAAAAATTAGGGTTTCTCTATCAAACCCTAGGTCCACCAAAAACAGTCTTTCAAAATATCCTTCAAGAAAGCATCAAGTTGAAGCAATCTCACTAGTAAGTTCCATCTTCTCTATTTCCATTTGAGGTTCTCATTTTTATCATAATGAAAAACAATATCAAGATTGAGTACTTTCACATTCCCACCCCTCTACTCGGCGAAGAGGATGCGACCAACATGCTAGTCTACTCTATCAAACGCGGGAAATCTAGTCGCATGAACATAAAATAAAATGCATTGAACTAACAACATGTACAGATGCATAGCAATTGCAAATACAACAGAATAAAATACATTTATTTAAGCATTCAACATGTTCATATTAATTCATAAACAAATACAGTTGCAGAGTTAAAATACACAAGAAATACTTATCTTGAAAATGAGTTGTCCTGCAACCAGTTATGTCATTGCAACATTCCACCCAACCATAGGCTAGTGTGCTCGTCAATCTCTCAGCACCACTACCACCCCCAAGATGGGCATGATTCCCACAAGGAATAAGGGAACACTAGCAGGCTCACACATAGCCAAATTTATATCAAAATTCATCCAGTCCAAAACTGCATTTAGGTTTATCAGGATGCTAAGGAGGTGGAAAGATTGAACTGCTAAGCTAGTGAGCTCAAACCCAGAGCTATAAACACCTGCTCCAAATCTGGCTTGGATTCTAAACATCTACACACCAAACACAAGGAAGCATCCCCTTCTCTACTGCACGGTCCCTCGGGCTATCCTTCCCTTCCAATGCTCTTTAGGGTGTGCAAAGAAGAAAACCAGCCCCTCTAGATCTGTCTATGAGTTTCTTTCCTACACTAGGTTTATCAAGCTAGTTCAGACCAAATTCCACTCCAAACCAATTCTGAAAAAAACAAAATATGCACCCACAGCAAGATACAAGTTCTGGGCATGGACAAAAACATCCTGGAAGGAAAATTCGATAATGATGAATGGGTAAAATGGCCCTGGGAACCAAAATAAATTTCACAAAATGTTCATTAACTTCACATGGGTAAAAAAAACCTCAACAAACACGCAGAAATCATGTTCTCTCCTCCAATTCGTTGGGCATTACCAAAAACAGATTTCCAGCTTGGAAAACAATGTGGAAATGAAGCAAATCATGAGGGAGGAAACCAAACCACTGAGCATTACAAAAATGATTTCCTAGCCATGGGGAAAATTAATAAAAATACCCCAAACGTGAAGAAAATACACAATAGACAAAAACGTGAAGGAAAGAGAGCTCACCAAGCTTCCAACTGCATGAGGAATGGAGGATGTGAATGCATGAGGAAATGGGAAACAATTTTGGGCATTTACTTGGCTCATAAGTCAAAACACATTTTTTCAAAAATGGGTGCTCTGCCCAATTCGAATTTTGACCTCCATACCTTTCCCATCCCAAGGAAATAACTTCCTCAACCAATTTCTGGAAGTAATAAATGATTGGGTGAATAAGATAAGAAATGTAGTTAACAATTTGATGGGTTTTCCCTTGACATTTGGATTTTCCACATTGGCTCAAGGTTTGAATATTCCCCCCAATTCCTTAGGAAATCATGCCCCATCTCTTTAATGTTGCATTGACATCGTTGGTTGTGGGTATTCTAATTAAATTGCATATTTACATGATGTACAAAATTGTAATGTTCTTGGATAGCACGAAATACCATCAGCATTGATTTTAATCACCGAAACATAAAACGCTAAATCAATGGTGGGGATTTTTCCTTTAGCTCCTCACCCTGATTAATTACAATATATGCATCATATACATTTTTAATGAAAATGGGTTCAAACCGAGGTGTTACAAGGACAAGCTTGAAAGAGTCGAGAACTTATAATAATGGAATTATAGAGTGCTTATCATACTTGAAGAAGTGTGGCATGAATTATAGAGTGCTTCCTTCATGAACTCGCTTCCTTCCTTCTTATCCGGGTACAATACAAGATATACAATTGAATACATTCTGAAGTTACAAATACATCAACAATCCCTATTAACTAGGAAGGTATTATCTTGACACAATTCATCAACACATGTCTTCTTCCCTGGATCATCATCAATGCTGGATCATGATGTAGAGAAAAGCAGTGAAGCTCTAGTATGTGATCTAGATCGATATCTCTCAAAAGAGGGAGTGATGAGTTCTAGCATAGTCGGTGAGATAGGTTTTCTAAGCATAAAATCTTGGCAAAACTTGTAGGTTTCTCAGATGTAATCAGTCCTATAGGTTTTCCTCAGATGTAATTAGTCCTAGCGAAGCTCTCAGGTTATCCTTGGACGTAATCAACCCTGATGTGATTCTATGCTAGAAATGTCCAGTGTGAAGTTTGAATACTTCAGAGAGAATCTTGGTGTTCTCCAGATTGAGGTTCCTTCCAAGGGAAAGTGATGAGTCTGTGAGCCTTTCCGACATGGTGGAAGGCTGGGCCTCCCATGGTCGGTTATAAGTGCTGAGCCTTTTTGACATGGTCGCAGGCTAGGCCTCCCATGTTCATATGTAAGATCGTGTTTCCTACCATGCCAATAGATGTAAGTGCAGAGCCTTTCCCCGAATGGTAGATGGTGTGTCCTGCCATGCCAATGTATGTAACTACAGAGCCTTTCCTTGGATGGTAGATGGTGTGTCCTACCATGCCTATAGATGTAAGTGTAGAGACTTTCCATGGATAGTAGATGGTGTGTCCTACCATGCCAGCGGATGTAAGTGTAGAGCCTTTCCCCGGATGGTAGATGATGTTTCCTACAATGCTGGTGGATGTAAGTGTAGAGCCTTTCCCCGGATGGTAGATGGTGTGTCCTACCATGTCGGTGGATGTAAGTGCAGAGCCTTTCCTTGTTTGGTAGATGGTGTGTCCTACCATGTCGGTGGATGTAAGTGCAGAGCCTTTCCATGGATGGTAGATGGTGTGTCCTACCATGATGATGGATGTAAGTGAAGATCCTTTCCCTGGATGGTAGATGGTGTGTCCTACCATGCCAATGGATGTAAGTGTATAACCTTTCCCCATATGATACATGTTGTGTCCTACAATGCTGGTGGATTTAAGTGCAGAGCCTTTCCCCAGATAGTAGATGGTGTGTCCTAAAATGTCGGTGGATGTAAGTGTAGATCCTTTCCCCGGATGGTATATGGTGGTAGTTCGCAGTTTATCCTTGGACGTAATCAACCCTGATGTGATTCTATGCTAGAAATAGCTAGAGTGAAGTTTGAATACTTCAGAGAGAATCTTGGTATTCTTGAGATCGAGGTTCCTTCCAAGGGTAAGTGATGAGTCTGTTAGCCTTTCCCACATGGTGGAAAGCTGGGCCTCCCATGGTCGATTATAAGTGTTGAGCATTTCTAAAATGGTGGTAGGCTAGGCCTCCCATGGTCAGATGTAAGATGGTGTGTCCTACCATGCTGATGGATGTAAGTGTAGAGCCTTTCCTTGGATGGTATATGGTGTGTCCTACCATGTCGACGAATGTAAGTGTGGAGCCTTTCCCCGGATGGTAGATGGTGTGTCATACCATGCCAATGGATGTAAGTGTAGATCCTTTTCCTAGATGGTAGATGGTGTGTCCTACCATTCCATTGGATGTAAGTGCTAGGCCATTTTGACATGGTGTTAGACTAGGCCTTGCATGGTCAGATGTAAGAGTTGGGCCTTTCTTACATGGTGGTAGGCTGGGCCTCCCATGGTAGAATATAAGTGCTGAGACCTATATCCAGCATGAAAAAGGGCTAGCTCTGTAGAAATTCCTATGATGAGTATAATTGAGCGATATCACCATTTGCTCGAGATGATGATCCAGCTTTGATGATGATCTAGTGATGAAGACTTGTGATGATGAACTGTGTCAAGATAATACCTTCCTATTTAAGAGGGAGTGTTGATGTATTTGTAACCTTGGAATGTATTCACTTGTATATTTTATATTGAATTTTATTGTACCCCAATGGAGATGTTTGTTACTCCGATCGGGAGAGTGATTAATATAATAAAGTCATGTAAAGTCATTGACATTAACCCTCCATTGTAAGATAGGGAAATAGTCCCCACAATTGATTTGAGGTTAACCCTCCATTGTAAATCGGGGCAATAGTCCCCGCAGTTTAGGGGTATTAGGGTTATTAGACTCTCCTAGTGAGGTCGACCCTATAAGAGTAAAAGTCAAGTGGAAAACAAGTATAAATAGAGAGTGAGACTCTCTATTTGGAACACACACTCACTTAACTGTATCGCATGAGTGATTGAGGAGGAGCTCACATAAGTGAGAGAGACAACAGTTGTCGAACACCATCTTTGTTTTTTTGGGTTTTAATTTTTCTATTGGTGTTCATTCTATCTCTGAGAAAGTTGTGGGGTTTTCTCCTTTATGTTTTCATCAAGGAAAACTCTTTGTGTCTCTTGTCTCTTGTGATTATTGTTATGCATTTTATTCTCTCAGATAAGATCCTAGACCATATTGATTAAATGATAAAAATATAACAATCAAGGTGTAGTTGAACAATTATGCTCATTAGATGTTAAAACCTCAAAGTTCTCTATCTCCCCAGATCTCCAAAAGGCACTTAATAAGGATTCCAAGGTATTTGAAGATATTCCCAAAGGTCTTCCACTTATTCATGACTTTGACCTTACTATCCACTTAATTCTAGGAAATGTTCCTCCTAACATCAGACCTTGTCGATATCTCTGTAGCCAAAAGAGTGAAATTGAGCGTATGGTTTCTGAAATGTTAGAGGTTGGCATAATTAGGCCTATCTAAATTTATTACTCTATACTAGTGGTAATGGTACCCAATCTAGATGAATCATTGTGCATGTGTCCTGATTATAGAGAACTAAACAAGATCATAATTAAATATAAGTTTCCCATTCCCATCGTTGATGAATTATTAGATGAATTACATGGAGCATTTGTCTTCACAAAGTTGGAACTTCGTTCCAAGTATCATCATATTTGAATGAAGGATGAATACATCCCAAAAATAGAATTCAAAACTCATGAAGGTCACTATGAATTTTCGGTCATTCCATTTGGTCTAACAAATGCACCTTCCACATTTCAAGGTTTGATGAATTCTATTTTCAAGCCTTTCCTTAGAAAAATTGTCCCGGTATTCTTTGATGATATCATAATCTATATATAGTCTTGGGAAGAACATGTTCAACATGTTGACAGGGTACTACAACTACTAAAGGAGAAAGAATTGTATGAAGGTGTCAAGGTAGAACCTAAAAAAATTAAATCCATGATGGACTGGTTGATTCCCAAAACCTTGCAGATTCTTCGAGGATTCTTAAATATGATAGGGTACTACCACAAGTTTGTTCAAAAATTTGAAATAATATAAGATCCTCTAAGAACGTTATTGAATAAATATGCATTTTCATGGAATCCATAGGTAACTCAAGACTTTCAACAACTCAAAGAGGCCATGTGTAAATCTCATGTTTTGGCGACACAAAAATTCACAAAAACCTTTATTGTGGAATGTGATGCTTTGGGAAAAGGAATTGGAGTTGTACTAATGCAGTAAGGACACCCTCTTGCCTTAAAATGTCATACAATAAAGGGAAATAACTTAAAAAGGACCATTTATGAGAAGGAAATGTTGGCAAAACTACATTCCTTGAAGCAATGGCACCCCTACCTTATAAGGAGACATTTCAAGGTTAAAACTGATCATGGTAGCCTTAAATACTTCTTGGAACGAGGGATATATTTAAAAGAGCAATAAAATGCGTGACAAATATGTTATGATATGACTTTGAAATATTCTACAAAAAGGGGAAGAAAAATGTTGTCGCAGATGCACTCTCCAGGAAATATGAGGATGTTGAAGCATTACTCTCTCCTATTTTGATCATCCAACCAAATTGGATAGTCGAAGCAATGGACGAATAAAAAAATGATGAAAAAATATGGACATTTATTCAAAAGGTGCAATCGAATCGCAGTGCCTCTAATACATTTAAGTGGAAAGATTACTTTCTATGGTATAAGTATCGCTTATATATTGGTAAGAATTCCCACCTCAAGATAAATGTACTTTTTGACTTCCAATCCTATCCGATAGGAGGGCACTTTGGTTTCTTAAAATCCTACCACAGGGTAAAGAAATATTTTTTTTGGGATGGTCTTAAAACTGATGTTCAAAAATTTGAGACAGAATGTTTGGTTTGCGAAAAAAATAAAGTGGAAACAATTAAGACACCTAGTCTCCTACAACCACTTTCCATTCCAAGCCAAATGTGGATAGAGGTCTCAATGGATTTTATCATGGGTTTACCCAAATCTGAAGGAAAGAGTGTCATCATTGTGGTTGTTGATAGATTTACTAAATATGAAGCTTCTGTGCATTATCTCACCCCTTCAAAGAAATCATGGTCGCCAATTCTTTTATGGAGACAGTATAAAATCTACATGGTACTCCAAATATTATAGTAAGTGACAAGGATCCCATTTTCACTGGAAATTTTTGGACCAAAATATTTTTTTGTTTGTGTACTCAACTGGCTCATAGCTCATCTTATCACCATCAATATGATGGACACACATCGATTCTAAACAAATGTTTGGAAGGGTATCTTCGGTGTTTTGCAGCTAATAAACAAAAATAATGGGTTAAGTGGTTACCCTTGGCAGAATGGTGGTTTAACACTTCTTTCCATACATAATAAGAAATGACCCCATTTATCGTACTTTATGGCTATCATCCACCATACATCACATATTCACTAAGAGAATACTCTAAGGTTCAATTAGTGGAAGACCACATGAAGCATCAACAACAAGTTCTTCAACTCTTAAAGGACAACCTGAATCTAGCACAAAATCGAATGAAACAACAAGCATATCAACATCGCAGTGAACGAAGCTTTAACGTGGGGGATTGGGTGTTTTAAATACTATAACCATAAAAAATAGATGTCCCTAAAGAAAAACAAGAAGGATAATAAATTATCAACTAAATACTACAATCCCTACAAGGTATTACAAAATATTGGTAGTATGGCCTACAAATTAGAACTACCTGCATATTCACAAGTCCATCCAGTTTTCCATGTTTCCTGTTTAAAGAAGGTAATTAGCGATAAGCTACCATTTCAAACGATATTACCAGAACTTTATGAGGAAAGAAAAATAATTTTGGAGCCTAAAGAAATTACTAAAATAAGAACTAGATAGCTTTAAAATTGATCAATTCTAAAGTATCTCATTAAATGGAAGAACTTACCCACATAAGATTCAACATGGGAAGATGAGTCCTTTATACAACAACATCCAGAACTACTTCAATGTTGAGGACAACACTTTTGGAAGGGGAGGGGCAAGTTAAGCCCTTAATTATGGCACATTACACCATATAGTGTGGCGCATTACTCCCTACATTGTGGTTCATTACATATTATTTATGTCATCTTGGGTCTATTAATGGGTCTATTAGTTTTTATTGTACACCTTTGTCTCCTATATATAGGAAGGAGATATTCTCACTTTATTCATCATAGTATCATATCTTATCTTGTGTACTCAGTACATTGTGTAAGGAGGTTTCTCCCTCAAAGAGGATTGATATTTATATATGTGATTCATTTTTAAGGTGCGAATTACTCTCTTATTGTCTATTTATGCTCCTTTTATGATATTTCTAGGAATTGGTTACATAACACTGGTGAGGATTCTTCCTTCGTGAACTATCTTCCTTCACGAACTCTTCTTCTGTCACAGCTTGCTCTGCGACTACTTATTGCCTTAGCTCTTTCCTCCTCATATGCTTCTATTCTTCCTTGTCTACTTTTGTCGCAACCCCTTTTCCTTCCTGCGACTAGACTCTTTACCTTCTTGGGAATAATTCTAACTGAATTCTGCCTATCTTTCCCTAGGGCCAATAGGCCCCCAACACTCACCCATGGCTTATCCCGAGCCACGCTATTTTATTCATCAACTTCTGCAATTGTGATGACTTTACCTTGAAAATATTGGATTATTTTCAGTATCTCTTCTATCTCTCATTGCACATATTCTTCTCCCTTATGAAATTGTTTAATAAGGTCAAAACTAAGGTGTTTCGATGTTATGAGACCTGTAGCCTCCACTGCTCATCATACCCTCTGATGTATAGGATGAATAATACATGTAATCATTTCTACTTATTCCTACAATTATGCGACTCTATTAGTCCTTTGTTGTTGTTGAGTGTGTAAAACTGTAGCTTATTGTTGCAGTTTCTTCATTTTTGTTGCCTTAGACATTTTCTCTGTTAAGGGTAACTTTTTCATCTCATTCTTCAACTGAGTTCCTTCTGTCTCAGCTGTGCACAACTCCTCTATGAATTTCTCTAATTTGGCATCGTTAATGAATGCTTCCTAAGTCTGGGAGACTTGGTCGATAAACTTGGAACATAATTCCTCTGCTTCTTCTATCCACTTCGTGTTAAAGTATTGTAACTTCAGAATATAGTCTATTGTAATTTTTTTTTATTCTCCTTTGGAGATGATATTGTTCCATTCAGAGATGTCCTTGATGTAATTGGTTATGTGAAAGAATCAATGTGAACCTACGGATGTAAGTAAGGTCAATAGTACCCAAGTATCAACATAATACATGTTATTTGTGGTGTCTAGTTGGACAAGTGGGCCCATTCAGTTAGAGAAGTTGACCCTATTAGGTTATAGTTCAAGTCAACTCAAGAATATAAATAGGTGAGGCACCTCTCTCATTCTCACACATCTTACACTCAAGTATTGCGCTAGAGAGAGAGAGAGAGAGAGAGAAATATTCTATTGTGGAAGATGAGAAACTATTCTTTTTTCTAGGGTTTTACACTAGGTCTAATTCTATAATGAAGAATTTTTGTGGGGTTTTCTCCCTGGTGGTTTCCCCAAGGAAAATATTTGTGTTCTCTTGTGTTCTCTTGTATTGTTGTATTTGTATTTCTTTCAGTGATCCTTTTCTTATGGTTATCATTTTATGATTCTAAATTTTTTTAGATATTATATAACCTTTAAAAATTTAACATGGTATCATATACACCCTGAAAGAAGTCTTTATGCAGCCAAAAAATTTCTACAACTACAGGTATTGAAGATTAGGGTTTCATGCTTGAAAACCGTAGAATACAAAAACTAGTCATGTTGGGACTTTCGTTATAACTAGATATTGGAGAAGGATTGGGAGATGAAAATATGACAGGACGAAGATAAAATATTACTATACCATGTGTAAAAGTTTCATCCTTATATTCTCTATAATATAGGAGATATGATTCCTCCAACATAGGGTTACAGCCTCTCCCAGAATTCATCCTTAAATAGGTGACCTAGCGAGAATCGCTATACCACCAGCTAGGAAGGTCCAAATGAAATTTAGAAAGATTTTTTACATAGGGAACAGACTGTAGCTTCTATGGTAAATGTTTCAGGCCCTGAAGGTGAAACAGTGACATGTGTCAGTCCATACAAGTTCACTCTGTTGAACAATACTGAAATAAGTCGACTTGGTAAAATTCACATAAGTACCACCTGGTGAATCAAATTATGCTCTAACCTATGGGGTTGGAAATAATATGGACCAAGATACCTCAGGACAAATTTTTAGACGTTAAGGATCCACAAATTTGTATCTATAGTAGAAACAATATTAGTCATTTTTGTAGAAGAAACTAGATAAAAACCAGGGCTTCTTGTTCCGAGTAGTTCCCTCCACCAATCAGTTGAAAAAGGAATCCCATCAAATTTTCCCTAGGAGAGTTCATATATTTATGTAAGAAGTTTCTCGTTTTGTGGACTTTCATTTTTTGACCTAACACTACTACCGAAGAAAACTAAGGCATCAAATATTTTGTAGTTTTGTCCATAGTTTTGGGAAAATAAGTATGTTGCTCAGATTTCCTTGAGGAGGCACATAATTCTATCCAATTAGATATGAAATATACCTAAGTTGAAAAATTAGGGTTTCTCTATAAAACCCTAGGTCCACCAAAAGCAGTCTTTCAAAAGATCCTTCAAGCAAGCATCAAGTTGAAGAAATATCACTGGTAAGTTCCATCCTCTCTATTTCCATTTGAGGTTCTCATTTTTATCATAATGACAAACAATAGACAATTTGAGGAATTTCACGTCCCCACCCCTCTACTTGGCGAAGAGGACACGACCAACATGCTATTCTGCTCTATAAGACCCTAGCAATCTAGCCCCATGAACATAAAATAAAATGCATTGAACTAACAACATGTATAGATGCATAGAAATTGCAAATACAACAGAAGAAAATACATTTATTTAAGCATTCAACATGTTCATATTAATTCATAAACAAATACAGTTGCAGAGATAAAATACACAAGAAATGCTTATCTTGAAAATGAGTTGTCTCGCAACCAGCTATGTCGCTGCAACGTTACACCCAACCATAGGCTAGTGTGCTCGTCAATCTCTCAACACCACTGCCACCCCTGAGATGGGCATGATTCCCACAAGGAATAAGGGAACACTAGCAGGATCACACATAGCCAAATTTATGTCAAAATTCAACCAATCCAAAACTGCATTTAGGTTTATCATGATGCTAAGGAGGTGGAAATATTGAACTACTAAGCTAGTGAGCTCAACCCCAGAGCTATAGAAACTTGCACCAGATCTGGCTTGGATTCTAAACATCTACATACCCAACACAAGGAAGCATCCCCTTCTCTGCTGCATAGTCCCTCGGGCTATGCTTCCCTTCCAGTGCTCTTTAGGGTGTGCAAAGAAAAAAAACAACCCTTCTAGATTTTTCTGTGAGTTTCCTTCCTACACTAGGTTTATCAAGCTAGTTTAGACCAAATTCCACTCCAAACCAGTTTAGATCAAAACAAAATATGCACCCACAGCAAGAAACAAGTTCTGGGCATGGAAAAAAACATCCTAGAAGGAAAATTCGATAATGATGAATGGGTAAAACAGCCCTAGGAACCAAAATCGATTTCACAAAACATTCATTAGCTTCATGTGGGTAAAAAAAACCTCAACAAACACCCATAAATCATGGTCTCTCCAATTCGTTCAGCATTACCAAAAATGGATTTCCAGCTTGGAAAACAATGAGGAAATGCAGCAAATCGTGAGGGAGAAAACCCAACCACTGAAAATTACAAAAACAATTTCCCAACCATGGGGAAAATGAAGAAAACTACCCCAAATGTGAAGAAAATACACAACAAACAAAAATGTGAAGAAAAGAGAGCTCGCCAAGCTTTCAACTGCGTGAGGAATGGAGGATGTGAATGCATGAGGGAATGGGAAATGATTTTGGGAATTTACTTGGTTCATAAGTCAAAACACATTTTTCCAAAAATGGGTGCTCTGCCCAATTCAAATTTTGACCTCCATACCTTTCCCATCCCAAGGAAATAACTTCCTCAAACAATTTCTAGCAGTAATAAATGATTGGGTGAATAAGATAAGAAAGGTAGTTGACAGTTTGATGGGTTTTCCCTTGACATTTGGATTTTCCCCATTGACTCAAGGTTTGAATATTCCCCCCGAATTCCTTAGGAAATCATTCCCCCATCTCTTTAATGTTGCATTGACATAGCTGGTTGTAGGTATTTTAATTAAATTGCATATTTACATGATGTCCAAAATTATAAAGTGCCCCGCTAGCATGAAATACCATCGGCATCGATTTTAATAGCTGAAACATAAAATGCTAAATCGACGGTGGGGATTTTTCCTTTAGCTCCTCACCATGATTAATTACAATATATGCATCATATACATTTTTAATGAAAATGGGGTTAAAACCGGGGTGTTACAAGGACAAGCTTGAAAGAGTCGAGAACTTCTAAGCATGGAATTATAGAATGCTTAGCATAATTGAAGAAGCATGCCATGAAGAAATATCCAAAGAATAGGCTACAGATCCAGACAGAGATGAAGTTCAATCAAAGAAGGACCTATTCAAAACAAAGATGAGTATTTACGTCTCCATTGGATCTCACATGTATCGTGCATGTATCATCCTTGAAGACTCGCAAGGATATGTTCGATGTAATGAACAACATGTACGAACATGACCCTGGGAACTCAACTAAAGGATGTAAAGGTGAAATGTCAGAAAACATTCAGTGATTACTTCATAAGAATATCTCATCTCAAGGAGCAATTAGAAGCTGTTGAAGACAATGTCAAAGAAGGAGAAACATAAATTTGAATTTTGAATGGTCTTCCAAATTTAGTCAAGAGAGTTGTTCTAGTAGGAAGATCACATATGGAGAATTGCATGATTGATTGATGGAAAAAGAAGAAGAGACGAAAATCAAGCCCTAACAAATCATGCCAAGTAGAGAAATAACAAGAAGGAATAAAATTCCTTCCAAGAATAGAATGACATCACACAAATCAATAGTTTAATTGTGATGGAAGGATGATATGATGTAGAAGTACCAATCGATAATACATAATGATGTTTGGATATGAGTTCAATACATGAACGGAAGTTTTATGAAATCTTCCAAGTAGATCTACAAGATCAAGTGTACCACAGATCAAAGTACCAAAATATTCGAAGCAAGGTTTGTAGTTTCTATCAAAAGGAGAGACTCGACAAGACACTGCTCTTGGGTATAGAAAAACCTCTTCAGTAGTAAATATTACAATAGAAAGTTAGTGTAATCAAAGTAGAAGACCATATCGATCAACTATTACACCTAAATCTTGTCATCAATATGTGATAAGACCCTAAACATCCATGTTTTCCCTTATTCCCAAATCTTGAAGTGAAAACCTTGATCTAAATGTCAAACTAGCATATAAAAACCAAGCATCGCTTC
Organism: Pseudotsuga menziesii; assembly: GCA_001517045.1. Lineage (NCBI taxonomy): Eukaryota > Viridiplantae > Streptophyta > Pinopsida > Pinales > Pinaceae > Pseudotsuga > Pseudotsuga menziesii. The sequence goes on from LPNX010287136.1 coordinate 701,459, forward strand.
TACCCTTATGCCTAGGAGTGGTACCTTATTCATCACCGCCTGAGTTGTGTTGAAGATAGGTGGTGGCACTTCCTTTACTCTTTCTTTGAAGAGCGGTTTTTCCCTAGCACCGCTCTGTGATCAAGGAGCAGGAGGGGTGCCCTTGGTAAAAAGTGAAAAAGAGAGACTTCACGAAGCTTCTAGATGAAAATATTCATGGCAGGCCTTATCCCTATTCACCTGGTTCAGTTGAGCTTGAGATCCATCCTTTGGGGATCTCCTATCCACCTCACCTACCAAAATCTCAACCATCTCTATCGATTTGAGGCCTATAAAAACAAGCTCATACCCCATGGTTGAGGGGAGTGCAAAGTCATGCTGCCATTTTGACATTCTGGCCTGATCTATTAGAGTGAGCATAGAGGAGCAAGTTGGAGCTATTGCGGATAATACATCGGTTTTGTGGAGGAATGCATCAATACTAAGGCACAGGTTGTAAACTCTTTCATTATTTATCAATGCAAAGTTGGTTCCTTTCCCATATACTTGTTATGTGTAATATTGCATGTTTATTATTGGATTCCTTAGTCACCAATATAGATCTATAGATAATGTTCTGGTACTTTTGATATTTTGTGTTTGATGTGTTTTTGTAGGTATCTTCTTGGATATCTTTTTCCATAGGTGAAGAGCCACATAATTCCATCAAAGATTGTATTCCAGGTGTCTGTAGTATCTAGGAGAAGTCTTCCAACCTTGTTGTGAATTATTTGTTCTGGATTTGAACCATTCAGACCAGAGGAACAACTTCTATCCGCAGAAAGTGTGAAATTCCTGACAACAAATCCGGTGATTCCGTTGGGGAGGAGCTTCAATAGATCTGATCTTCCTTAGCCTTCGAACACTTGCCTGAATCCAAGCTCCATATTCTTATCATTTCAGTTAGATCTCCCATCTGAACTAGTTATGTTTTGGTTTGAATTTATCATATCTCTCTAGATCTGAGTCATCCTAACTTTATATGCTCTTTATTAATGTTAATTCATCTCTGTTGATACTAGTTTGTCAAGATCTAACTTTGCTTTTTCGCCTTTATTGTGTTCTGAACATTTACATGGAACCGCGGATGTGTAGTGGGAAAAAATTGGTGCCACCGCCTGAGTGTAGATAACAAGAAGCGGTGACACTGCCTGTAATTAGTTAGCAGGAAGCGGTGCCTCCTCAAAACCACTCTATCAACAACCCTCTGGAAGCAGTGCCAGGTAGGTTTTCTCCAGACCTCTGTTTTTCAAATTTTTGCAAAGAAATTTTTTGTTTTTTCAATTTCTTGTCTTCAGCTAGCGTTGTCCAGTCTTGTTTGCAAATACCTGAGTGTTTCAAATCTGAAATTTTTGATGTGGTAAATTCTTGCTTGTTAAAATCAAAAGGCTAGGTTAGATTCATCATTGTTACTACTTGTAATTTTGGTAATTTTGAAAGGAGTGCTTGAAATCTTTCACTCAATTAAATCTCTGCCTGCTATTGGATAATACTGAAAAGAAAGACTTGTTTGATCGGTTTGTTTGTTTCCATTTTTTCGTTAATATAGTGAAGGACTTATTTTTACTTTGAAAAAAGATATTTTTTTGGTTGAGATTCATTTATATTGTTATTTGAGGACGAATTGTTGCACCTCTGATTAGCCTCATAAGCTTTCAGATTTCTTTTTTTCTTCCCTTTAGTTCATATTGGCATCTCATCAAAAGAAAAATATTGTAGTTTTAAATTTGATCTTTCAAGTTTAATTGAAAAATTGAAAAAATATCAAATCTTCCTGTGTGTGCTTCTTGTCTTTCTTATTAGAAAAGAGCTCTTACCCTATCTGCTTGCTTTCAGAAAGATTTGATTTGAAGAAGTGTTGTTTGCTTATTTTCTCGGAAAAGAATTGTTTGGTATAGTTGTTTGGGAAAGTTTTGGTTTCAAAGAAAAAGATTCTCTCTCCTTCTCGTAATTAGGAATAATATGAATGGTAAAGTGAATGAACATGCATATCATGCTTGCATGTTTTTATTTTTCTTTCAAAATATCATGCATTCACCTAACCGTCCACTTTAAAATTAACGGTAGTTATAGGTCTAAAATTTTATAGAAATTTGAGTGATAGGTTAGAGATGTGTTCAGGCATCGTTAAATGTAGGAGCTGTTGTTATTTGTCAGCACTACAACCCAGGACTTGCATGGTTCTTCCACGTACCATTGGTATATCGAACGACCTTTCACATACCCTTGAGGTATATAGAAAGGTACTTCACATACTCGATTGTATATAGGAAGGCCCCTTGTGAATGGTTGTACATTAGACAACACTACTACTGATTTGAGCTCCCATGTACCCTGAGTATATCAGGGGACCCCACTAGGATACCTTGTCCATCTGAGAAAAACCCTTTGGCTGTATTTTTTGGAGAAATACACTGAAAACATCATTCGGGGAGATTACTATGCACGTACCCTTGTGGTATATTATGAGTTGCACCTGCTTGACAATCCTGGTGAGAGATCGACTATTTGAGCTCATCATATCATTTAAGTTTGCTTATTGTCCTGTAGCTTGAGTAGGAGAAAGTTTTTTGTGTGTTCTTAGTTTTGAGACCCTAGGTTAGTTTAGTTACTGATACCAATCTGGCTGAGTTTTGGTTGAGATGATATAGAAGGAATCATGGCTTGCCACCTGATTCTCCTCTTCTGACGGGAGAAATTCCAATGGAAGCTATCGACCAAGGAGCTGCAACTACTTCCCACGAGGATGAAAATATAGTTGTAGAAAGTGGAGACCAATTCACTTCTTATATTAATCCCTTGGTTCAGCAGCCTCCTATGGATGATACTTCTTTAATCCGCATATGGAAGGTCATACCGTTAGTCCTGCTCCACTTGAATATGGCCTGGATGCTCCATTTCAGAGAAATTCCATGGGCCAAGCCATTTCCTCGTTCGGGGTTAATAAAACCTCTCCTAAACAAACTTCTCTAGAAGAAGAAGAATATAGAAAAATCCAAGCATCTATTCATCATGCACGAGATTTTCAAGAGAGAATGCAAATGCTAGGTAGAGTTTTGGCCACACCTACACCACATACTAAAACTATATCAGCTAGATTACCCCGTAATACGGATCCTTGGCCTGTGGCTGAAATCAAAGCTTATCTAGATCCAACATATGGTGAGACTGCTTGTAATCCAGGTCAAACCTCACATTATTCCCCTGCAGGTTTGAGTTCTAGGTCTATTTATATTCATCCCGTACTTTCTATGGCTGGGGGGAAACCTTCAGTTCCAATAGTGTCTGTACATTTTAACACCAAGGGGAAACCCCTGGCGTGACCTACATTACCCACTAGTGGAATTGTTACTAATAATAGGAAAATATATATTATAGGACAATCCACAATATATGTTCCTCCCACCAGCACAAATGTGGTAAACCCTCCTTCAAGTTTAGGTCAGCCCTCGATGGAAGAACCTGTAGTTCATCAACCCTCATGGGGTTATGGTTACCCAGCAAATTAGATTCCTGTAGGGAATATGAATTATCAACCTACCCCTATAGGAATATCCTACACTGGAATTCCATACCATAGGAATGTGTTTACACCGTGGGGGAAACCCAACTGGTCTTACATGCTAGCAATGGGAGGAATACCTATTCATACTGCTAGAGGTGTCGAAGGACCACCTTATGGGGGTCCTCCACCCATGGTTCCAGGTGGTTCTAGTGGGCCTCCTCCCAACAGTCCTGGGGTTCCTGGTGGTCCTCCTCCTAATGGACTTAATGGTCCCAATGGTCCCAATGGTCCTGGTGGCTCCGGCGGCCCTAATCCTAGAGGTCAATATTCAGGAAGTACATCATCTCATCAGATGTTTCAACAACCTGTATATCAATCAGCACATGGTCCTCCTGGTGGGTACATGCCTTATCAATATTACTAGTATGTGGAACCCAATCATCAGTTACCTTTCCTAGCAACTTTGGATTTACCCGATTGATCCAAATTAATAAATGATCCCCTTTAGTACAACCCTTCATGGCCCACTATTCCAGTAAAGTTGCCATCAGACATCCCAAAATTTGATGGTAAGTAGGGAGATGATCCCAAGAATCATGTTATGAATTTCCATCTATGGTGTTTGTCAAACTCCTTGATGGATGACTCTATTCAATTGAGACTCTTCCAGCGCACTTTGACCGGTACGACCGTGAATTGGTATATTGAACTTCCACGACATTTGTTTGTGGATTTTAGTGTATTGGCAATTATCTTCCTCACACACTTTCAGCTACCCATTCGTTATGAACTGGGTACAAACCTTTTGACCTCTCTGTGTCAAAATACCTCCATGCACATATCGGATCATATCCATGAGTGGAGAAGGCTCATTAAAGATCCTATCCCATACCAACTCTTAGTTGATTGGTTTACAAAGTCTTTGTTGCCACCCATTTCTCGAGGCGTGGCCATGGGTGGTGCTGTCACTGAAGAGCAGGATATCAGTCGCGCTCAGTATCTGGACTTGGTGTATTCCTAATCCAAAACTTTGTATGACCTTATTCCTCAAGCTCCTCATCCCAGGGCGGACCTGAAAAATCCACCTGCAGAAACTTCTATCGATGGGGTTATTGGTTCAATCCAGCCCCCGTCAACAGTGAAGCCTGCCAAGAAACCCAGTGCTTCTACTACTACTCCTTCTAATCCTACGGTTTCTACCAAGGTGAATTCTATTGAAAGTATGTAATCATCCAATAATAAGAAAAAGGGAAAAGGTAAAAATAAAAAACCCAAAAACCAACAGGAAAATCCCAAACCTACGTCCCCGGAGAATGACAGTAAAGGAAAAAGGAAAGCCAAATATCCCTGCCTGTTGTGTGGTGGCAATCATTTCACGAAGGAATGCCCTCACCATGATGAAATTAATTTTTTTTTTTAAGTAACCCCACACCAGTAGTTCTTACTAATCCTTTCCCTTCTCAACAACAACTGATAGACCACATGTCCAATCAGGGAAATTCTGGCCCTTCAGAGGAAGTCTGAATGATGTGGTCAAAAACTGTTAGTTTAACAACTCATAGTCAGTCATATGACAAGCCTGAGGAGAAGAAAAATGAAAATCCTTCTCCAGATAAAGATCCTCCCATTGGTTCTACTATATCCTCATCTAATGGTCCCCTAACTATCGAGAAGCCTAACCTTGACATGATTTTGCATCCGCCCAAGAGCACTCTTAGGAAGTGTTATCTCCTAAATAAATTAGTCTTCAATAGATGGGACTCAGAAAATGTATTTTGTGTAGTGATGAAGATTTTAGGCTCATTATGAAATATTCATTTAATAAAGTTTGGAACACCTTATACTTCATTTTTTCCCATAAAAAATTGAAGTTCATCTTTTAGTGGTTTAGGCAAACATCTCAACTGTTCATTAGCCACCGAAAATCCCTGTTTTCGGTGGCTTAAAAATATAATTTGGGGCTACCTTATCCACCGAAAGCATAATGAAGTTAAAATGGTTGGTTCATCCATCACACTCAGCAACTGTTAACATGAAAAGCACCACCATCAAGCCATTAACCACCGAAAAGACATGACTTGCAATAAATCATGAGTTGGTAAGAGGGGTCGTTATGGAATTGAAGTGACATATCTAAAAACCCAAACCCTCTCTTCCCTACACCTATCCCATGTCTGTGATTGAATTACCATGAGCATTGGTTTCTAGTTTGAATGATTACATCCCTTATATTGGATAGCTTGTGGGTCTCATCATAATACACTGTCACCTTGATCAAATTGCAATTTCCAGACATATCCCTCAAAATCAACACCCCCTCCTTAATTCATTCCGCATTCCTTACATGCGTCCTCACTGAGCCAAGCTCCCCTGAATCTCACGCTATAATTGTCTTCTACAGTGTTTGAATTTTCAATTTTGTAGGTGCAGAAGAACAATCCAGGAAATGAAGAGAAGAGGAGGACCTTCCCTAAGAAAGGAACTGGGTGATATTGGATACCTTGAATCACACCCAGAGGTATGTTAGCTTTTCAAGGACTCAAGCTGCTATAGATTCTGTGAAAATATTTAGGGATTTCATCAACAAGTGGTAGAAGCATTTTCCCTCATAGAAGAATTCCAGGTGGATGAAGCTCTAATAGCTAAAGTGACAGAGCTCCCAAGGACTGGGGAAAGCTGGTTTAAAACCACTATCACAAAGAATGTAGAATTCAGGTCTTACCTTAAGCCTGAGCACAAGAACATTGTATGGAAGAAGAGCATCTCTACATCCTGTCTTGAGGAAAAATGGAAGCACTTGTTGAAGGCAATTCTGGTCTACATAACTTGTGAGGGTAGGTATAATAGGGTAATGATATACCATTTCAAGTTAATGAACCATTTCACTGGTAGGAGCCCCTTGAACCTGCCTTTTTACCTATACAAAATCCTGACTAAAATGGCTCATCAAGTTAGAGCCAAGCCCACCAATATTGCAGGTAGGTTATCCCATCATGGCTTGATCAAGCTAATTGTTCTTGAACTACTGCAAAGAAGGAACGTTGCCTGGACATACTTCCTATTCTGGAACAAATTTGAGACAGAATTGCAGCCAAAGGACAAAAGGAAGTCTTCTTCAAAGAAGTCCTCCACTCCCAGAAGTGGTAAGAGGAAGAGGAGGGCCATCTCTCCAATTGCAGTGGATCAAGCCTCTCCAGCTCCTAATACTAAGAAGGCCAAGAGGAACCTGGATTTCAGTGAGAAGGAAGAGGAGGATTCAGTAGAAGACAAAAATGTACTCAAACTACCTTACTCTGATTCTAAGGATGAAGAAGAATAGGGAGCTAACCTAGTAGATCAGGTTACACTAGGGAAAGAGGAGCTTCCATCACCTACACCAAAGGAGGATCAAGGTGAACTTAAGGCAGAGGCTTCATCCAGAAAATCTAGGTCCCAAAAAATCAATCAGCTGCTGAAGCAGGTGTATGAGATAGAATTCTTACAGAGAGAAATCAAAAGAACCAATGGGAGATTAACCAAGAGGAATGCTAAATTGTATGACTCTTTGTAGGAGATAAAAAGGAAGTATACCAAGCTGGAGGAAATTAATCTCAAGTTAATGAAAGAAAACACTAGGCTCTACAGGAAAATCAGGCTGTCCAAGTTGCAAACAAGGAATTCAAGCCCTCAGTCTCAAGCATACCAGAAGCTGGAAACCCTAGTAGAAGTAGCAATGAGCCTTTGTGACCCAGAGGCATCCTGTAATGTTGCTGCCATCCCAAACCCTATGTAGGTTGCAGAGACACCAAAGGGTCAGCACTGAAGCCTTAAAACATCAGGGTAAAGTGTGATAACAATTTTGATTAAAGTTTTAAAACAGACTTTTTGGTGGCTTAGGCAAACACTACAGCTGTTCAGTAGCCACCAAAAACAGAGCTTTTGGTAGCTTACAGGCCCAGAGTTTTGCTTTCCTAGCCACCAAAAGCACAGAACAGTGCATAAAAGAATATTTTTGCATAGAACCGACTTTTGTTGATCCAAACACCTTGTGGATGATTTATAATGTTGGAAAATAATTAAAGGCATCAGTATTTTGGCTCTGTTTCAGTTTTGAAGGTGCCAGCGAGGTGAATTAGGTCACATATCCTACCTACTTTGACAAAGGATGACTTGTCTGCCAAATGTCAAAGTTCAAATTCTACTTCAGTGTCTACTATAGCTATTAAAGAGTTCGAGGGTTAGGAATATTTTTGGAGTTAGGTAGATTGGCAATCAAGATGGGATCTTTACCTATTTTTAGCAAATAGTTATGACTGTCTATTTTTAGTAAATTCGATCCAATTTTTCAGGATCTGGAATACATTTTGTAAAGGCTATAAATCCTGTGACTACTATAGAAGAAAGGGTTCGACTTTGGATACTTTTTCATACTTGTACTCTCAGACTTCTCATTTTCATGCTAATAATATAGGATTCTAATTTTTCTATTTATGTTTAGATTTCATTTCCTACCTTTATATACTTGCAATTGAATGTTCATTTTCATGTTTGTTCTATTTGTCTAATGCCAGATAGTTATCATCCTATATTTGTATTGATGAATTGAATAGAGAGTATCATTTACTTATTTTGATTAGCCATTCATATCTGCTTTGCGTATGAGTCTGCTAGCATGATAAGAATTTTTCATACATCCACCTTTTATCAACTCTCTCAACAGTAGTGGTTTAAAGCCTTATCTATCTGAGTGTGTTTATGCATGTTTTGAACGAGTGAGTTTTGATTAAGTCATCCAACTCGATCCATATTACCCATCATTAAGAAAATACTAAAGTTAACAAGCATCTTCGAGCTGCAACCTAGAAGAGTTTCCTAGAGAGCTAACAGGAAGTCTATTTTTAATCCCAAATTTGCCCGAGCGGCATAGTTTTATAATGTTGTTGAATACCTCACTCAGTCACCGTGTGGAATGTCTACCTTAGAAGTGTTCCAAAGCTATCCTATGCAACGCAAAAACTTGTTAACTACCTTAGGAGCCCTAGACCCAGATAACACAAATTTGATCCATTTTAACCCAGAGAACCACAAATCTAGACTACCTCACCAACTCACTTTTCAGATCATAACAAAAGTAGTTGGAAAAAATATCTTTAGGACTGTTCTAGATTAAGGTGCTTCAACCTCAATTTTGTCTCTATCCCGTTGGAAAGCCATTGGCTCTCCCGAGCTTGCCAAATTAGTGATGACCCTAAGAGCCTTTGATGGCAGAGGTTTCCAATCCCATGTTCTCATGCCAACACTTTCAGTTGAGCTAGGGGGGAAAAATGTTTCCATTTAGGTGGAAGTAGTGGATGCCCCATTAGACTACAATCTTATCTTAGGAAGAAATTGGTTTTATGCTATGACCGTTGTCGCTTCGACGGTATTTAGAACTCTCCATTTTCCTCATTTGGGAAAGATTGTGACAATTTATCAACTTGATTTATGAAAACTGTATGCTACCCCCATAATGAATAACATCCCTATGCTAGGTGAGTCCCCTCCTCCTTATCAGTCGATTGGGGTAGGTATGCTAAAGGACTCCTCCCTTATGGGCATGTTCCCATCATCTCCTTCTAGCACAGAGACAAGGACCATCAATATGATATCCACATTTGAATATGATCCCAAGGGTAAGTAAGTTATTGAATCATCCTCATGTAGCTCACATGAAGCAGTTTATGATGCTATCCAATCCATTTCTGATGACCATACATATGATCTTCATCTGGTGGCTTCAGATCCCTACCACCTTCCCTACTAGTTAGAACCCTCTCTTCCTACTCTGGATTATCTCTCCCAAACCTTTCCGTCATATGAAACTATCATGGATATTATGAGTATGAATGAATCAGTATGGGAGGATCATCATCATAGATCCTCATTCCTCCCCAACACCAATTTAGTAGATAATGATTTTGTATCTCTCTTGGGTACTGATATTGTCGACATTCTGCAAACACCTGTGTTGTTGCAAGATTCTGACTCTTAAGGAAATCTATGAAACATTACTAAAACAACTTCGATCGACTTATTGGTCAAGCCTGGAACTATTGAAGATGTTCATGTAGGGCAGATCTGCTCAATGGAAGAAACTAAAGAATATAGAGCACTCTTCAAATAATTTCGAGATATTTTTTCTTGGTCCTATGAAGAAATTCCTGGGATAGACCCATCTGTTATGGTTTAAGAAATCAAAACCTGTCCCACTACCAGACCGGTCAGGCAGAAATTGCGTCAAGTCCATCCCTGGAAGGATGCAGCTATCAAAGCCGAAGTCAAAAAACTTTTGAAGACAGGATTCATTTATCCTGTACTCCTAACAAAATGGGTATCTAACATCATTCCTGTGAACAAAAACCAGGGAATTATTAGAGTCTGCATCAATTTCTGAGATCTGAATAAATCCTGTCCTAAGGACAATTTTCCAACTTTGCACATCGATCAGATTATCAGCAACTTTGCCATAAGCTTCATCTTCTCATTCATGGATGTATTTTCTAGCTATAATCAAATTGAGATATTTCCCCCCAATCAGCACAAGATGACATTTATATGCCCGTGCGAAACATTTTCCTATAGGAAGTTACCCTTTGGCCTCAAGAACACCGGAGTCACATTCCAGCGTGCCATGTCCTATGAGTTTTACGACATTAAAAAAATTTCTAAAGATGTCATCCAGATCGATCCATTGAATATTGCTGCTATACTCACCCTACCTGCCCCAACCAACATCCTTGAGCTCCAAATTTTGCAGGGGAAGGCAAAATTTCTTCACAAGTTTGTTTGTAAATTTGCTGAGAAAACACACGGTTATATGCGTCTCCTCAAGAAGGACACTCCATTCTTCTGGGATGACTAGGCCCAGTGAGCCTTTGATAATATTAAGAATACTTTGACTCATTCACCCATGATACACCCCCCATATTATTCAAAGGATTTTCTCTTATATGTTGCTGCCTCTACTACTACTACCATCAGAATGGTTCTAGCTCAAGAGGATCAGAACGACCAAGAACACGTGATATACTACACCAGTAAGAATATTCTCGATTCTAAAACTCGATACTCGCATGTGGAGAAGTTAGCAATGGCTACGGTCATTGCTATCCAAACATTTCATCATTACATCTTGCTTTACACCACTACCATACTTGCAGACCAAAACCCTATGTACTGTATCTTGACTCGTCAGGTACTAGGGGCAAATATCCTCGCTGGATTGTCATCCTGCAAGAATTTGACCTTGAGTTTGCCAAAGCAACTTCAAAGAAATCATTGGTCTTTGCAGAGCTGATGTGTGACCTTCCCTATGTTTTGATGGATTATGAGCCCAGTGATTCATTCCTGAATGAATTTTTGTTTCTGATAATCATGACCGACCCATGGTATGGAGATTTAATCATTTATCTCCAGACATAGATATTTCAGCCCCATATATCATGTGATGATCATCGTCACATTCATCACCACATGAAATACTACCTTATCCTGAATGATACATTGTACAGACGTTGTGTAGATTCCATTCTCCGATGATGCCTCACCCATGAAGAGGATGAACAGGTTCTCAATGACTGCCACTTTGGACCATGTGACGGTCATTTTTCTGGAATGGCTACAGTCCAAAAAATCCTTCGCACTGGCTATTTCTAGCCCTCAATCTTCAAAGATTGTCACAAGGATGTTAAGAAGTGCCCACCCTACCAAAATTTATATTCAAAAAAGCACACCCACCCTGATCCGTTGCACCCCGTCATTGCCGTTGGCCCTTTCACCAAATGGGGTATATATTTTATGCATTGTAATCCTACCTTAGCCGGGGGGCATGGTTACATCATTGTAGCCATGGATTATTTCACTAAATGGGTTGAGGCTATTCCTACATATGTAGAGGATGGTAATACTGCTGCCCTCTTCTTATTCAATCATGTAATAGCTAGTTTTGGAGTTCCACAGTCTATCATCATTGATCACAGATCACATTTCCAAAATCAGATGATGGCAGAGTTAAGTGCTAAGCTGGGTTTTCGGCATGAAAAATCAACTCCCTATTATATGCGGGATAATGGTCAGGTCGATGCCATTAACAAAGTCTTAAAAACTATGCTGTGTTGAATGGTTGGAGATCATAAATCCAACTGGAACCATACTCTCTTTTCTACCCTTTGGGATTATAGGACTTCAATGAAAACAATGACTAGTTTTACACCCTTATAGTTAGTTTACGGACTAGAAGTTGTCCTACCTATTCAGTGTCAGATACTGTCTTTGAAACTTTCCATTGAACTTCTCCCCAATATTTCCATTGAGGAAGAAATATTTCTATATATAAACAATCTTGACGAAACTAGACAAGATGTTTCCTTAGTCAATGAGGCACATAAGAAACGCGTCAAGGTGCAGTATGAAAAATATGTCCAACCTCGTGTCTTTAATGAAGGTGGCCTAGTTCTTATCTATGATCAGAAACATGATAAACTAGGAAACAAGAAGTTCGAATCAATGTAGTACGATCCTTTTATCATTTCCAAGGTTTTAGAAAAAGGGGGTTATGAGCTTGTAGATTATGAAGGAATCCCCTTCGGGAAACCTCGCAATGGGTTGTACCTGAAGAGGTACTATACTTAGATCACTTGTGTATGGTACCTTGTATATATGTACACTTTTTACTTTTAGTGTGTTTTAGTATTTTCAATATGGTTTTGAGTTTAGTGTCCAAGTTGTTTATACCATCTTTTGGTTATGCAAATCAGATGGCCTTTTATGGCTTCGCTGATGGTTCTTGTCATCATACCCTGAACCTTGCTTCAGCTACTTGGGTTTCGTATTCCCCTTCAGATGATCTAGTCAGTTTAGGAGCGGTTTGTATTGGTCCAGCTACCAACAACATCGCCAAGTATTAGGCAGTAATAGGTCTACTAATTGAAGCTGCATCTCGGGACATTCGTGATTTGGTAGTATTCATGGACTCGCAGTTAGTGGTTTTTCATTTGAACCATGTCTATGCCATCATAAACCTCATACTTCTCCATCTCTTCTGGAGAGTGCATCTACTAGAAAGGTCATTTGAAGTTATTACTTACAGGCATATCCCTAGGGCAGACAATGTAGTTGCTGATTCATTAGAAAACTATATCCTAGATGGGTATATTGCTCATTCATAACATGAAAATCAAACATCGTTCATCATATTGTAATTAAACAGTAAATAACACATAAAACTCATGTAAATACATTTTCCATTTGAGATGTATAAAACCAGTAATAGAGTCTATATATATATATATATATATAATGTTTTTATAAAAAATGATCATGAGACCTCATTTGAAGCACGATGGATTTCAGGAAAACAATACATCATACAAAATCTTGAAGCTATCTCATCTTTCAGTAATACATCATGCAAGACACCACCTAGTGAAAATCATGGAAACACATGACATCCTGTACTAATCTACGTAGTAGTCGGCTAAAACGGCCTAGCACTCCCGCAGTGTGCCTCTAGTACCTCATTGGGAGGTCATCAATAGCTGCATCTGGTATATCTAGGGTTAAACTCTCTAGTTTCTCCTTTATCTCTCCCATCTGGTCATCACCTCAGTGAAAAAACCGAGCTCCCGCTCGCCTGTCCATTGGAGAGGATCCCCCAGGCCATTTTGCTCCAACATCTGCATGAGAAAATTTAGGCCTTGTTACTACTCATAAAAAACATAAAACATGAAAATAAAAAAACACAATCAACATTTTAGGGTCTTTCTTCTTACCAATGTCTCCCCACTATGCACCAGGTGGAAGTGGTAGATCAGGGTCACCCCTAAAGTCAGTACCCGCATATGCGTAATCCTCAATCATGAAAATCTGGTCATCCAACCAGTGGAAAAATCCAGCATCGTACTTCACTTTGACTCTACCACCTCCTGTGCGAGCCATAAGCTCTACCCACCTCAGCATATGGGGGTCTCTGGCCCTCATCTCTGTAAATATCACATGGGGCCTCATGTGGGGCACCCACTTGAAAAAGAAACAAGCTAGAATGGATCTATAGCCAAAATTTTTCAATTCCCCTTGCCGACATTTAGTCATCTTGTCCTTAAAGACTCAAAGTAGTGCCTCTACCCAGTTGAAGACAGTGGGTGCCATAGCTTCTATGGAATACATTAAATGTGCTCTGGATGCTTAGTGAGGCCCTTTGATTCCTACCAACCTCTGCATAATGAAAAGAATAGTGCAGAGTGCATCATCCACCATTGCCTTCATCAGGATCTTCTTTCCCGACATTCTAGTACCAGGAACACAATAATGGTTTATCATATTTTTAGTGGTCACATCCCCTCCTCAGGAACTAGTTAATAAAACAAGAGCGGGGTGCCTAGAAAAATCTGTTAGAAAGTAGATATCCTCTACCTTTATGGTCAATACATGGGCTCCCACCTCAAAGTATTGCTTCTCAGGGTTCCACATGCGCAAGATACGCTCTAGCAGTCGCTCATGGGATATCATACTCAGAGTGCAAAATAAATTCAAGAGGACACAACCTCTCAAAGTAACAATGCACCCCTCATTTCCTGCAGCCAGGGCATCATCATCATCATCATGTTTTCGTTCTTTCCATATAACCATTTTTTATAGGATAAAACCTGCCAAAAACAACAAATTAGCTAGTCAAAACCATATTCAACCATCACAATCATCAAAGGACTTTTCTTTTGGCTTTCCCACTTAGTTTTCCAACCTCACGGTCGGCACCCCCTGTCCTCCATGTACACATAGTGGTGGCATCGCCTAAGTGAAACTGAATAGGGGTGGTTTTTATTGTGCACCGCCTGTCCCGTAAGGGCCAGGAGTGGTGCCCGCACTTCAAATTTTTGGCTTGTTCAAAGACCCCTGAAACCCGAGCCAAAGAAAAAATGGAAGCAATAAAATAAAAGGATAGGGCTCTAACATCTACTTGGCTCTGATGGTGCTCGAAATGGACAGTTTATTCTCCTGTAATCTTCGGTTGAAGATCGAGCTCCAAAAGTCTCTCAAACGCTCTCACAAATTGGTAAATAGTAAAATGACTTGTTTTTACTATTCAATTGGCTTTTAAATGTATTTTTAGGATTTTTCACATTATTATTAATATTTTAAATCATTTTGATATGAAAACACTTTTTGATATAGTTTATAAAGTCATTTATTCGAACGTTTAAGAGGCTAATGGAATTTTTTAAGTCTTGCAGGGATAAAAAGATGAACATTAGTGTCTATGGAGGAGTTTGTTTTTTACTTTTTCGTACTACCATAAAATGGAAAAAGTCCTCGAGCATTTGTTTCGACACTTTGGTCACGCTCTTAGAACTCAGTATCAAAGTTCCAAGTCTTTTTCCGATTCTTTTCTGGCTTGTAAAAACTTCTCATCGTGAAAAAGAAACCTAATGGAGTCTCCTTTAAACTCTTTTTGGAATCCCTAAATATGAAAAGATTGTGAAGTACTTGTCTTCTTCATACTAGTAAAAGTATTTGAAGAGTCATCTCTCTGATGGTAGGTTATCTTTTTTTTCGGTTCGGATGGACTATTTACGAAAAAGGAACACTCCATCCAATCATGACTGGAAGAGTTTTCTCGGGTATTATTTTATACTTTTTTGGGCCCTAGAGACTAAATCATACGAAAAAAGGACCCTTTGGAGTTTTCTTTAGTCTTCGTTCATACTCTCTAGACATGAACGAGACCGAGTTTGCTTTCACTAGACTCGTTAAAATAAATAGTGAGAGACCCATTCATGGAACGAACCCCTCATTTCTCAGGTTCGTGAAATATATGAGATTGGAATTGTCTTCAAAGAAGCTAAAACGTGTGTTTGTTACCCTATTTGGACTCGTAAAAATGAAAAGAGGCACTCATCAATCACGGTGGGGAAATTAAGGTAAGGGAATCATGGCACTTGTTTTCATATCATTCAGTCAATTGGGTATTCATCTAACTTACAAGTCGATCCACTTTCATGAGTCATGTCACTCCTTTGAGTTTTTCAAAACAATGCATTATCCACAGTCGTATTGTGTGTCTGTCTGTTTCAGTCATGCTGCCAAGTCTTTTGTCATGCCGTCCGATGTTCAAAGGAAAAAGGAAGTTTACCTCTGCAATTAAAATAACTTTTGTGTCAGTACTTTTGAGTCAGTCCTATGGTTACATTATCTACAACATTCTAGAAATTTGTTTCGAGTTTCGTGTCATTGATGTGGGATTCATTATGGCCCTCCTTCAACGATACCATTCCTGTCGACATCATCTCATCATCTAGGAAATGGTCTTAGAAACAAGTTTAGTACCTTGAGATCTATATGCCTTAATGATAGATTCTCTCGCTTTCGACATAGGTTCACATCATTGACTTTTGATCGAAAGATTCCACTGCGTGTTTGACATCAAAACATCTATTCACACTCAGTAGATTGTACTAGGGTACCTTGGGAATCATTGAAATCAATGGTGATCTCCCTCGAACTTGTTAATGGTTCACATCATTGGTCAGTAATCAAGTGGTTTCTACCATGTTTGACTTCTATACATTGTAATCACATGGATAGAATTGTACTTTGTGGAAGACGAGATGAAGACGTTGGTTACTTGTTAAGAACTCATAGCTTTCTCCCCAGGTTGCGATGGAGTATATTATATGAAGTACCAGCATGGTTCCACATTTATATGGTCATGGCTATGCTCAAATTTATGTCTGTATGACATAGATCTACGTTGTATTTCTAGTAGCTATGTCCAAGTTTGAGTCATCTATAACATGGATCTACGTTGTATTCTAGTAGCCATGTTTGGTTATCTCTCCCATGAATCTATCTTGCATTGGTCTGCAGCCATGGTGAAGACATATTTTCTCATGAGTCAAAATTATTGATGTATTGCAGATGCCTAGTTGATGTTGATATCTGATCAAGCTGATTCTTGCCTCGTAGTGATAACTTGCTCTATCAAAGCTCTTGTCTATTGTATCCCTCTAGACTCATGCTTTGGGGGGCATTATGTTACACCTAAATCTCATCATCAACATGTGATAAGACCCTAAACATCCATGTTTTCCCTTATTCCCAAATATTGAAGTGAAAACCTTGATACAAATGTCAAACTAGCATATAAAAACCAAGCACCGCTTCTACCCTTAAGCCTAGGAGCGGTACCTTCTTCAGCATCGCCTGATTTGTGTTGAATATAGGAGGTGGCACTTCCTTTACTCTTTGTTTGAAGAGTGATTCTTCCCTAGCACTAATATGTCATCAAGGAGAAGGAGCAATGCCCTTGGTAAAAAGTGAAAAAGAGAGACTTCACGAAGCTTCTAGATCAAAATATTCATGGAAGGCCTTATCCCTACTCACCTGGGTCAGTTGAGCTCTAGATCCATCCTTTAGGGATATCCTATCCACCTCACCCACAAAAATCTCAACCATCTCTATCCATTCGAGGCTTATAAAAATAGGCTTATACCCCATGGCTGAGGGGAGAGAAAATTCATGCTACCATTTTGACATTCTGGCCTGATCCATTAGAGTGAGCATAGAGGAGCAAGTTGGAGCTATTGGGGATAAGACATCAGTTCTATGGAGGAGTGCATCAACACTAAGGCACAAGTTGTAAACTATTTCATTATTTATCAATGCAAAGTTGGTTCCTTTCCCATATACTTGTTATGTGTAATCTTGCATGTTTATTATTGGATTCCTTAGTCACCAATATAGATCTATAGATAATGTTCTGGTACTTTTGATCTATTGTGTTTGATGTGTTTTTGCAGGTATCTTCTTGGAGATCTTTGACCATAGGTGAAGAGCCACATCATTCCATCAAAGATTGTATTCTAGGTGTCTGTAGTATCTAGGAGAAGTCTTCCAACCTTGTTGTAAATTATTTGTTCTGGATCTAAACCATTCAAACCAGAGGAACAACTTATATCTGCAGAAGGTGCAAATTTTTTGACAACAACAACCTATTATTATATTTTTATCATTTAAGCAATATGATCTTAAGATCTTATCTGAGAGAATAACATGCACAACAATAATCACAAGAGACAAGAGACACAAAGAATTTTCCTTGGGGAAACCATAAAGGAGAAAACCCCACAACTTCCTTAGACGTATAATGAGCACCAATAGAAAAAGTAAAACCTGAAAACATAAAGATTATCTCCGACAACTAATCTCTCTCACTTGTTCCAACACTTCCTCTCTCACTCATGCACCCCAATTGAGTGAGTGTGTATGACAAATAGAGAGGCTCACTCTCTATTTATGCTAATTTTTTACTTGACAATTACTTACTAGGGACGACATCTCTAGGAGATTCTAATAACCCTAGTGCCCCACAACTGTGGGGACTTTTCCCTTCAATCAACAAGGAGGGTTAACCTCAACTCAAATTGTGGGGACTATTTCCCCGAATTACAATAGAGGGTTAACCTCAATGAATCCACATGAATTTATTATATTAATGACTCTCCTAATAGGAACATCAAGGTAAAATATAAGATATATAAGTGAATACATTTTGAAGTTACAAATACATCAACACTCCCTCTTAACTAGGAAGGTATTCTCTTGACAGAATTCACCAGCACAAGTCTTATTCTTTGGATCATCATCAAATCTGGATCATCACTAGATCATCATCAAAGCTGGATTATCATCATCACCACTGCTTCCACTATCTCAATCAAATGGTGCTATCTCTCAATTCTACTCAGCATAGGAAGTTCTACAGAGCCGACCCTTTTTCAGGCTAGTTGTAGGCCTAGCCTCCATGTAGGTATTCATCTTCTTCAGTGCTTACATCCAACCATGGGAGGCCCAGCCTCCCACCTACATCAAAAATGCCCACCCAACACTTATATCTGACCATGGAAGGCCCAGCCCTTACATCTGACCATGGAAGGGCCCAACCTTCCCCCATGTTAGAATGGCCCCAGCCATTACATCTAACCATGGGAGGGCCTAGCATTCCCCCATGTCACAATGGACCAGCCCTTACATCTAACCATCGGAGGGTCTAGCCTTCCCCCATGTCAGAATGGCCCATCCCTTACATATGACCATGGGAGGGCCCAACTTGCCCCCATGTCAGAATGGCTCAACCCTTACATCTAACAATGGGAGGGCCTAGCCTGCCCCAATGTCAAAATGGATCTACACTTACATCTAACCATGGGAGGGACTAGCCTACCCCCATGTCAGAATGGCTCAACACTGACATCCTCCAGCATGGTAGGACACACCATATACCATTTGAGGAAAGGTCGAGCACTTACATCCTATAGCATGGTATCTACCATCTAAGGAAAGGCCCAACACTTACATCTGACCCAGTCAGAAAGGACTAGGACTTATATTTGACCCAGTGAGAAATCCTCAGCACTTACTTCCTCTAGCATGGTAGGACACACCATCTACCATCTGAGGAAAGGCCCTACACTTACATCTGACAATGGAAGGAACCAATCCTATCACCATGTCAGAAGGTCTCTACACTTACATCTGACCATGGGAGGCCCCACCTACCACCATGTCAGAAAGTCTCTGCACTTACACCTGACCATGGGAGGAACCAATTCTACCACCATGTCATAAAGGTACACAGACTCATCACTTCCCCTTGGAAGGAACCTCGATTTGAAGAACACCAATCTTCTCCCTGAAGTACTCAAACTTTACTCTGACCATTTCTAGCATCGAATCACATCAGGGCTGATTACATCCAAGGATAACCTGTGAGCTTCACCAGGACCAAGTGCATCTGAGGACAACCTACAAGATAGTTTATGTCTGAGCAACCTACGAACTTTACCAATATTTTATGCTCAGACAACCTATCTAACTAGCTATTCTAGAACTCCCTCTTTCAAGAGATCTTGATCTGGATCACATACCAGAGCTACACTGCTCCTCTCTACATCATACAAAAAATACAAGTGGCAACATATTTTTCCTTGGTTGTACTCAACACCATATAGGACTCCTTCCTGCTAAAGCAAGACATCACACCTAATCCCATACTGAAGTAGCACCTTGAAGTGCTCTTCCTCTCAATGGCACTTCCTATCCAATCTTAATCCACATAACCCTCCAGGTTAATCTTCTGATTCTCTTCATACTTGAGCCCATATTCAACTGTACCCTTTAGGTACCTCACTGCATGCTTTACAACCATTAGGTGAACATGTCTCAGATCTGTCAAGGACATCAATTTGTTCAAAACAAAGCAAGTATCTGGTCTCGTATTTGTTAGGTACATCAAGGACCCAATCATCTGATGATACATTGTAGCATCAACCGACTCTAATGAAGCATCACTCAATAACTTCAGGTTCGATTCCATAGGTGTGGCCATGGCCTTGTAGTCCATCATCCCAAACCTCTTCAGGATTTCCACTGCATACTTCCCTTTTCCAAGGGGGATTCCATCCTCACTCTGCCACACATCCATTCCTAGAAGTAGTGCATCATATCCAAGTCCTTCATCTCGAACTCGGCAGCAAGTATCCTTCTTGAACCTTTAATGAGTTCCTCTTTTCTGTTAGGAACAAGTCATCAACATATAACAGGAGCATCACTGGTCTTCCACCTTCAATATTGAAGCAAAGGTTGGAATCTGCTTTACTCTTAGTAAAGCCTAGAGCCATCAGTAAGTTGTTCATTCTATCATATCATGTTGAATCTCAGGATCTTCTATAGTCACTCCCTCTGAAGCGAAGCATCATTCTTCCTCTGCCTTTTGTACTCTATGCATTGACACATTTTGTACTAGAGTTACAAGTAGCTTCCTCTCCTACTACTA
Organism: Pseudotsuga menziesii; assembly: GCA_001517045.1. Lineage (NCBI taxonomy): Eukaryota > Viridiplantae > Streptophyta > Pinopsida > Pinales > Pinaceae > Pseudotsuga > Pseudotsuga menziesii. The sequence continues at coordinate 721,828 of LPNX010287136.1, forward strand.
TTCTATGTATCCATCTAGGTTCACTGGATACCAAGATCCTCTATCCTATATCCATCTAGGGTGCTACGAATCTTGCCTTGTATCCCACGATGTTTCCATCTACTGCATGTTAGATCTTGTAGATCCACTACAGAATTCCCTTCAATTCTCGATACCGCATCCTAGACATCATTCTTCTTGAACTAGTACTCTCCTTCCCTTTATTCTTGGCTAATTATTCATAGCTGGAAGGATCTGCATTAATGATGTTGTTCAACAGTGTCACATAACTAGAGTGTGTATAAGGCCTCATCATACTATTCTTCATTTTGGATTATTTCTTGAACTGTCATCACTTGTTCTTCGGAACAAGTCTCATCCTTCTTTTCTTGTAGGTGATTGTAAGCGATCTTTCCTACAAGTCAAATGCATTAGTTATATGGTTAGAAACATTTCATAAGGCATATTCATAAAGGAAAATTCTTATATATAATGATATGGTCATGCAACTATTTTATCCAATACAACATTCATCCATATCTCACGGAAACTTTCTAGATGCTTTCTATCTCTACCAAGACATCATTAAGATTGTGCACTAATCCAATATATCGACAAAAAGGTTTCATTCTAGATAAGTGGCAATGGAGAGTTGTATAGCAACATGAGCTACTTACCCATCACATGCATATTAGTAGTATACTATCATTAATGCAAACATTATATCATGCATAATACATCAACTTAATATAAACAAATGCATAACAAAACAATATCATGAAATGACAATTGAATACTTATCTTTATTTGTTTCATGGGTAGACTCCTTCTTAAGCCTTCAGCTTCATCATCTTATTCATTCATAACAAAATAATTTATTATCCAAATGCTAATATGGATAAGAGGTTCTTCAAGAGTTGATTCCTTCGTATTCCTCATCGCTTGAGGGATCTTCTTTGAATCATGAGAGCTTGATCTTCAGTTGCTCCCATCTTCTCTTTCTCTTATTATGAGCTGAGCTTCATCTTGTGTGTGCTCTTCCCAAAGCTTGCTGAAGGTAATCACTTCCTTCTCGTGCGCATTCCTTGAATGAATGAATCCCTTGATCCTGGGAGGCCATTCAAGGTGGTTATCACAATTTCTATATTCTCTAGTTCTTCATCCACTGCTTCAAGTTGTTATTTGATTTGAGAGACCCTTGTAAAGTATGACTGTATGGTCTCTGCATTCTGGATCTTTACATTCTTCAACTAGTTTCTCAAAGTCATCTTACGGTTTATGTTCTTCCCTTCAGATAGCTCAGTCAAGGAATCAAACATCTCTTTAGGTGTATTTAGGGAATACACTTGTGGTATAAGGTGATCCTTGATTGAATCAACAATTATCCTCTTGACCAAGTTCTTCTTGTGTAAGGCTTTAGCCTCATCTCCCTCTAGAACTGGAACCTCTCCACTTATGGAGGTGTCCAATTCATTTTCTTCAAGAACCAATGAAAACTTATACTTCCATGCTCGGAAGTTTTCAGCTTCACAAAGTTTGTCATCAAGCTGGTGTGTGTTGGCAAGCAACACCCTTCGGAGCATTTTGAACACAAATAATTTCAAATAGGTAATCTTTGATTGGAATTTGATATTTTCACCTGGATCAACACTCATCATGGATACTCTAGGAGTGCCCTAAGAATATTTGATTCTTCAAGCACTCCCAATAGAAGTTTAATTGATTCATCGATTCACAAGGATTAGCATCGGCATTTGATTCTCATGATATTAAACCCTCATTTCTTTTAATCATCTTGAAAACTATAATTACATAAGTGAGTAGCTCCTATTTGCATTTCCACTTATCACTCATGCATGTTTAAAATCAAATGAATTTATAATTATTAATTCAAACAAGCTACTACATGGCGTGATAACTGTTACTGTTTAGTTCATATAGGAGACCTAATAAAGCTTTATCGCTTCTAAATTATTTATCTTATCTTGTTTGTCATAAGGTTTTAAAAGTATATCTACTATAATTTTCATATGCCACACTTAGCCTTATTTCGAATTTTATATTTTCAAAGTGAGTCACTATTAAAGTTTATCTTAAGGGGTTAAGATGATTTTTGGAATTTTGATATAGTTCTGGTTACATCATAAATTGTTTTCTGATCATTTTAATACTAACCTTGATCCTAAGTTCATCAATTACATCCTTAGTTGGCAACATTATTATGGTTTTATTTGATGAATGAAGAATTAGGGTATTGTAATCATTCAATCATGTTTTGGAACTATGAGTGTTCTAGGCTATCACAACATTATGAAAATGTCGATCAACACTGAGGTTATGATTAAAATTAGAGTTTTGATATTCATGTCACATGAAGGCTTGCCAACTGTCGATTTTCATCATGCAAACACACCACACTTAAGAGGTCACTCATTTGATTTTCCTACGGATAATTATGGTGTGTTAAATGCTTCCAAATTTCATTTATCTGTCAATTTGCAGTATTATGACCTTACAGAGAAATTCACAGTGCTTTGATAAAATAAGGCATTCTAGAATGTTGATGAAAATGCATGGAATGTGGATAAATTGACTGTATGTTTTAGTCTAGTTTTCGGAAACCCTCAAAGTTTGTGTATTCATTGCTATGGCGCTGGTGTCCAGTTTCCAAGGCATTTACAGAATCGTTTGATGGGGTTAATGCACAGGTCGGGGACATTGAATTAAGGCTGACTGAAGAATTTATTTCTGAAGCCATTGGTATATCATCAAACAAAAATGGTAGGCAGCTACAGAACTATTAAAGATCACAAGAACTAAATCACGCACCCAGCAAGAGAGGAAAAATTCGGGGTCTATTTGTGAACAAACCATTTTGAATCTAGAAAAACCGTCGAAAACCCACTTCACAAATTGGCAAAGTTACCCTTAATTGCGGGCCGTTTTCAAAAATAGTGTAGGATTTGTGAGATACATGGACTTATTTGAGCTGTATTAATTCCAGAAATTCACCCAAATTTAGTTCCCATAGGCCCATGTGTTTTAGATCTTAAGTACGTGTCCGTTTCTACAAATTAGAATGTTGATAGTCAGCAAGTGAACCACGAGTGTGATCAAGAAATTGATAGAAAACCTTACCTAGATGAAGAATCCTGAATAAACATAAATAGAGAGTCGAAGGATCAAACTGATCCAAATCCTCATGCCCGACTGATTTCCTCCCTGCAAACAGATTTAAAGGAAGCACAGGTTATACAAACAATTTCCCTAGAAGAAATTACAGCTTTAAAAGCTGAATTGATCACCTGGATTGAGAAATGGGATATGTTAAGAGGAAAGAAGTTGAAGTGCAAAGAACTGATTAAAATGTTCTTGTTAAAGAATCAAAGTTTGAAAAGATATAATAGGACTAACAGACCAGAGCTATCAGGTTCAGGGCTAAACTGAATGAATCTAGGAGAAGTGTACCTATTCGATTCTCAGTCGAATCAGATTTAAAAACCTGATATTTTGTTTCTCCAGTGACTTCTAAATTTTGTCTTTTGTGTTTTACATTATGCCTACAGAGAATTTTGAATAGACCGTTACAAGTTAGTAATGTTTTGGTTTTATCAGTTTTGGTCTTTAATTCATGGTCTAAATGTTTAAATTGAAATATCTACAGAATTAAAATTCTACAGATATCTCGCTCATGCTTAATCGATCATCATTAAATCTTGCTAAAAAGATTTCTTTTAAATTTTTACAGGTGTCAATGAAGCTGTTGGGATGAAACTGAATGCTGGCCTACATTCGTGTCTTTTTTACTATGCATGGCTATTCAATGAAGAATGTTCAGGATTTACAACTGATTGATGCTCAGTGATTGCTTCATTACTGGTTCTAAGCCTCTATTTTCCTGGGTTATCCAATATGGTGTTACCATGATCTGGAGAGTATAACGCTGGATTTTCTCCAGTAAGTTAACCTTTTGGCATATCTTTCTCTCTTGATGGTTCCATAATAGTATGATTATGATTTTGGTCGTGGTTGAACCATATTTGGATAAGATTCAGATATTTCCTAAGGAATAGGATTTTTAGTTAATCAATTGTAGTTTTTAGTTTCTTTTATAAGCAACCTCTAAACTAAAGAAAGGGGTTGGAATCCTGGAACTTGTGAAGAACAAATACATTACAGTACTTAATATTTTTTTGTATGCTTGTGTTCCTTTAGAACTATTTCTGAGGACTACTAGATTTCATAGAGATTCTGAAGACATTAGCTAAGTCTGTCAGTTATATCATGCTATCTTAATGTTGTTTTTCCTGTGTTAAATTTCCTTTTCATATGTATGTATCATTATAATATATGTGAAAGCATTTTTTTTAATGGATTCTAAACGAAGTACATAGTGTTGAAGTGTGAATGATTAGTTGTCATATGGAAAAGTAAATGAGCTTCTTCATGATTCTTTTCTTCAGTTGATTAGGAGATTGTTTTATATGAAGTACTAACTGTGTGAGTTGACCTTGTTTCATTTCTGCGTTAGTACCTGAGTATATTTGTCATGCTTCAATACTGTATTAAAATTATTTTGATTACAAGTTTTATTTCATGTTCAAATTAATTTATGATAAAATGTTGTTTTATTGTAAGTTGATTTAGATCTATTTCTTCTAATTGTGGGATTTTCTAACATTGCAGGATTATAGATCAGTTTTTATAATAAAACCTGTTATCAGAGTATTAATTCAAGCTCCCAGTTTGGGATAGTTAACTTGCATTTAGGTCATTACAGGATTAGGAGCTATTATTTTTCTGTACGTAGCTTAGGTTAGTTTTTTAGCATCAGTTAGTCATTAGGTTGAATTTATTTGATTTATCAGAGAATTCTATTTAGTGAAACTTATCACTTTTACCTAAAGAGACTCTCGAGTTTGAGAGCACATTTTACAGGCAGCAGGGCCCTGATCCTATGAGAGATAGTTACCCCAAACATACACAAGACTGCAGTAAGTCGAGTGTGTGGGCTGTCTTTCCGTAAGTTGGCCTTAGGTTAGTTTTTCCGGCCAATAGTGTGATAGGTCATTTTGAAATGAGGACCTCAAATGTAAATAGAAAAAGATTAGATCTTACCGATTTGAGGTGTCTGTCCTGGTTCTGGAGCTCGCTGATCTAGGGTTTGTCATAGAAAACCTAATTTTCAAAAGCTTGGAATCTTTTAGATATGATTGGATAGAAATATGGGCCTCTTCAAGGTCATCTATCCAATGTACTCCTTTTCTGAAATCAGTGGAGGGAATCTCCCGGAACAGGAAGCCCTATTTTTCCAATTTCTTCTCCAGAAATGCCTGATATTGTTTCTGCGGTATCTACAAAATTACTGCTCCTTTGTGTCTACAATTTCATACTAAGGTATCATCATATATAATCTATCTAATACCATAGGTTTGTGCATAATTGGTTTAACCAATTGGGACTTATGAAATTTTTCCCAAGGTGACTTCGTTTAGGACTATTCAGCATAACGAACTTGTACAGACTGCCACATGTCACTGTTTCACCTTCGGGGTCTAAAAATTTTACCACTAAAATTATAGTTCATGCCCTATCTAGAAAATCTTGATAAATTTCATTTGGACCTTCATATCCCAAGATATAGCAATTATCCCTAGGTGTCCTGTTTAGGGATGAATCCTCGGAGAGGCTGGAAACCTGATTTGGAGGAATCATATCTCCTATAACATAGAAAATTTGAGGCTGAAATTTTTAAACAGGGTACATCAGGATTGTTTCTTCGACTTGTGAAAATTTCAGCCCTTGAAACTTCTGCAATCCTAAGATATAACTAATGTACCAAAACTACCAGTCTTAGTATTTTAGGGTTTTTCAAGCCCAGGGTCAAACTAGGGTTTGACATTCCCACAGTTTCACTCAACCAAAAAATTTCGAAATTGGTCTCTAAAATTCGATTTCGATGAGGAGAGAAATCCTATGCTAGGCTCACTCAAAAATTCCTCTTTTGCAAAAATCCCTAATTTCCTGCAGCAAAAACTGAAAAATGCCCAGAATCAAATTCTGCTTCGACAAAAAGATGCGCCCTTCAATGGAGAGTTAGCCTAGCCTCCTTTTTTTTGATGGATTATGGAGAGAGGCCCAAAAATTAAGAAGCCCTAAATTCTATAGCTACACAGTTTCTTCTTCTCAGGTTATCTCTGATACCATTTTAGATTTTTATCATTTAAGCAATATGATCTTAGGATCTTATTTGAGAGAATAACATGCACAAAAATAATCACAAGAGACAAGAGACACAAAGAATTTTCCTTGGGGAAACCATAAAGGATAAAACCCCACAACTTCCTCAAAGGTATAATGAGCACCAGTAGAAAAAGTAGAACCCAAAAACATAAACATGATCTCTGACAACTGATCTCTCTCACTTGTGCCAGCACTTCCTCTCTCACTCATGCGCCCCAGTTGAGTGAGTGTGTATGACAAATAGAGAGGCTCACTCCCTATTTATGCTAATTTCTGACTTGACAATTACTTACTAGGGCTGACATCTCTCGAGAGTCTAATAACCCTAGTGCCCCACAACTGTGGGGACTTTTCCCCCTGATCAACAAGGAGGGTTAAACTCAACTCAAATTGTGGAGACTATTGCCTTGAATTACAACAGAGGGTTAAACTCAATGAATCTACATGAATTTATTATATTAATGAATCTCCTGATAGGAACATCAAGTTACAATATAAGATATACAAGTGAATACATTCCGAAGTTACAAATACATCAACACTCCCTCTTAACTACGAAGGTATTTTCTTGACACAATTCACCAGCACAAGTCTTCTTCTCTGGATCATTATCAAATATGGATCATCACTGGATCATCATAAAATTTGGATCATCATAATCACCACTGCTTCCGCTATCTTGATCAAATGGTGCTATCTCTCAATTCTACTCAGCATAGGAAGTTCTACAAAGCCAACCCTTTTTCAGGCTAGTTGTAGGCCTAGCCTCCATGTAGGTCTTCATATTCTTCAGCACTTACATCCGACCATGGGAGGCCCGGCCTCCCACCTACATCGAAAAGGCCCACCCAGCACTTATATCTGACCATGGAAGGCCTAGCCCTTACATCTGACAATGGAAGGGCCCAACCTGCCCCCATGTCAGAATGGCCCCAGCCCTTACATCTGACCATGGGAGGGTCTAGTCTACCCCCATGTCACAATGACTCAGCCCTTACATCTAAACATAGGACAACCCAGCCTACCCCCATGTCAGAATGGCCCAGCCCTTACACCTGACCATGGGAGGGACCAGCCTGCCCCCATGTCAGAATGGCTCAACCCTTACATCTTACAATGGGAGGAACCAACCTTCCCCCATGTTAGAATGGATCTACACTTACATCTGACCATGGGAGGGCCCAGCCTGCCCCCATATCAGAATGGCTCAACACTTACATCCTCTGGCATGGTAGGACACACCATATACCATTCGAGGAAAGGCCCAACACTTACATCCTATAGCATGGTATCTACCATATGAGAAAAGGCCCAACACTTACATCTGACCTAGTCAGAAAGGAACAACACTTATATCTGACCCAGTCAGAAAGGCTCAGCACTTACATCCTCCAGCATGGTAGGACACTGTTGAGGCCTGGAAATTTGCACGCAGCAACAGAAAGGGATTCTCCCCAGTCAACGTTCCCAACTAGCCCGTTGACTATTTGGTACAAGGAATCCATCCGGTTTGCGGTCTGGCTACCGTAGGTCAAAGGAACAAAAACAAGGCTTTACCGGTTGCGGCCCGATCCATCGTGTATATTTTTGTATTTTTTGACTTAATGTATGAGATGCATATTCCTAACTAACAATGCAGGATGATTCGGATTCCGGGAGCAGTCACAACGTGATGCACAGGTTCTTACTTCTCGTCTTAGACTCACCTGCATCTAAATCACATATGCAGCAATGAAATGAACTAACTATCTATCTATCTACCTATCTATCCCTGAGGAGCAAACTGTGAATTACTTGTGAGTAATGTGTATTGTACATACAATATAAAGAGAAACTACAGTTAGCTGATATTTCTTTCCACAATGCATGAACGATTAAAGATATTTCAATAACCAGATAGCCAATTGTTTTATGGACCGCAGGCATTACTCATGGTGGCATTTCAACAAAAATAAACCAGAAATCATTCAAATAAGAACATAGGTTCAAAGGGTTAGAACGATCTCATGGTTAATGGACAAAAACTGGAAAACAAAATAGTTCATCTTTCAATCATCCACAGCATAACATTTGGACATTCCACCGATCTTCCTCTAACAGGCAAACCATATTTCTTTATTGCAAAGAGAAATAGTTCTTCTTACAATATTGCTTTCTAGTCTAACTGGGAAAAAGCCCCTTTTCCCTCTAAGTCTTTTACATTTATACAAAAGGGTTAGACTGTTGGGCTGCCCAAAGTGACCTTTGGGCTTCCCAACCTCTCGTCTCCCAATGTCCTACTTTTCTTAAATTTTTTACAAAATAGTTACAAATTACAATAATGACCAATCCTTCATGAGGAGGGTCCCACTTGAGCATCCAGAAACTTCTTCCATGACGCAGCATCAGAGGCAATGCCCTCAAATGCACAGGGTTCCAAAAACTAAATGTTGATTTCAAATTTTTCGGCCTTGTTCTTTATAGCCTCCACTCTGGCTGCGCTTAACCAAAGCTGGTCTTCCAAGATCTGCACACTAACTGCTGAATGGCCTACTTCGCTTCTTAGAATCTGGTCATCGATGGCCTTAATGTGCTGCATTATTGCTTCTTCATCCTGATGTCTTTTCTGCAACATCTCTATAAATGAATCGTGGTCTAGGAAAGCCTTGAGCCTCTGCTCAGCCTCTATCTAGCACCGGTTGTAGGTAATGAGAAGTCTTCTGAAAAACTCAGTGCATAATCCCTTTGTCTTTTTAACTGCCTTCTTGAAATCTTCAGCGGTGTTAATAGAAAATTATATTAAATCATGATCCCGCTTGAGGGCTTGTTTATGTTTTGTTGGTAGCTCTGCTGGAGCTTCTTCGTTACTTTCCAGCCTCGCTATTCTAGCAGTCAGGACCTCGAGGAAATCTTGAGATCTGTCCACAAAGTAAGATGCAGTTTCCAAGATCTCTTCCAATCAGCCATCAATCTGTAGCACTCTACATCTTTCTTCTTCAACAGCAGTCTGTAGCTGCAGCATCTTGGTTTTTTGGGCCAATACATGCTCTTTGAATGGATGGAGGTTAACCTGTTGTTCTCTTTCTTCCTCCAGAGCAGTTGTAAGTGAGGAAATTTGTTCCTGATGTTCCTTCTTCAGTTCTTGGGTGTGCAGATCATTGGCCTCCAAGAGGATATTTTGCTGCTCTTCTAGCTCCTCCACCTTTTCCAGTAGCTGTTCCTTTTCAGTTCTTAACTTTTGATATTCTTTCTGTACTCTCTCCAGAGACTCCTGTGATGTTTCCAGCACTTGTATTTCTCCTTGGAGGGCCTGTACTTCAGCTCTTGAGGACCTCATTTCCCTTTGCATATCTTCATATTTCCTCTTGAGCCTGTTGCTTTCTTCCCTCTCTTTCATCAATGTATTTTTCAACTGAGCAGAGGATTTCTTGGACTGCTCCAAGTCAGTTATTATCTTGCCTACATTATCCTCTAAATCTTGGATAAATGCAGACCCGGCTCTTAGGGTGAATATTGGATCTTGGTCTATTCCTAACATAACAGCCGTATCTATTATCATTTTACCAGGTAGACCTTCCGCCTCAACTTTCCTCTCTGTCCTCTTTATTATTCTCTTTGTTGCCCTATCATAATATACAGTGTTGAAATCAGGGATTTCTTCCCCTTTTTTCTGAACAAAAGGAACCAGCTTGAGAGTGGGGACCATGGGTGTGCTGGCAGTAGGTACTTGTAGGTCCTGAACCTCGGGGTTCTCAACATCCTGGGTCTGCCCTCCAGTGAGGTCAGAAGCTGACTATTCTGTCTCAGTCTGTGTCATCTTCAACCTCTCTTCCTCCTGCTTTTGCAGCTCCTCATCGAGCTTTCTCTTCGCTTCTTCAGCTGCTTTTCTAGCTGCTTCTTCTACCTCTTTAGCTGCTTCCTGGGATTTCTCAGCTGCTTCTTGGGTATCTTTTCTTTTCTCTTCTTCTTCCGTATGCAGCCATTCTGCCGCTTCTTTTTCCAACATCTGGGCTTCTTCATTCCTCCTTTTGGATTCTTCCTCAGCCTTAGCCTGTTCATCCCCCTTTCCACCTTTGGTGGTGATTTTCTTCGTGAATCTTATCTTCAGTGGTGTCATGTTCGGGGGATTTCAGAAGACAAATTCTTCCCTATCAAAATGGTGAGCATACTCGAAATGCACCTTGTTTTCTTTACAATGTTCAACAACTTTACCGTGGGAGTCATTTCTGTGATAGGGCATCTCACAAAAATGGAACCTCTCCAGCTCCTCTATGAATTCACCAGCTTGTTTCACCTTAGTGAACCTCTAGCTTCCTAGTTTGAAGGGCAAGGGAGGATAAGCAGTCTTCTTGTGTTCAGACAGGAAACCGCCTATTCCATCCAGGAACACTTGTTTGACCGCCTCCTTATGGACAATGTAATCAGTTGCATATTTTGGCAGTAGGGAAGGCGCTCTCAAGACTCCAAAAATTCTGAAGTACATGCCATGTTCGGTCAAATAGTAGTCTGCGTAATCCACTATTACTTGCATGGCATCCTCCAACATACAATCACACTCTTTCCAGAAAATGAGTGTGTATAGTGGCATAATGAAGTGCTCACAGACTTCTCTGTAATGGTTGTGGTACTGGTGTGCCCACAGTGGTCTATAAGCAGCATAGACATGCATTCTTTCCCGGTCCCAGATGCACCTGAGACCAGGGAAAGGCTGGTTGCACAATATACAGTCTATCAGTATTGAACTCATATAGAATTCATATCTTTTCTGGGACTCTCCTCCCAAGGCTGAGGCCAAGCAAGAAGAAAGAATGCTTGATACAAGGCTGGCCCGGTTGAATATTGTCCCTTGGTTTGCCACATGAAAAATGATGGGTATCCACTCTAGCTTGAAGAATCTGCCATGAGCTCTCCCAAAGACCCTATTAAGCATCAGAGCTATAAATCTGAAGGGAGCCCTCAAGCTCATTGTATCATACTCACCTGTCGATCTGTATCGGTAATCTTTTCCCTGCAACAACATTCTCTTAAGAGTCTCTACCAGGTCCATTCTAATGCTATTTAGCCAGTCATCAGATAAGAATACCTGGGCTTCTGGCAGGTGATAAGACAACGCCACATATCCAGGGCTAAATGCAGCATAGCCCTGTCTTTCAACATTTTCCAGAATCATTGTTGTTACATCTACCTGGGGAAGAATCCACCCAATTACTTCGGAGCATGGGAACAGCTCTGGTCGGGTGGCAACCTTCATAAGAGAAGATTTTTCTATGTTGGCATAAATGGACTCTTCTTCTAAGCCCATGTCAGGAACCTCTCTTCGAGTGATCAGTCTGTATATTTCACCCCACTAGTACTCCGGTTCAACACCAAAAATACATTTAGTGTCCTCATATATGTATTCTGTCTTGGTGACAACCTCTACTTCCGGCTCTTCTTCGACCACAGGGGCCTTCTTCTTTTGCCTCTTTGACATGGTGGACTCGAATTCTTCCTACCATATATAACAATGTAACATTAAGCAATTCAAGCTGCAAACACTTATATGACAATGTGCAGTGTTTTACTTCTTCTATGTGTATCATGACAGCAATTAGTTAACGAAGCCAAACATGTATGTACCTAGGCTGAAATGACCTTACTAACAGAGCTATTGAAACATGATGCACATTGTTCAATGACTTAGTCTATGTCGAGAATGATTGAAAATATTTATATGCAGTAAGATTATGCAATCTACCACTGAAAATTCTGCCAATAAAATTGGGCGAAAAACATATACATTAACATGCCCAAAGCTTTCGGTCTTTGCGGGCACCATTATCAAATCACTGTGCGGGACAGATAGGGGAAAACTACGCAATCCCTCAAATGAAGCTTTTAACAACACCACTACCCTTGCGATTTCTGGTTAGCAAACTGAACGCCGTGACGTATCCCCTCCATAGGTTAGGGTTTACAAATAACTACGCACGGAACAGTGCGGCTAAATGCTGGATATTTGAGGATGCGGGTTTCTAGGGCACATTTGATCAAAGAAAAACCCCAGTGCAAACTATGGTGAAGAATTATGCGGTGCGGTACACCCTCCTCCTCAGCTCGGGTTCGAAACTGAGAAAGAATTACGTTGTGCGGGACCGCGTAGGCAAAAATGGCTAGGATTCAAGGATACGGGTAAAAGGGAAACCCCCAAATGCTACAGAAAACCACAAAACCCTCCCCCTGCAAACCCATCATTACACACAGGGTGGCTTGGCGCAGATGGCGTAATGGCCGCCTACACCAAACCCCCATCCACTATGCGCGAGGCTGCAAATGGAAAGCCGTGGGAAAAATACTGCTTCGGGGTTAAAATGCCCCACCCCATGGTCAAAAGGATAAAATATCCACCTATATAGGCATCTAATTGAACGGGATGAGAAAGACGGCCAGGGAAGCAAACCATCATAGAAAACCACCAACAGTTCAAACAGAAAAGGAGAAATGAAGAGCCTACCTGGCAATACAGTGAGTATGGCAGGTCGACGACAGTCAGGATTCCACAATTGCCACCTAGATGCAGGTCCACCAACCGAGGGGTCCTTCACTATCTTGAGAAAATGACAGCGCGACAATGAAAATGCTCGACAGTCGAAAAACAACAATAGAATAATCCAACAATTCGACTCTGTTTATATACACACGGCCAAACTTCAGCGGCGGGTAAAAGATCGGATGGCGAACCGCCTTTGGGTCAGAAGTTGAAAGCCAACTTCCTTTCACAACGACGTACGGCCAGAGCATTAATCCATCCGTGGAAATATGCACGGTGGGAAAAACTAAAAATCGAACGTCGGATAGCTTTTGAATCGGAGGCTGAAAGCTTATTTTTCTCTGCAACGGCAGAAGGCCGAACCAAAAATCCTTCCACGATGGTGGGGATAACCGGGAGTAAAACCTAAATCGGCAAGATTGGCACTTTCCCCATCCGTAACGGCAGAAACGTAAAGCATCCCACCATCTGCAACAAGACTTAAGTCGGAAGCAACAATACTTAACGGCTCGGAAAGTTTAGAGCTTTGGCAGCTGCAACGGCAAAAAAGAAAAGACTTCGGGTTAGCGACTAAAGGCTAACGCGTCAGCCAACGGATTGCTTTATACATCGGGCGTTAAACCTCTTTGGGAGCCACAACGGTGGGAGAGGAAAGGATAAACCGTTCCATAATGCAAGGCTTAAATTGGAAGTGGCAAGGCTAAAAGTTCGGAAAAGTTAGGCCTTTGGCAGCTGCAACGGTGGGGCCACAAAGAGTGCATCCTTCTGCAACGGTGGGTTACAGAGGACTCAAACAATGCTCGGGAGAAGAAGTGGTTTCCCATCTACAATGACGGAGAAAAACATGACCAAAAACTTCCGACATAAACCAAAATTAAATTCAGCCGATGTGAAAGACCAACGGATCGGAAGTCAAAAGTGCATTTCCTTCTGCAACGGCGGAAGACCAAAACAAAGATTCACCCGCAACGGCAGAAGATCAAAACAAAATACCTTCCGATTCAAGCATGCTTCAAACACAATTAAAGGCAAATGATGAAGGTTTGATCAATCATTGAGATTCTTAATCATTTATAAAAATGAAAGACATCTGTAGATCAATTCCAGCATAAGAAAGTCTTTCTGAAACGTTCTCAAACCAAATCCAAGAAGACAATCAAACTAATTCAAGCAAAAGGAGGGTCCTAAAATTTTTGGAATTTTGGGAAATTGTTGCAGCTGCAATAGACACACCATCTACCATCTGAGGAAAGGCCCTGCACTTCCATTTAACCATGGAAGGAACCAATCCTATCACCATTTCAAAAGGGATCTGCACTTACATCTGACCATGGGAGGCGCCACCTACCACCATGTTAGAAAGGCTCTGCACTTACACCATGGGAGGCCCCACCTACCACCATGTCAAAAAGGCTCTGCACAAATAATTTTCCTCGGGGAAACCATAAAGGAGAAAACCTCACAACTTCCTCAGAGGTAGAATGAGCACCAGTAGCAAAAGTAAAACCCAAAAACATAAAGATGATCTCCTACAACTGATCTCTCTCACTTGTGCCAGCACTTCCTCTCTCACTCATGCACCCCAGTTGAGTGAGTGTGTATGACAAATAGAGAGGCTCACTCTCTATTTATGCTAATTTTTGACTTGACAATTACTTACCAGGGCCGACATCTCTAAGAGAGTCTAATAACCCTATTTCCCCATAACTATGGGGAATTTTCCCCTTATTAACAAGGAGGGTTAACCTCAACTCAAATTGTGAGGAATATTGCCCCGACCTACAACGAAGGGTTAACCTCAATGACTCTACATGACTTTATTATATTAATGACTCTTCCGATAGGACCATCGGGGTACAATATAAGATATACAAGTGAATACATTCTGAGGTTACAAATACATATTCAACACCTATATGGTTTGAGACTCTCTATAGATAACCACCTATGCACAGAAGGATTTATGCAAGCTCAATTGGAACCCATGGGACAATACATACAATTACATAAGGAGCTTAAGGATCAGCTAAAGTGATGTAGATCCCAACCTTTACTACAAGGTTTAATATAGAATACTATAAAGGATGAAAAACACATAGATGGATACAAATAAGATTAGTAGCAGAGGAGGCTACTTGTCACTCTAATGTACTAATACAGATGCAGAGGCAGGATGGTGCCCCACCTTAGAGGGAGTCATTACGGTAGATCTCAAAACTTGAGAATCTTGACATGATTCTTAGATTAGAGTTATAATGAAATCTAAAGGACATTTTTACTTATCCAAGTAAAAAATGAAGATAAAATGGTGTTGAACGTAAGGGTCCTGCAGAGATATGATGGCTTTATTTGATAGTGCCGCGAACAGAAATATCACTCCAACATATTATAGAAAGTAGAGTGTTTCTCTCAATACAACCAAGGATGAATATATTGCAGCTGAGAAGAAAGAAAGGAAATATTCCTCAAAGTAATGAGGAATATGATCCAGAAGAATTATACCGATGAAGATGAATATTATACTCTTATCCATTTCATCATTGGATAAGAAGAAATGCACTAGTAGGACACACAGAAATAGTCCTATGTGATCTATGGTGTAAGAAGACTTGCTCAGTATTTTCGATCATGAGAAAGATAGGAACAGGTTCTCAGACTCATATGATGAAGTTGAGAACATTGGTAGAGTATCCAGTAATCCAAGAAGACAGAGATCAAGATGGAGTCTACCATACAAATAAAGATAAGTATTTGAATTATATATCTAGTTTTTCAATATGTGTACATAGACATGTTTCTAGATTCAGGAAATATATTATGCATATTAGAATATGTGTAGTTTACTACTAATATGCAGGTGACGGGTAAGTGGCTTATGTTGTTCCATTGTTACTTATGAAACCTCATTGCTGAAATGATGTCTTGGAAAGATGGAAGGAATATAGAAAGTTACCATATACGAGATATAGATTTTGTTGCATTAGAATAAATAGTTGCATGATTATATATATCTTTATGCATGAAAATTTGTCATTTTGAATATGTTACGAAATGTTTCTAATCATACAACTGTATTTGACTTATAGGAAGGATGGTATGCAATCACCTACACGAGAAAAAATGATGAAGTAATGGATGTATGATACATGTGTGGATGTACGATACAATTGCAGATGTACAAGAGAAGAATGACGCAGTTACATATGCACAAAAGAATAATGATGCAAGTTGTAAATATACGATGTAGTTGCAGATGTACAAGAAGAGAATGTTAAAGAACAAGTTGCAGAAGGAAGATGTAAAGATCAAGCATGTTCCTACAAAGGAACAAGTGGAAGATGTGTTGACTAAGCCTATGGCTCATGTAAAGTTTGAATACTTCCAAGACAAGCTTGGTGTAGTCCGAAAGGACCTCTCTCGAAAGAGGGAGTGATAGTAGATGGATGATGGATGCAGTGGGCCGTAGCTCAGTTTAAAGGAGGGTAAGTCTAGCTAGGCTTGTTTGGCCTGAAAGGGTTAGTAAGTCAGATGAGGCCTGTTGATCCTAGGAGGATTAGTATGTCTAATAGGCTTGTTTGTCATGAAAGGGTTAGTAAGCCAGGAAAGGCTTGTTTGGTCCTTAGGGAGATCCATCTATCTAACTAGGATTGTTTGGCTTGAAAGAGTTAGTAAGTTAGACAAAATTCCCGGATGGATCTACCAGAGAACTCACCATGATTCTGCTCTGAGACGTTGAAGGGAAATATGTATTCTCAGTATTATTATACTGTTGATTATTGATGATTGTTGATGATGGCTATTGCGATGTTCTGATGATTCTTGAGACGATTGTTTCAGTATTGTTATACTGATGTTTGCTAAAATTTTTGCTTCAGTATTGATGATTGCTTCAATATTGTTATAATGATGATTGTTGAGATGTTTTCTTTAGTATTGTTATACTGATGATTGCTGATATTTTTTCTTCGATATTGTTATACTAAATATTGCTGAGATGTTTTCTTTAATATTGTTATACTGATTGTTGAGATGTGTGCTTCAATATTTACTATATTGATGACTGTTGAGATAGTTCCTGTGTTGTTACAATGATGATTGATGATTGTTGAAGTTTCATTGTTACTACACTGATTATTGTTGATTGTTGAATTGATTGCTGAGATAGTTTCAGTATTCCTATATTGATGTAGCAGGATTAGTATTTTCATAATGATGCTGTTTGGATGATTGTTGAGATAGTTTCAGTATTCCGACACTGATATGACATGTTCAGTATTTTTCATACTGATGTTGATGTGGAAAGCTCAGTATTTTCATACCAATGTTGATATGGCAGGTTCAGTATTTCTATACTGATGTTGATGAGGTAGTTTAAGTATTTCTATACTAATTTTGATAAGATAGTTTCAGTATTTCTATACTGATGTTAGGGAGGTAATTTCAATATTTCTATATTGATGTTGATAATGATGTTGCTTTAGCATTTGTATGTTGATGCTGATGATGTTGTTATGGTCCCAACACCTTGTGTTGATGATGCTGATATGGTTGTGGTCCCAGCACTATGTGCTGATAATGTTAATGTGGTTGAAGTCATGACACTTTGTTTTGTTGATGATGATGTTTTCTCAACATTTTTATGTTGATGATAATGATGATGTTCCAACATCTCTATGTTGATAATGTAGATGATGATATAACATTTATTGATGATGTTTCTTTAGCACTAATATGCTAATGATGTTGTTTTTTCAGTATTTACATACTGATGATGCATATGTTGATGTTTCAGTATTTACATGCTAATGATGTAGATAAAGATGTTTCAATATTTACATATTGATGATGCAGATGATGATGTTTCAGTATTTACATACTGGTGTTGCAGATGATGTTTTAGTATTCACATATTGGTGTTGCAAAAGAACATTTAGTATTCACCTACTGATGTGGCAGAAGAAGATTCAATACTCACATATTGATGCTACAAAATAAGGTCCAGAAGATGATTCAGTATTCACATACTGATGTGGTCGAAGATTATTCAGTATACACATACTGATTTTATAGAAGAAGGTTCACTATTCAGAATATGATTCAGTATCCACATACTGATGTTGTAGAAGATGATCCAGTACTCACATAAGATGATACTAATGTTGCAAAATATGATCCAATACTCATAGATGATTCAGTACTTGCATACTAACGTTGCAGAAGATGATCTAATACTCATAGAAGATGATTCAGTATTTACATACTAAGGTTGCAGAAGAAGATCCAATATTCTCATACTGAGTTTGATGATGAAGATGCATGATGGTGTTCCAAAAATTCGTATGACATATAGAGATTCACCAGTCAGTTGTACAATTGTGATGATGGTTGTTGTTGATGTAGAATACCTTCCTAGTTAAGAGGGAGTGTTAAAGTATTGGGACTTCAGAAGATATTCTATTGTACTTTTGTTGTATTCTCCTTTGGAGATGTTATTCCTCGATTTAGAGATGTCCTTGATGTAATTGGTAATGTGAAAGAATCAATGTAAACCTACAGATGTAATTCATGTCAATAGTACCCAAGTATCAACATAATAAATGTTATTTGTGGTTTCCACTTGGACAAGTGGGCCCAATTAGTTTCAGAAGTCGGCCCTGTTAGGTTAGAGGTCAAGTCAACTAAAGAATATAAATAGGTAAGGCACCTCTCTCATTCTCACACATCTTATACTCAAGTATTGTGTTGGAGAGAGAGAGAGAGAGAGAGAGAGAGAGAGAGAGAGAGAGAGAGAGAGAGAGAGATTCCACTATGGAAGATGATCAACTATTCTTATTGCTAGGATTTTACACTGTCTTAGTCAAATTCTATAATGAGGAAGTTTTGCAGGGTTTTCTCCTTTGTGGTTTCCCCGAGGAAAATGTTTGTGTTCTCTTATGTTCTCTTGTAATGTTGCATTTGTATTTATTTCAGTGATCCTTTTCTTATGGTTATTATGTTATGATGCTAAATGTTTTTAGATCTTGTATAACCATTAAAAATATAACACTTCACAGCCTCTGCCACTGCTTTTCTTTCTTTCTTCTATTTTGAAAAGTTATTTCTTTGGAGTGGTAGGACCAATGAGAGGGAACAATTCATCAAAATCACCGATTATATCTTAGGATTCTTGGAACGTTGAATACGAAATCACATGTGCTTGCATGTAAATTATTTTCTTTGACTTCTTCCTCCCCACGGGTGCAATTATGACGGAAGTGATTTAAATTTACATTGCCAAAATCTTTTGGAATTTTCAAATTAATGATGGCCATCTATCTTAATGATGGCTAGTTGTTAATTATGCGATTCTAGTGTTACTTGCGACAATGTCACACTTCCTGCAACCTATAGTATTCCTTTGACGGAGTTGCTTTGGTGCAATAGATTAAGTGTCTTCACCATCGTTTTTCTTCTTGCGACAGATAAAGATTCTGTGACACTTTTATTGTTGATGTGGTAGACTAGCATTCTGCGACCAAAAAATGCATAAAAAGGCTAAAGTCTATTTCTTGCGACTAGTATTCTTCCTTCGATAGACTCCTTTTCCTACGATTGAAGGGGTGTTTTCGCCTTAATGTTTACACCTGCGAAAGACAAAGATTCTACGAAATTTTTCCTCTGCTTGTGAATTACTAACACTCTGCAATAGTCTTTTCTTTTGTGATAACGAATTTCCTATAGTAAAACAATTTCTTTCTTTCTTTCTTTCTTCTTTCTTTTCTCTCTTTTGCTTTCTCTTTTCTCCCTTTTGTTTCTCTTTTCTCTCTTTTCTTTATCTCTCTCTCTCTCTCTCTTTATGTGACCAATTCATGGCTATTGTGATAAAGCTTCAACCGACTTCCATTTATCAGTCCTTTGATTGGTGTTCCATCTAGATTTTGTAATTACACTGCGCCTCCATTAGTGATATGAATTACAATGTATGGTCCAAGCTAGCATGTCTTTAACTTACCAAGATTCTGGAAGAATTTTTTGTAAAACATAAGAACAAGTCCTCCAACCCGAAACTGTTTATTCTTAATGTGTCAATCATACCTTACCTTCTATCTTTCTTTTTCAACATTTTGGTGATACCTTGCGACAAAACGTTCTTCTTCCAACTGCATAAGTTACGAAAAATATCTCCTCGACAACATCAACATCTGTCATCTTTGTGATTGCAATGATTCAATTAGAATTGGTACAATACAATCCATTGGCACCACAAATTCTTGTCCATACACTAAGCGAAATGGAGTGTGACTTGTTAATTTTTTACAAGTCGTGCGATATGCCCACAGTACTGCGAAAATTTTACTATCCCAGTCATCTCTTTGGGTATTACAAATCTTTGTCAATGCATTTTCTAGGGTATTATTAAATGCTTCGACATCTCCATTCGCTTGAATGGTGATATGGCGTTGTCTTTCTATGCTAAATCTAGAATTCGTCCATCATTTATTCAATAAACGGGTTGACAAAGTGCGTACCTTGATCACTTATTAACATATTTGGGCATCCAAATATTCTCACAACATTTTCAAACAGATACTTCGTAGTAGTCGCAACAATACAATCTTTTACTGGTGCAACTTCATCCCATCTTGTTAGGTAATCAGTCACAGTGATAATATAACGTACACTTGTGCGCTTCACTATTGGAATGATAGGGATGGAAAAATCAATAAACATTTATCAAATTCCTGAAATGTTAATTGAGGTAGCCAGGGAATTTCATCCCGCTACGATGAAATTCTTGTTCTTTGGAAGATATCATAGTTGCGACAATAATCCCGCACATCCGCATGCATAGTGGGCCACCATAATCCTGCTTGCAAAAAATTGTGCACCGTAGATTTTATAGTGTAATGGCCTCCTGTGACACCAACATATGCTTCATTTAATATCAATGGTCGTTCATGTTCTAAGATCCAATGACGAAGAATCTCATCAGGACCCATATGATACAATTGTCCTGCAATCAATTGGAAGTCCACAACTCGCACAACCAACTGTTTCTTTTGTGCAATGGTGAATTCAGCTGGCACATAACCCATACTCAACAATTGTATGATATCTCTATACTGATCATCAAACATGGTTATCACAAACATTTGCGCATCAGGGATACTATCATCCAGGTTAGCAGGATCTTCAACACTTTCAATCCTTGAAATATGGTTTGGTCCCATGTTCAATTGACTGTGTTTAACAATTACTTCAAAATCAAATTTATGGAGGAGGAGAAACCAGTGACAGATATTCCCCACAAACACTGGATTATTGACCAGGTATTTCAATGCATAATGGTCTGTGTACATTTTAAAATGTCCACCCAATAAGTAGTGTCTGAATTCCTGCAGAGTGTATACCATCACTAACCCTTCTCTTTCTGTCCTGGTATAATTCTTCTCTACTGTAGATAATTTCCTACTGGAAAATGATATAGGATGGTCGATTGACCCTTCACTAGGTTGCATTATTACCATGCCAAGTGCAACATATGATGTGTCAACATGTACATGGAACTTTTTATTTTAGTATAGAAATATAATTACGGGTGTTGTAACTATCTTGTTATTCAACGTGTCCAAACTCTCTTGGAAACTTTATGTCCATTGGAACTTAATATATTTCTTTAGTAACTTTTCCATCGGAGCAATTACCTCTGCATATCCTTTGATAAAATTTATGTAGTATCCCGTGTCACAATGTTGCATGTAATTGTTTAACTGTGGTCATTGGTGGTAGGTCAAGGATGATCACAATTTTAGCAATATTGACCGACATTCCATCATGACATACCACATGGCCCAAAACAATTCCAAATGGGGCACAAAAGATGAATTTCTTTAAATTTAATGAAATTTGATACTGGCGATAACGTTCCAGCATCATCCTAAGGACCTCAATGTGATATTTTATGATCCCAAACATTGTCCAATCATTGAATTAGACTTCAATAAATTTATGTATGAAGAATTCGAAGGCAACAACTACTATTCTGGAAAAAAATGCAGGAGCAATATCTTAGTCAAAAGTGCATTATTGTATACTGGAAACACCCCCACTTCGTCACAAAGGTGGAATTGTGTTGATATTCCGTTGCAATTCAAATATGATGGTAACCAGAGAAACCATCAATTAATGTATAAATCTCTTGAACCTCGATGCTCTCCAGTACCTTATCTGTAAATGGAGTTAGGAATGGGTCATTCAAAAATGCATCGTTCAGTTTTCTTAAGTTGACATAAATTCATACTTCACCTGTAGCCTTTTTGTATTTTACTACTATCGGGTTGATCCATTATGATTCTTCGACAAGATCTATAATACCTACATCCAACATTTGTTCCACCTCTGCTTTGAATTTCTCTTTATACTGTGGATTCAATCGGTATGGTCGCTGCTTGAATGGTTTTGCATCGAACCTCAAGGGTATTTTAATTTCTCCCTAGTCTCTGACAATTTCTTTCATCTCTGAAAATTTTGTAGCGAGCAGATTTTGGAACTCTTGCAATAAGTCTATGATATTTGCTACAGTATCATCATCCCAATAATCTCTACTATTGGCGAACTTTGGATTTTCTGATGAGACTATATTAGCTTTCTTAATTTTGAGTGGACCTAGGAATTGGTCGTTAGAAACACCAAGTCCTTCCACTCCATGTGTACCTTCAAATTTTGGAATATTAACGTTGATCGGGTCGTTGTCATCTGGTTCTCCCATCATGTTGTATCATTCCATCCAGTAGTGGATTGTCATAGTGTTCTGGTTGAAATTTGTAATTGTGACAGGGATATCTTCAAATATCTTCACTTTCATCACTTGTAATGCGGCATCAATGGAAGGATGGTCATCTATGAACTCAAATGTATGTGTGAAGCTAGTAGCTAAGTCCTCCCATTCAAGAGTTCATCGTCGCAGCTCAACTGATGTATTCCAATTCCTTGGTATCATATCCAATGTATGTATGAAGTGATGAACCCACTCTTGTCGTAGATATTCATGCCATGTTGTGTGACAATACTCAATATGTTCTATAGGATCTGGGTGAATCCGCAGACCTGGGTAACACTTTTTGGCAAGTGCATTTTGGCAAAAAGGAAAAAACGCACCTCGGTCGAGGGTTTAACAAGCCCTCGACTGAGGTTTTAATATCTCGACCGAGGTTTTATCAAGCCCTCGACCGAGGTTCTTGTAAGCCCTCGACCAAGCTATTTACTGACCCTCGGTCGAGCTATTAAAACCTTGACCGAGGGTTAATAAATACCTCGGTCGAGGTATGCAACTCGGTCGAGGTATTTACCTTGACCGAGGTAAATACCTCGACCGAGGTGCCTATATTGAAAAAATTATAAATAGAGGCCGCGGGCGCCGGCCGTTTGTTTCACAAAATGACATTGTCGCGTAAAAGCTCGACCGAGATACGAAGTGAGAGCGACCCTGAAGCACACCGAAGCAACCCAACCTCGTCACGATGGCATCGGACCCAAGAGGTAACACTTCAAATAAATTTTTTTCAGTTTAAATCATTGTTTTTCAATTGAAATGGAATTTATTTATTTTTTTAATAAATTTATAAAATTTATTTTAAAATATGATAAATGTATGTTTTTATTATTTTCATGTTTAAAATGTGTACCGGCAAGCAGAAATGCTGCCGGATTTTTGAAAATTTGTAGTTAAATTGAATTTTTTTGTTAATTTGTTATATATATATATATAAATTATGTCAACCAGTAGCATTTATGCTACCGGTTTAATTTTGAAATGTGTCCCGGGCAGGCCGAAATGCTGCCCGATTTTTTTCAATCCTCCGTGAATTCGTGGAGGATTGAAAAAAATCCATAAAACACCAACTAAACAAACCTATATGAACCATAGAGACAAATCACAACCAAGAACCACGATATAGTTCCCTAGATCAATGATCTTCTCAATCAACTCAAGAACCACAATATAGTTCCCTAGATCAATGATCTTCTCAATCAATTCAGGTATAGAGAAGGTACCTTTGAGTGGTTGAAAATGCTTTTAAACTTAAATAATTCCCAAAAATGTTCATACGGATGATGGATGATAATGTATGCCCATTCACAACTTCCTTTGTGGTCATATATCTAGATGATGTCCTCATCTTTAGTAAAACCTAGAAGGAACATATAAAGCGCATTATTAAGTGTTCAACACCCTTCAACAACATAAGTCATATACCGATATAAATAATTATTCATTTAGCATTCAAAGAATTCAATATTTAGGATACATACCATAAATGATCATGTTGTACATGTGGATCCAACGAAGATCCATGTCATTTATGATTACCCAACCCTAGTGACACTAAGGGACTTTTGCAACTTCTTGGGTCTTTCCAACTTCGGCCATAGGTTTGAATT
>LPNX010287155.1:5760-41696 GCA_001517045.1 Pseudotsuga menziesii
TGCTTTATCCATTATCGCACTAACCTCTATATATTTGACCTGAATCATTTCTCAACAGCGCAAAGGTAAGAAACTATGTTGTAATAAAACCTAGAGGAAACACTTTTGGTAAAGCTCCCACAATTCTTTTCTTTACTTCTGGTTCACCTATATGTGGGACTCCATAATCTTACTATGCGGTAATCAAAGCATAGGTTGCCTGTGTAGTGAAGAGTTTGGTTTTTTCCACCTAAAGAGTAACATTAATTTTACCATAAATCTTTACTTAGGTTATTTAGTTTCCTTCTTATTTTATTTGTAGCAGTGTTAGTGTTTTATAAATCTATAAATACTTGGTCATCACGGCAGGAAGTGAAGTGTTGAGGTTTTAGGATTTTTAAATTTTTTTGTTAACTTATGTAACAAATTAGACTAAGTACTCAGAAGGATGAAGTAAAGTATAACAGTGAAAATGCAAGATAAATTTTAACATAATTTTCATCTTTTTCAACTTTAACATTTCCAAAGGTGTCTGTGTTAAAGTTGAAACATACAGTAACTATAAATAGTCCAAAAGTGAGAAAAAACCTTCAAACCCTTACTGCAATAATTTACAGAATTCAAGACAGTCATATATAATTTAAATAGCAGCACTTATCAGATGTCCAGAAGTAGCCTTAAACCATATACTAGCACCCCAAACTATAGCAGCACTTTCTAAAGACAAACACTTTCAACCACAGCAACAACCACCTAGATGGGGTTCAATAAGGGTCACAGTAGGTACCAGCAAGATCACATTCACCAAACAGACCGTAGAATAGAACAACAAAGGTAACGAACCTCAAATCAAATCACAAATCAGTCATGGAAACCCAAACGGTCACGACCCAACCCAAAACATGCTCACGGTTTTCCAAGAAAGATCAACAAGGTCATGGCCCAGCAGAAGAAGGTCAACACAGGTCACAAAATAGATCCTAGCAGCCCACAAGGTCACGACTGAGCTCCAAGAAGGCTCAATCAGTCACAGCCCATCCCAAGAGGGCTCAAACAGTCACGGCATAGCCCAAGAGGGCTCAAACAGTCACGACTGAAGCTTAGGCAGCCTTAAATAGGTCACGGCCTAGCTAGGCGGCTCTAGATAGGTCATGACATAGTTGGGAAGGATGGGTAAACTCACGACCCAACACTGACAGTCCATAAATAGTAGCAATATCATGGCCCAACAGGCTGACCAGGACCCCTGTTTAACTGACTAGGGTACTATCCTCCTTGATATCCTCCCTGATAATGGGTTTAGCAGCTGCACTATCTTTAATAGGAAGGTCAAGCATGCTAAAGGTTCTAACATTGTATCCTATCAATCACATATTCTAGGATCTTTCTGTCATCCTTTCTGTTAACTCCTTTATCTCTGAATGTGTGAAATATGTTGATCAATGTGTTTCCAAGTATCTAAAACCCAAAAAATGAGTTTGGGATTAGCAAGAAACTTGAGGAAGACTTCTCTTAAGAGATGACTTCCTAAGAGAGGGCAAGAAAATTAAGGTGGACTTCTTAACATATGGATTCCCAAATAGGAAATTTACTTACTAACCAACACCTTCTTCGGTTACTCCCCATGAAAGCCATGACTCATTCAATGCTTCATAATAACTTCAATAAGTATGGTGTTTCATAATTTTCCCCATGTTGCTTGCTATGGTGATATAGAGTATATTTGTTCTACTGCAGACCAGTAGCAAAACCCTGTAGATACCCTGGACATGCTTTCAGCACTATGAGAAGAGGAGGATTTTGTCAAAATATAATAATAACACCAATCCATATAAAATACCTCTAAGCTTTCTCAATATCAAATGAATCCAATAAAAATTCAAATGTTTATTTGTACAGACAATCTATCAATTCTGAAAACTTCCCTCTTCATTTTTTATTGAGTAGGAAAAGCTCAAGGCTCAAAGTAAAATCATGCTTATCAGGCACCCACATTCTCACAGTGGATACAAGACCCACACTTATGCTCTCAACAAAGATTGGGAGGTTCGTACTTATGTTGTTTCTGCAATATACTCATCTAGAAATAGCAAGATAGCATGTTGGTCCAATGATTTAAAAAGACTGTAGGGTGGACAAGAAATTCATATTTAGTTAAAATATCAATAATGAGCACTACAACTGCATGAAGTTAACCGTCATAATTCATGACACAGAATTTACAATTGACCACTGGTTCTTAACCTTGTTCATCCTAGACTATTCCTTCTACACAATCAAACTAAACCTTAAGCATTTAATGCATAGTGACTATGTTAGATTTATCTCAATGCATGTATCATTCAGTGGATTGAAAGAAGACATGGTAAAAATTAACAACTATAACTTTCCAGATTGAGTAATTTATATGGAATGAGACCTCACAATAGATTTTTTTTATATTCAAGGGATAAAAATCCTCATAACTCACACATCATTCTAGCAGCATAAATATTTCCATGTTTCATCCTCCTACTGTGCATAAATGGAATTATGCTTTATCATAATCTCCTTTGCAATCAAATATATGGAATAAAGCCTGATGAATAAGGGAAAGACAAAAGAAAGATGCTTCAAGAAGATGATTCAAATTGTATACTCCCATTTAAACAATGGCTGCATACTAAGTCGATAATATTTGTAAATTACTAATTTTAAATGACCACAAAATATAATGTCCTAGGTGGGAACCATGACATGGTATTCCTCTTGCTTGCAAAATAAATTGACAACCACCATAATTGTAGGAGACCCCTAGAATGGATTCCATAAAGCACAATGCTCTTCTCCAACTTGTACAAAATGTTTTTGTCTCTTGCCATTTGCAAGAATCAGTTGAACCTTCAAACGAATCGAGATTAGCTGGTAAGCAATTTTCTTTCTTATCATCTGTCTTATAAGCTTCTTTTTCTAACTCAGTTATCTAACATCTTCCTCGTTATCTAACATCTCCTCAAAAACAGTGCTTGAAGCAGGTGACAAAGAATCAGTTCTGTGCACACTTTCTGACCATTCTGAACTGTTATGCAAATCTCCCTCTTCTGAATTGCTTCTAATTGAATACCCATTAGCTACACTATAGAGACTGTCAAGCATTTTCCTTCCTTTTTTTTGCTGTGATCATATGTTGACTGTCTCCACCCGTGGATTCATTGATAGTGCCATTGGCAGCTGGACTTAAGTTCATATTCCAGTCAATTGCATTCAAATTATCATGGTTTGCTTATACAGAATCTGCAAGTTCTCCTCTGGATTGCAATTTTCTACATGTGTTTTTGGAGGAATATTGTTGTTCCAGAGACCTAACAAATTTCCTTGGTGTGTTGAATACACTCATATTATCAATTGTAATAAATGATCCTAGATTCCGAGGAAGAGAACAAACAGTAAAGCACCTGAGCATTTGCAATCAAAAGAGATAATGCTGATATAATAAAATGTACCAACTTTGCTTAAGCTTCCTCATCAAGCACAGGATGCATCAAACGAGACAAAACAGGAAAACTAAGAAGGACACATCCCATGCTCTTTATGCGTACCTTAGGGCTAACAGCTTCTTTTATAGCTGAAGGGAAATGTGAGTGAGCGTAGTTAATGCAGAGGGAAAAACATGGGTCATTTTCATCCTCTTTATAGGAACGTCTCCTTTCTAAGCAGTCCTCATCATAAAATGATGCATCTCCATTTTCCCCATGTCTGTCAACCATATGTATCTTGGTCCTTTTTTTCCTATTACTAAATTTAGTGACTCAATAAATGGTCACTTAAACTCATCCCCAAATCAATTTGCTAAGAGAAATTAAACTTCGAAAGTAATGCCCACAAGAACAACAATTTACCATCATCAAAGCTATTTTCTAAGTTAAAACTTAAATTTGAAAATACATGCCCATAGAAGCTTCATTACTGTGTTTTCCATTTACAGAGTTGTACTCCATTGCATTCAAATTATCATGGTTAGCTTCTGTGATCATAGTTCGATTGTCTCCACCCATGGATTCATAGACAATGCCATTGGCAGTTGGACTTAAGTTCATATTCTAGTCAATTGCATTCAAATTATCATGGTTAGCTTCTGCAGAATCTGCAAGTTCTCCTCTGGATTGCAATTTTCTACATGTGTTTTTGGAGGAGGATTGTTGTTCCAAAGACCTAAAAAATTTCCTTGGTGTGTTGAATACACTCATATTATCAATTGTAATATATGATCCTGGATTCTGAGGAAGAGAACAAACAGTAAAGAACCCAAGCATTTGCAATCAAAAGAGATAATGCTGATATAATAAAATGTACCGACTTTGCTTAAGCTTCCTCATCAAGCACAAGATGCATCAAACGAGACAAAACAGGAAAACTAAGAAGGACACATCCCATGCTCTTTATGCGTACCTCAGGGCTAACTGCTTCTTTCATAGCTGAAGGGAAATGTGAGTGAGAGTAGTTAATGCAGAGGGAAAAACATGGGTCATTTTCATCCTCTTTATAGGAACGTCTCCTTTCTAAGCAGTCCTCATCATAAAACGATGCATCTCCATTTTCCCCATGTCTATCAACCATATGTATCTTGGTCCTTGTTTTCCTATTACCAACTTTAGTGACTCAATAAATGGTCACTTAAACTCATTCCCAAATCAATTTGTAAAGAGAAATTAAACTCCGAAAGCAATGCCCACAAGAACAACAATTTACCATCATCAAAGCGATTTTCTAATTTAAAACTTAAATTTGAAAATACATGCCCATAGAAGCTTCATTATTGTGTTTTCCATTTACAGAGTTGTACTCCATTTCCCACAATCACCATAGATATTTTGAAAAGGAAGAAATATAAATCCAAACCCTTAGCATGTTGTCCAATACCTTAGCTGGAAATCCAATTGAAACTTGCAAGTTGCATATTTAAGATAAAGAAATTGGGATATATATGATTAAGCTTTCTGTCAAACAGTAGGTCAGCAACCCAGAAAAAATAAAAACAAACAAATTATGCCACTACAGGATTCTGCTTATGTGGAGTGAGATCGCTGGCTCTATTTGAGCATGTTACAGACTGCCACAGCTTATACAAAATCGTTCCCACTGAGATAGCAACCCCCACAGATAGGTAGAGGACGACATAGTTGGAGATGCCATCCTCTAGTGAGGTCTCCATCATTTCAGTATGGTGGCTTGCTAACATCCATTGATGAGCTTAACTTTTCAGTTAGTTAAGACAAGGCAAATTACATATCAAATTAACATAGTCAATACCCATCAATTAAATTCATGGTATAAGCAGAAATCACACAACCAAGAGGGAGAAGAGATTTCGTTGAGTTATAATGCCATCAAAAGAAGCTGATGCCATCAATATAATCCCAGTGGATGTTTATTCAAACATGTAGTGAAAGCTGGGCATGAATTTTGCATTCCATGGTCAATACATACCTCATGTATCAGTAATATACTAATCTCAAGCTACAACAATATGCATCTATATTTTGTTTGAGTCACAAATAGTGGTTAACAACTTTAATACCTGTTTTTAGTATTCACAAACATAAATTTACTCGTTACCAGAAATTCTAGCAGCAAACTGCTTCTGCATCAATTCACCTACTAAATGTCTTCACAATTGCCATAAACAGAGTTTTCCTTTTTCTAAGTAGGTTATATGCCCAACTCTACCAGCAATCATGGTTTCAACGAGAATAGCTTTGTAAGAAAACAAATTCCTCACAATCACACTGGTTTAGAAAACTGAAAATCCACCAATTAAGCATGGAAGTATGGTTTCATATAACAAACATATTGAGACTAACATTTCTAATTTGCTGCCATAACTCCAGAAAAGACAACAGAGTAACTCAATCCAGAATATCATAAAAACACAGGAATTGCTCTCTAAGCTTCATGCACTAAACCAACATATATCATTGACAATTTTAGAAAATATTTCCCAGAAACAATAATGAAAATACATGATATAGTGATAGGTCTCATCCCTAGTCCTCTTTTACCAAGATTTTAGAGCTATAATTTGCTAGCTCTTTCAATCATCAAGTTTATGGCCATTTTTATTTTAGCAGAGGTAAAATAAATCCCATAGCCATTCATACCGGCAAAGCTTCCACTTAACAACCATAGATACACATGGCATTTCCAACAGTCTGTCATATTAGTTCATTTACAACTTATCAAAAAAATTACGAAAATCAGTTTGATATACAAGAAAATATAATAGATTATACATGCACTTGGTCAACTAGCCCCATTGGATGAATTGCTATATCCAACTCCTTCCCTGGACAACTCTTAAATTACCATCCGATTTCCACCCAACCTTTCCCATGAAATTAGTCTTTCCTTAGGACCCCCAAACTGTGTGGAAGCACAATCAAAGGCTCAACAGAAAAAAAACAGGGATATGTACAAGTAGTGGGGTGACCAGTTACTAATATGTTAGACAGATCCTTTTTGACAAAGGGATTATTCAACCATGCAACAACGTGCAAGTTATCCCACTTAGCACTATGCAAATCGCAATGCAGTTCAGAGTCTTCAGACTAAGGGTTCTTGAAAATTAGGTAGCATTACAATACTAGTTCAGGAAACTTTCCTAGTCAGCTAATTCCCAACAAAGACCATAGCCCATTTGCATGGTTCAACTAGGCTTGGAAGTTCAACTGCTTTGTCCTGTGAGGCATGTCAGCTCCCACAACAGAGCAATCATATGCCCTCAGCTCCTGAATGAGAACCATGAGGAAAGCATGCTCCCACAACAAAAGTTCTCAGAGCAGGCATGTTACCTCAGCTCCTTTCCCACATATCCCATGTTCTGAACTATGGGCATGATACCTCCACTCATTCCGTCATATTCGAGCCACAGCCATGATTGGTTTCACATGTAGGAAGGGATGATTTTAAGAACCCCCCTAGATTTATATTTATAAAAAATGTAGAAGTCTTTGTGTATCAACTCTTCGGTTGGGGATTTCAAAAGCATCTTGTACATCTATATTGACTTATAGTGAACTATATGATGCATTTTCAAAAAAACAAATTGAAAAAAAAACCTATAAATTCTCATGGCTTAATATCATATTTTCACAAAGAAATCAAATAAAAATTGGAAAATTTTCAACAATTCCTATGGCTTTATATCATATTTTGAAGAAATTGAAAGATCCAGGGATTAACCATTAGGAATCAGTGTTGCCCTTGCCACACATTAAGTAGTTGACAGGGGAACTTTCAAAGACACGGATTTTCCTGTTTCTACCTCGTGGCAACTGGTAAATGGATGAAAGAAATGACCAACGAAGACAGAGGAGGGAGGATAGGGAAGGGCAGAGCTGACGATAAGAGTAAGAGAGGGTCTGAGCTACCCAATTACATTTTTTACTTGCCAAGTCGAAGAAGTTCAGTGCAGAAGTCAATTTCGGCACTATGGACATTGAAGAACTTAGAGCAAGGGCTATGGCTTCCATGCCCAACAAGAAGAGGAAGAGAAAGCAACCACCACTGCACCCACTCTCATCTTGGAAATTTATTTCCACAAATAATTTGTTCGACAGAAATGGGACACAACTACAAGTTTCTAGTGCACAATCAGTTCCATTATATGTCCGTAAGGAAAATGATGTCTAATTCTTGTGTATTCAGTAAATTTATGGAAAGAACAGACAAATCAAACAGTGCACTTGGGAAATATTGCTCTGTTTTGAAAATTATTGTTGCAAGCTCTGAAATAACATTTCTATATAGTCCCAAAGTGTTTGATGGAAGCCCATAAAGGTTCAATTTGGAACTGTAATGGTGCTTGTATCATGGGACCTTGCTATTCTTGCCCACTCTAGACAGACATAAAGACGATCATATTTTGTCAAAAGTATGCACACTTGGATCACACGAAAAAAGATACCAGTATTAAAATCTTGAACTTCAAAAATCTTGTAATACATTATCTTTTAAATATTCATGATGTTTTAAAAATTGTTTACCAATTTCAGTTTCACTAGCACTAATTAGGCACTAATTATTGATATTAATTACTAAACTTGTTATAGATTTATCTACTAATGATTTTGGACGAACCTGAGGTCAATTCTTCTACTTCCCAAACTAAAAGGATAAGGGGCTAATATGACAATAGCTGGCTAGATTTGAATCGCAAATTTACAACCAATGCCAATCTTTCAGCGCAATCTTGTGAAGGAAATTGATTTGACAGTTTTACCTAGGGGGCATTGAGTTCACTGGAAATGAAACATGTCTCTTTTGATCTGCAAAGCCAATCAGCAGAAAAGGCTCCACATTAGACAATAGATTCACCATTCCACCTTTCGGTGAAACAGAATGTCTACCTACTACTAAAAAATGAAGGATACAAGTATCTTCATCTAGGTCAACTTACTTTCTAATGCAAACAGAACGGAAGCATGGAAAAGGGAAAGATAATATGTTCTTCGAAACTGTGAATTTGTTATCTTAAGAGTAGATATTTATAAACAATTTTTTTGACATAATTGGAGACTAAACACTAAGATAGATCTTTAACATGTTATAGACTACCTGAGAATAACTCACCACATGAGTATAGCTAAAAATAGCTTATGCATCAAATAGAAAAAAGATTAAACCCCCTGTCTCATCATCTTTGAAGCAGGACTAAGCTCTTTAAAATGAAAACATCCAATATCTTCGATAGAAGCCACAACAACCAGCATTTCCTAAAGAAGAAACAGATCACCAGGGACACCAACTACTATTAACACTAACTTTAAGTGAATGGAAGTGATTAGCTGATTTAAGGATAACTTTGAGTGAATGGAAGTGATTAGCAGATTTAAGGATAGTGGGAACAAGAAAAATAGAAGGAAAAGCGAAGAAATCTATGCTACTCTTATAATCAGTACCATGTGCCCTGGCAAATAATTGCTAATGAGCTCCATGGCTATTGAATACTATAACTTACACCCAGAATAAAACCAACAGAGTGCCAAAGAATAATATCCAATGAGGAAAATCTCATCAAGCTGTGGTCTAGCAACAAGGTTGAGTGCTCACAACAATGATGGCTCAGGCTTAAAACCCAAAAGTCTTGCTCCCAGTACAGTTGATCAAAGTGTATCAAGATGAGAGTTAGATCAAGGTGGCTACACTACTTCCAAAGTGTTAAACTAAGATGTTTTCAGTACTAATGCAGTCTTCTATGTGAATGAGACTAAGTGCAATTCTTGGGTGACTTTAACAAATTATTGATCAAAGTGTTTCAAGATGAGAGTCAGGTCAAGGTGGCTACACTACTTCCAAAGTGTTAAACTAAGATGTTTTCAATGCTAATGCAGTCTTCATTCTGTGAATGAGACTAAGTGCAATTTTTGGGCTTTGACGAAATTATTAACCAAGAGGCCTAATTGCAACAGATCTCTCATAAAAGTCTCCTGCCCATTCCAATCAGAAAGAGGGTTAAAAACTTCAGTTAACTATACAAGTAAAAATGTTCAGAATTTGATGAGTGGTGATTTACGAAAACTCAAATCAAGCAATAAGAGAACCAACTGAATGAACCATATCTAATACCTTGTCCCCTATTCACCATAGAACACTGATAATGTTACAGGGAAATGATTTGACTACAGAGTACCAACCATGCGACCATTACTTACATCCCTCTACCATAACTACCCAACATAAATGGATAATCCTAGAATCTAATAAAATGGGTAATGAAAAATGCCATTGCTTTCAACCGATCTAAGTACACAAGTCATCACATAAAGCAATTTGGCCAATAGATAAAAAAACACGTGAAGGCACCCTCCCCTATCGTAAAGGTAAATTCAAATTGTCTGGTGGGAAGAGGGTAAAGCAGGCGGTGATGGACCGTAAATCCGAGCACGTAGAGCCAATGACATACTCCTTCCCCCCAGCACCGGGTATGGATATCTAAGGATCAAAGTGAGGAAATGAGTCTACAATAATAAAATCCAAAGTAATAAATCTTATAGCCCGGGCCAGGGAGTCTAAGATCTTAGTACCTATAGCAGCGGTCACTGCGACTATCGAAGCAGCAGCCACCACAGTCACCAAGGTCCAGAAAGCCATAGCTATGGTTTGTGTGCCTACTGAATAAACTCAAAATTTCACAACCTAGATAAGCTAAATAGATTGCATCTCTTCCTATTCTTACAGAAGAAGCAGAGATCGAAAACATGTAGAGAAAGACAAATAATTGAAGGGGATTTGTGAGTACTGACCGTCTCCATCCTTGTCAAACAAACTAAAAGCCTCCTTGAACTCAGAGATCTGTTCCTTTGTTACCTTGGCCATCATTTTCATGTAATGTAAGCAGATAGAGCGAAATACCAATTTTTTAATCGTATTATCCATAAATCCTTGGAGAAATACCAAATTTTCAACCTATTATCCATAAATCCGGTGAACCATCTTCATTTCTCCACCCAATCTGAAAAAATCGGGCGAATTTGGCTAAATATCTCCTGCAAATCGAAAAAATTGGGCGAATTTGGGCAAATATCTCCTGCAAATCGGAAAAATTGGGTGAATTTGGGCAAATATCTCCTGCAAATCGGAAAAATTCGGGCGAATGCAAACAAAAATCAATATTTTCGTGGGCTAATATTCATTTTCTAGTTTTTCCCTCTTTCAGGATGAATGTGATTTACCTTGAGGCAGCTATATATAAAATAAACAATGGGTGAATTTATTAAATAAAATAAAACATTTTAATATAAAAATTTGCCCACTTTTTTTTGGGTAACCCTTAAAATTCGCCATTGGGCTAAAATTCACCCTTAAAAACATCCCTAATCCCAAAGGATGACTTGAAAGAACAATAGGGTCTAATACTTGTTTTTTTTTCCTTACGTAAGTTATAGGGATTCCTTCCTGGTTTATAGGATGTTCTAAGAACTTAAGATTAATACGTTGGGTACGGTCCTCAGTGGAGTCGTAGGGTGGAGTTTCCAGGTGAACCACATAAGTAATTCACCAATAAAAGATATGTCGTAGGGAAAGGCGAGGTATGTTGAACCAAGGCATCCCTCTACCTCCCCGAAAACAACGCCAAAATGTTATCACCAACCTTGTAGTTTCTTGTGTGAGGTGGATCAGATGGATGGTAGAGGGGCAAGCAACTAAGGAGGTGCAACCAAGACTACCTAGACTCCCAAATGGATGGTTGTCACTCCAATCAAGGAAGTCTTCACTTTATGTCATCTAAGTCCAAGACAACAATGAGGGAGACCTAGAGCTACTCCCGACGGGAGAAATTAGACCTAGACACTAGATCAGATCAATTATGGCTTGAGGTACGTAAGGTGTAAGGTAATTAGAAACTCTAGATCTATGGATGATAGTAGTAAATGGTCTTGGGCTTTGGATGAGGGCTTCAGTCATACGAGGGTTGATCCAAAGTGACCTATAGTGGTAATACTAGATCTAGTGTTAAGGTACTAGCAACTGATGAAGATAACCACTCTCTTGGGAAACGTAACTGAGATAGGGTGAGTAAGGACAGAGTTGGGACTGTCTAGTACCAAAGAGATAGACTTAGTGAGAGATATGAAAATGCCAGGTTACTTGAGTTATCAAGGAGAGGTAAAATTTCAAGGGAAAGAGGTCAACAAGGTGCTAGCACTATGCTTGGAGATTAGTTCCTGTTCAGCCTTGGGTAATGGAGTCAGTATCAACACAACGTTTAAGTGAACCCACCTCGGATATGCCTTGATCTATGGACCCAGAAAAGGATTTAGCCCGGACTATTC
The DNA here is from genome assembly GCA_001517045.1 of Pseudotsuga menziesii. NCBI lineage: Eukaryota > Viridiplantae > Streptophyta > Pinopsida > Pinales > Pinaceae > Pseudotsuga > Pseudotsuga menziesii. Next base: position 17,550 of record LPNX010287155.1, read on the forward strand.
AGGTTACAGAGAAATAAACAGAAGGAGGGCTAGCGCTAGGGTTTGGAGAGGCAGATTTGCAAATCTAGATCCACCAGGAGACTATCAGCTCAACATTGGAGTGGAAATGAGATCAGGATGGATCGATCTGCAAACCCAAGTTAGAAAATTTTAGGAAAAATCAGATCTGGAAAAGTCAAAATATGATGAGGGAGGCTAGGAGGTTGAAAGTTAGTTTTTTAGATCTAGGGCTACCTGGCATGAACTAGCTCAGCATCTGGTTTTCCCTAGATCTGACTTTCTGACTGCTTAAACCCCAACGCCCCACTGAAAATTTGACTTTTTCCAGAGTTGAGTTTTTCCAAAAAATAATTACGTGGGTTTGTAGATCATGTCTTCCTCATCCCAAAAAAACCCCAACGCTGATCTAGTTCCTTCCAGGTATCCCTAGATCTGAAAAACTGACTTTCAGCCTCCTAGCCTCCCTCATCAGATTTTGACTTTTCCAGATTTGATTTTTCTTGAAATTTTCTGACTTGGGTTTGTAGATTGGGCCATCCTGATCTCATTTCCACTTCAACGCTGAGCTGATAGTCTCCTGGTGGCTCTAGATCTACAGATCTGCCTCTCCAAACCCTAGCACTAACCCTCCTTCTGTTGATTTCCCTATAACCTGAATCTTCTGGGCTAAATCCTTTTCTAGGTCCATAGATCAGGGCATATCCCAGGTGTGTTCACTTAAACGATGTGCTGATACTGACTCCATTACCCAAGGCTGAACAAGCACTGATATCTAAGCATAGTGCTAACCCCTTGTTGACCTCTTTCCCTCGAAATTTGACCTCTCCTTGATAACTCAGGTAACCTGGAATTTTCATATCTATCACTGAGTCCATCTCTTTGGTACTAGACAGTCCCAACTCTGTGCTTACTCACCCTGTCTTAGTTACGTTTCCCAAGACAATGGTTATCTTCATCAGTTGCTAGTACCTTAACCCTAGATCTAGTATTACCCTTATAGGTCACTTTGGATCAACCCTCGTATGATTGAATCCCTCATACAAATCCCAAGACCATTTACTACTATCATCCATAGATCTAGAGTTTCTAATTACCTTACACCTTACGTACCTCAAGCCATAATTGATCTAATTTGGTGTCTAGGTATGATCTCTCCTGTTGGGAGTAGATCTGGGTCTCCCGGTTGTTGTCTTGGACTTAGATAACATAAAGAGAAGACTGATTTGATTGGCGTGACAACGATCTATTTGGGAGTCTAGGAAGTCTTGGTTCCACCTCCTTAGTTGCTTGCCCCTCTACCATCCATCTTGGATCCACCTCACACATGCAACTACAAGGTTGGTGATAACAAAATGTTTTATTCCTTGAGAATCTGTAAAAACACTTAAACAAAATATGCCTCAACGAAGTACTCTGTGGTCAACAACGCTGTGCTCGAGGGACTTCTTTTACTAATGCATTGTTCTCAATTGCAGTGCGACAACCAACGAAGAGAGGTCTGTGGTCACCCTTTAAAGATGAGAGTACAAGCATAGTAAGTATTAAAAAAGCATAGTAAGTATTAAACGCTAAGGCATATGTAATCTTGAAAAGGAATTCAGTTATTTCCAATATATTATCCTTTCTAGCTATATATCATAACCTGGGTGTAATTAAACATTTCAGCTTCTTTACATTTTTCACAATACAATTGAGCTATTATTCATAACTTGGGTTTAATTAAACATTTCAATTTCTTTACATTTTTCACAATACAATTGAGCTATTATTCTGGTCATAAATCACCCATTCCTATTATTGTAAAGCTCTACCACTATTACTGTAAAGCTCTACCAAAGCTCCATAGCAAGACAATTGTAAGAGAGCTCCATTGTAAGAGATCTCCATAGCAAGACAACTGTAACATAACTTGTACATTTTAGGTCCACTACACCAATTTTGGAATCATCACTGTTACTTAGTTTGCAAATTCTAGGCTATGTTGACTAAATATTTGAAGCATGTAAATATTTTGCATGTGGTTGAATGCTTAAACATTTCAAAACAATTTATTTTTTAACCTTTTCATTGAGCTAGGGACTAAGTTGCCCTGCAACACTTGTTTTTATATGGAATTATTAATAAGTAACAACATGGGTTTATTATAACTAAGTTTTATATCTATGACTTGTAAATGGAGCATGCTTATCATTTAATTTGTTAAAGTAATTATTAAATGGTGTCATTTCTAAATTTATATTAAGGATGTGGAATTTATTTTGTAGTGTATTAAAATTTAAAATATATTGAAATTTTAAAGTTTGTTAAAAGCAAATAAAAAATTATTAAACATTATGAAAATTGTTTATTGGTAAATATTTATCTAAACACAGGTTTTATGGTTAGGAAGAATTTTTTTACAATAATTATTTATTAATATAATAAACCAATTTATGTTTATGATGTGGTTAACAAACATAGAACTTGGTTATCAACTAAAATTATCTATGACTTAGAGTAAATTATTAATTGATGGAAATGATAATGAAAAACCTAGCTTATATAATATTTAGGATACCACGAAACCATAAATTGCAATAGAAATGATAAACTTCATAATATAAAAGAGACCTTATTTTAACTAAGGTAAAGTCAAATAATCTTGAATCAAAATTTTTATTATAATAATTAATTATGAAGCCTTACCTTAGGTAAATGATAATGAGATTCACCAAGCATTATGGATAACATAAAATTGTAAAGTAAATAGAACATTGTGATTTTAATAGTTAAGATGATGTGTCAACATGATTCAAATTAAGATTTAAATTTTAGTCAACATAAAATCTTACACATTGAAATATTAATAACTTAATTATGTTTTTTATATTTTACATTGTTAAAACAATCTAGTTTTATATGAATATATTTTTAACAATCTAATTTAAACAATATTAGTGTATTTTAACTTGGTTTTTAATAATACATTTAAATATAATATTTAGTTTTTATATTTAAAAAAAATACTAGTTCATATTGGTCATGTTAATTATCTATTGTAATAGTAAAAATCTCACAAGAAATCATAATATTAACAAAACTAGAAAAAATATATATATTTAATTTTTTAATATAATTTTTTCAAATGTTATCGGATCAAGCTAGTTTGTATCGTTGATGAAGAAATAAAAAATGAAATAGATATATGTCTATGTGATGAGTAGGGTGTAAGGTCTAAGTTTCCTTCATTGATGGGTTTTTGTTGAACCCCAAGAGATCAAAGGAACCTTTCACATTAAACATATTGATTAAGTTGGGATTCTTCATTGTCCCCTCCATGGGTGGGATCAAGGTGTGTTAGGGAGTCAAACTACAATCTTTCCATTGCATACATAGCCATTTTTAGCTCTATTGATTTCACCCTTAATAGAGGTTGGTGTTCGCCTCCAATGACACATGTGTTCAATGTGTGCAACCTTCTTGGCCCTCATGTAACCTTCTATGTAGGCTTCTCCACTTATGTCCTTTATGTTAGTTCATTTCTCTATTGCAACAATCACCTCCGAAACAAGCCTCTTGTTATTATTGTGGGAGGGATTTTGGGAGTTAGAGCCAAATTGCTTTGGGTTGGGTGAGGATTAATCATGGCCTCATATTGGATCGAGGACAAAAAGGGTATATACATTTCTCCATTCTAGAGTGTATTTAAGATGGGAGGAGTCATGGGAAGTGATTTCTCGCACTAAAATGCACACACAAATATATATTATGTTCAAATCCTAACCATTACAAGGATCATTATTTTCACATTTTGTATTGGGAAATTAATTTGTGTCCTAACTTGGTCTTAGGTAGCTTCAGTGTTTGATAAACTATTGTGATTACTTAAATGGTTGGTTTAAATTCCATAATTTGACTTGCATTTGATATTCCATAGTATCGAAGAAGGTTTGAAATTTTTATGAGTATGGAAGGAGAAGTAAATAAAATTCATTATTGGACATGGTGGCGTTGTGGTTTTTCTTTTTACGAGGGGAAACAAGAATATTATTACTTTTAGGGGTTCATTTTTATTGGCAATAGATGTCAAGTTTCTATTAAAAACAATTACACTTTGGACTACAAGAATCTCTTTGATCTAGTTCTAGATTCAATCTTATGGTTTAATGAATAATGTTAATGTGACATTGCATTTGATATCAAATGAATTTGGCAAATTGTAATGTCCCCAAAAATTGAATTTATTTTTATTTTTATTAGGCTAGTTAAAACTACCCATTTTGGACATTATTGAGCTTGCAGAATGTGTCGTACTTTATTTGTATTGCTGATTTGTCGTAAGTTGTTATTACATCCTACTTCCTTACTTTTAGTTATGATTATTACTATGTTTACTGTGTTTACTTATGATGTCGTAATGTTGATTACGATGTTATTCTTATGGTTATGCATTGCTATGTATGTTAGATACTTTGATTATTCCCTTCATTATTATTTTACATATACATGGTTCTAACTTAACTTTGTTCTTGGAATCAAAGTGGGTGGAGTGGCGGGACTAGTTCTCCCATGTAACTGCCTGAGAGGTAAAAGTTTCTACTTGTCTAGCGAGCTTACTTAGTTCTATTGAACTAATACACTCTTATCCTATTTACGTCCAGGTGTACTTAGCGATGGAAAACTTGTTATGGAGTGTTGAATGTTTGATCACTAGTACTCATACTTGCAGCTAGTGACCTCTACTGGTTGTTATTATTGTTCTTTACAGACTTGTGTTAGTGACAAGGTCAATACCACACCTATTATTGTATGACACAAACTTGTTATTTAATTGGCACTTATTATTCATGGTGTAATTATTATCAATTGTTCATATCATAACATATTTGTATTATATGTTTATTTTATGAAAAGCAATAACATATACTTTCATTTTATGCTTTTACAGGTTCATAATTCTTTTGTTAAAAACAAAACTTGGCTTTATACTTAACAATAGACCATGGCATATTGCATATGCCATGGTCTTAGGCTTAGAGCCTAAAGAATTTGATGAGCATAGTCCTAAGGTGTATAGCCTATAGTATGTGATTTATGCGATAACATATGCCTTGTATTAAACTTGGGGGTGGCGAAATTATAACATAGTTCATGGACTATGTGAATATGGTTTGGTATGCATTTAATGGTGGCCAAGGTGGCGCCTTCAATGCACCTTGGGAGTGGTGGCGGGAAAGCTTAGGGCTTGGCCCAAGCGTTCACTTGGAATTTTTGCAGCACTTGTTGTTACTCTCTGCTCTGGTTCAGCATGAAGGAAAATGGCTTCGAAGGCTTAGGAACAGATAAGAACATGGTTTGGTTTCTCAGCATCAGTTTACTTGCTTAGCTGTTTTCTTATCATACTTCTCATCGTGGTATTTGTCATGTTATTGTAGGTTGCAAGAGTGGCGAGGGAATACATGGTTCATCGTTTGAGGGCAAGGCCATAAGAAAAGCCATACCATTATGGTAAGCCTACTGCACAAGTATTCACTTGTCCCTCTTGGCTTTGTGGTCGTGTCTGAGTTGTTACTCGTTGATAGTGGAAAATGCTTGAGTCTTGTTTTGTTATGGATGCATTTGGGTTTTGGGGTTTCGACTGTAGATTAGAGGCACTCTTTGTTGGTAATGCTACGACATTGGGGTTCCATTTAGCCTTTGGGCCTAGATTAATTAGATGAAAAAAGAGTTCTAATAAAAAGGAACTCCGTGTATCGAGGCATGGGTAACGCCTTGATAGGATCTGTGTATCGAGGCCTAGGTAATGCCTTGACAGGCTCTGTGCAATTTGTTGTTTAATGTTTGATGATGGATACCGGCCATGGCAACAACATTACTTGCAATGGTGCAAGGCCGTAAAAAAATGACTGGGTGAACTTGTTTTAATGGATTATAATGATTGTGTTTTCAATATATATATTGCGTCTAATCTCTGTGGTTATCATGTTGGGACTGTGTAGATTCACCTTCATTATTTACTTTATTTGTATGAATGTAAATGGGTGACAACGTATGGCTTGGGGCCATGCCATGGATGGCATGAGCACTTTCCATTGTAGCTGCGATAGCGAGGTAGATTTAGTTCATTTTTATAATGTGTAAATGGAAAAGTATTATAGATTGTGGGTGTAACCCTGCGTTCACAATCTTAGCTGTAGGTTGTTTCGTTGACAGGGTTTTTAACATTTAAAAGGTTAAATTAGTTAACTGTTTGATTAATTATGGGGCCGTGGCCATGGATTACAACGCATGTGAATTGTAAAGGGTCTCACCACTTCTGTAATAAGAGTTTAAGTTTATTTACAGCCTACGTGCAAATATTATAGCGTGGCTTGTAGGAAGTAAGGAGACCCTACAGGATTCAATCCTAGGTCGTTTTTCTAAGATGATGGTTTATTAAATGTATAGGTTGCGATTTGGGGCTTAAGTGTCCACAGGATTCGATCCTGCAACCTCTTGTATAATTATGTGGTTTTATTTGATTACTGTGTATGTAATTATATTGTGTTTTTATGGCATGCGATTTGGTTTGAATACCCACAAGGGTCGAAACTGCGGCCTTTGTCTATCTATATGGTTGTTAAGTTATTGTTGTAATGTTTTATGGCTGTGTTTTTAATCAGTAGTTGTGGTTAATATTATGTTGGAACTTTTATTTTTTTTAAGCCACACGATTACTGTTATGTGGGTTTTAATACTTAGATTCGATTTGTTGTTTATGCCGTGGCTTTATATTGTTGATAATAATATTCTTGTTTATACTTGGTAGATATAGATAGTATAGAGGTTATAAATCGTGGGCCATTTATATGGTCTCGATCCTTGGAATATTATAAGTTTTATGATGATATTTGTTTTAATGGGAATGATTTGGTTATTAACATAAGTTTATTTATACAGACCTTGAAAGGTCTTTGTTGGTTCTTATCTTAACTCTAGTATGTGATGTTTATAATTTATTCTTAGATGTATTTACAGTGTTGATAGCTTAGAATTATATTTCTATTTCATTCCAGTTAATATATATATATATATATATATATATATACTAGGTTCTATTTAATAGATTTACTGTGTTGTATAATTATTCTAGATATGACACCTAAGTATGATCTGATCTTTCTAAATATAACATGCCTCTGCTGACAATATGAAATATGTCAGTAGAGTATATAGGCCAGTGAACAACTAGGAAATTAATCTCAAAATAGTACCTAGTTTGTAGGAAAACACAGTTTAAGCAGCAAAGATAAGACATAAGTAAAACTTAAAAGTGCAAAACCCTTGATAAATATTTAAACACGAATTAAATTACAGAGGTAAGCTAAAGGAACAAAACCTTCGATAAATCCAGCATAGGAAATAAATTACAGCCTAGGTTTTATAATTTAGAATGTAAACCCTTAAAAGAATTTTGACAGGGAAACCAAAAACAACTAGGGTTAGAACATATAATATAAACCCTAGCATAATTTAGCCATCATTTTAATCTAGGAAATGAAATAGGCAGTCTAGAACCTCATACTTGAAAATTGAAGCTCCTTTAATGGTTGAAACTTGCACACTCAATCAACCAGTATTAACAATTCATAGGAATAGCTGACCTCTGTATTAGATGACTGAATCACTTGGGAATTACCACGTTCCGCCCAACCATGACTTGAAATCGTTCTTGGTTTCAATCTGGATCACCCCGAGCTGGTTCCAACATGCAAGTAGCTTAGAGCTCCTAAGGCGAGGATGTCCTAGTTTGTATATCAGGTATGGATCATTTCTCCTTCTTCCTCTTAGGGAAATGTTCTCCAAGAACTCTCTCTTAAGAAATTTGTAGGTAGAATAATGACTCCAAAAAGATAGATCAGGTCCCCCAAGCCTCTATTTGTTTTGGGACTTTATAGACACACTTTTTAGTCAAAGGGGTAGTTAGATCAAGAAATCCTTGATTTCTTGATTTAACCCAAGTTTTTATTTAATTTGGGTATTTTTAATACTTTAACTTAGGAACTCTTAACTCCAGGGGTGGCAGGGGTGGGAGGGATCCTTCTGGATCCTGAAGGAAAAAATGAACAAACCTTTTCCCAGGGAATAGGATGCAGGACTAATAATGAGGCTGAATGGATGGCTCTTCTCCAAGGACTAACGATCCTCGCCGACTCTGACCTCTTCAAGGTCGCGATATTTGGTTACTCTAGACATGTCATATATAAAATTATCAATGGATACACCATGGGCTCGATAAAATGTCGTTGGTTGTATGACAAAACTACCCCTCTCATATCTCCCCATTATGAATTCTATCATATCCTTCGCTCAAACAACGTGGCTGTCGATGACTTAGAAAATGTGGGGGCTTCCCTCCCACAAGGAAATTTACAAGTCAATAGGGTCATTTCCGCCGCTAAACCTATACCTTAATGAAATATGGCATAAAATTCCTTTTCCCCTTCGCATTGTTCATGATGCATTGGTTAATTGAGAAGACCCCAATGCATAAATTGCTCGTCCCACCGCCTACCATGCAAATGCTGCGTGTGCTCTCGCTCTCCACGATCCTTGACGCCCTTAACTCCAGTATTTTCCTGCGTTATTGTTGTTTCAGCTCACACGCTCTAGGTCCTTTCATCGCTCGCATTATGGCCTCCCTCAGACTTCATTCTTACCCCTCGGCTCCTTGGAACAGTGGTCTGAACCTTGCTCATTCTGCATTCTCGCCGGAGAGGACGCTGCTGAATGTAATAATAGGCATCGACGAGAGAGTTCTTCAAGAGATTCTGTGGGAGTCTCTGCCTTTTTGTAGGGTGTTCGTTAAAGAAAGGCTTGCTCTCGTAGCCTTCCTCTCTTGTCATTGATCTCCCCATGCCGGTAGACTCCTGTGGCATTTGAGTTATGGTCTCGAGCTCAGTCTTCCTGTTGGTGAGTTTTTTACTGTAGGCAGTAATTTGATTCTTGGTTGCAATTGCTCTGGGTGGAAGGAAGGAGCCATAGGCACTCTTTCTTGTAGAAGTAAGGAAGATTGCGATTCTCTTCTGCGAGAAGTCAGAATTCTCCTCTCAGCTCTTGGTGAGTTTTCTGTGGTTCTTAGGTTCAAAATTTGGAAGGTGCTGTTCAGAATCTCCATCTCAGTTTTTCAAGCATAGCTCTTGACTCTTACATTCCTAGGCAAGGCAATATGAACCTGCCAAATGAGAATGCAGGAATTGCAGACCTGAAGAAAAACCTCAGACGTTTGTATGAAATGATGGCCATAGGTATAGGCGTGGACCTTGAACCTCATGATTGATGAGATGTTTTGTGTTGAGCAAGGAGCTCTGGAGCACATGAGTAATTAATGTTGTGTTGAGTGAGAAGATCTAGAGCACATGAGTATTTATATTTGTGTTGAGTGTGAATCTTTGGAACACATGAAAATATAAGTTGGAAGTATTGGGCATAAGCCCTGGATCCTTCCATGTTGATGTTGAGCATAAGCTCTGGAACATCGGATCCTTGGCCATTGTATCCCTAGGTGTATCATACAAGCACATCCTTGCATTAGTATTGAGGGAGGAGCTTTGGAATCGCACTAAGTTGTAACTCCCTGTTTTAGCGTTAAGTATGGGCTCTGGTAAGCGCTAGGATTTACTAAAAAGAATTAATGATTCCTGAGTGAAAATGACTCGAGAAAAATATTGATCTCATCAAACTTACTTATAAGTGATTAAATGAAATTTTGAATTTCTGTATTCTCATCAAGTACTGAAGAGCTACCAAGTTATACGAGGGAATCCCTAGCCTAGTAGACCTAACCATCTACCTAATGACCTTAATGAAGAAAGTGTCATAAGTCTAGCGATCATAGTATATGATACCCAAAGACACATGTTAACAAATGTTATATTATTATATATTTTATACATGTTATGTATAAAGAATAAACATAGTAATAATATTAATAATGAAAGAAAGAAGGAGAAGCTCCATTTATTATTATTTATTACCAAAATATAATAAATAATATAATACCTATAAAAGTCTAAATAGGAACTAGTTAAGAGTTCCTAAGTTTTATTTTAACAGAAACAGTAAAAGAGGGTAGTATTAAACAAGCTATGCACAGCCATTCATTACAAAAAATGCAGAAATTGAGAGTTCTTGCTGTTCAAAAAAGAAATAACCAAAATTGGTCCAGAGGGGAGACCAAAGAACTCCACATAAGGTTTTTACATATATTCGATGGACAGTGGTAGTATTCCCTTTTTGGCATTTACATTGATAAGTTAGAGGGTTGTTTAGAAGAAGCAGGTTGTGCTGGTACGATCTTAGCTGGAATAGTCATCATCCTTCTTCTTTATGCTGACAATATTGTACTTATGGCAAGGTGTTCTTCTGATCTTGATAAGCAGCTTCGACTCCTCAAATATTTCTGCTCTAACATGGGTATGACTGTTAACACTGACAAAACAAAATTTATGATTATCAAATCCAAGAATGATACTTACGCTAATTTTATGTATGACAATAGCAACTTGGAGGAAGTGTCTTCTTACAAGTACCTAGGAATTGATATTCATCACAAGCTCAACTGGAACTATAGTATTAAGAAAAGGATTAACGGAGGGTGGAAAGCTTACTTTGGTCTTGAAAATAACTGTAAAGCTGCAAACCTCATGATGTGGGATAAAAAGAAGCTCCTTTTTGAAACTCTAGTCACTCTTGTCATCTTGTATGGGTGTGAGGTTTGGGGTTGCAGCATCTCTAGAGAATCCTGGAGAAAGATCGAGCAAATCCAGAAGCGTTTTATAACTTATAACCTCAAAATAAAAAAACAATACACCCTATCCTATTCTCCTTATAGAAGTGGGTCTTTCCCCCATCGAGAGCCTAACTATGACTAGACTCCTGTTATACAAGAACAAAATCAATAACATGGGAGACCATAGACTCCCTAAGATAGCTTTAAACTCCAGCCAAAACCACTTAAGGCTCAAGCATGGGTGGTATAAAGATACCAAGTCTTGGTTAAATCACTGGGAGATCGATGAAAATGTTGCTTTCCAGAATATTAATAACATTAAAAATATTATTTCTTCTAAGTTTAAAGAAAAATTGTGGTGTGAGAAAGATCTCGAGGCTAAAATAAAATTAAGATATTATAAGGAGGTCATCAACCCTACTCTAGAAGATCAAAAGTATCTCTCTGTTTTGATCAGTACTAAGAAAAAAATTAACATAGCTAAGATAAGAACGAACTCGCATGAGCTCCATAGTGAAACTGGTCGTTGGACAGTCCCTAAAACACCTTGGGTAGAAAGGATCTGCCACCTTTGTGAGAGTAAGAACATTGAAGATGAAAATCACTTCCTCCTAGAGGGCCCTGCGTACACCCACATTAGATCCCAGTTTCATAATTTTTGTTGCAATACCGACTTTCCTAGCCTTTTAGCCTGTCAAAATTATAGTAAGCTCGGGACGCTTCTTTCCAAGCTCTTTGAGCATAGAAATATAACTTTAAAGCAAACTAATTAATTCTCTTCTTTAGGTCCGATAGACCAGTTTGGTCTCAGGAGATGTTAACCATCATCATCATCATCATATACCCTAATAAACTGTTGGTTAAGTAACAAATAGAAAAACATAAACTAAGAAAGCCATTTAGAAATTAGCTCGTGGGCTTCATTGGCTGGACTACCGACTCCTCCTCCATGGGCTGGATTGCAACAGGGGTTTCGCGGGCCTGACTGGCTTGATTCATGCTGACCAAACGCTGAATGTCCTCTTGGATTCTGTCCACTTTTCTCATCATTTCTTTGAGGTTGGATTCTGTGTCATCAATCCTAGAATCATGATTGCTTATCTGGCAGGAGGTATAGCTGGTCATGCCTATAACATCATAATCAATAGGTCATGCCTATAAGTGTTAGGTCCAAAATTCAGGATACTACACAAATAGAGGCTCGTATCCCACATTTCACTGGAGAAATAAGCAATCCTTAACAAAAACCCTTGGTGTAAGCCTAATCTGTGAGATATAGAGTGAAATTATTTCTTGTTATTCCTTGATTTATCACACCAAGAATCTCTATGTGATGGGGTGAAAACCGAGTCCTGTTCAATTTAGAATAAATTATTTGTGAACTAAGATTGCCATAAGAAAGGAATATGCTTATAAGGATTCCTTGCATTCCTACCAAAGGGGCTTATATTCTTATCATTTTAGTGAAGGAAAAGAAACCGAGTTAAGGTTTGATCAAATTATTATTCGGGTTATTGACGCTTTCCATTCCTTACTTGTTATGAAGCAAGACTTGAAGTTAGAGATTTTTAGATATTTGTTTTCTTATCAATTAGGATGTTGATTCATAATTGAAAGAAATTGGCTTTGGGTTGTCTATTTCTCTTACACATTGTTAGGGTTGTCTTGTTAAGTTTCTTTGTTTTTCCTAATTTCGTTTCATCGGGATGCGAATTTATAACTAAAACGATTGGTCTCTTGTTAAGTTGCTTTGCTTTTCCGCATTTCGTTTCATCAGGATGCGAATTTATAACTAAAACGATGGAGACACATACTGGACATGCAGTTTTTTTTATTATCGATTGGGTCTACCGACAACACATATATTCTATTTGAACCTGCTTGAAATAAATAACATTCTTGACAATAATGACTAAGTGCCACACACTTGGAAAGAGAAACGCTCTCCCCCCATAATGATAGAAATGAATCTTCACTTTTATTGTTGTATCATTAATCCACTCGATCTGTTGCCCTATGATGTATTACTCCTGGTAATTGCGTGGTTTCAACCTTGGAAGGTAAACATGACTGGGTGATGACCCCATCTTACAAATCAATCGCTAACCCTCAAGCTTTGCTTATATTTCCAGGTTCATTTGGATCTTATCCGGTGTAAATAGATATGAAGAAACGAAGGTCCATCCATAGCATAACACCGTAGTGAATACCATGTTCATCTTAAGTTGTGAATTGAGCATCATAATTTATTCAACATGGTTAACATGAATTTGATAGCCTTAGAGTTACCATTGTACATGTATCTAATGGCATTGTATTTTTCACGCCACTTTTAAAATTTTGGTTATTGAATTATTTCTATTGTACGGTGTACACATTTATCTTTTTAATCCCTCGCTCAAAACACAAAGATAAACTTCTTTTTCTTGCGACAAGAAAAATCAGAATTAGAATAATAAATATTTTAGCACTTTGATTTGCTTGTAAGACTTGAATCTCAATCTACTAGTTGGTGCTAGTAATTCTTAGTGACATTGTAAGCACATTGATTTAAAGTAATGAAGTCGGTCCTTGTTGGTGGCATTTGTTTATGCTTTAAAGTAAGAATGTGGTTGTTTGCTGGTGACATTGATTTAAAGTAAGAACGAACAATTTGTTGGTGACATAAATTTAAAGATGTATATGTTTGAGTTGCCATAGTAACCTTTTGTATGCCTACCTTTACATTATTTCTTACATCATGATTTCTTGATTGGGTTGTGTTTTATGCATTTTTTTTACCCCATTATAGTTTTGTTGGGTCTTCCACTATCCTACGCTATACATTGATCAATTCTCTTTGCAATATCAATGGCATCATTATTAACATTATCACTATTATTTTATTTAGCATCCTATTTTCTTATACTAAGAGGCGTTAGGGCTTTTGTTTGTTACAACTTGATAATATGATATAAAGAGGGTATTAAAAATGGGTTGATAAAAATGGATACCTACATTTAATATCCCACATTTTGGACCTAACACCTATAGGCATGAGCCTATTGATTATGATGTTATATTGATGTTTCATTTTTATATATTGGGTCGAAGACCCCACTACATATGAACATGATGATTTGTTTTCTATATTGGGCGTAAGCCAATTGTTGATGATATATATATATATATATATGCTTGTTTGTATTGGGCGTGGACCCTGAAGCACATGATTGATGAGATGTTTTGTGTTGAGCGAGGAGTTATAGAGCACATGAGTATTTAATATTGTGTTAAGTGAGAGGCTCTGGAGCACATGAGTATTTATATTTGTGTTGAGTGTGAATCTCAGGAACACATGAAAAGATAACTTGGAAGTGTTGGGCATAAGCCTTGGAGCCTTCCATGTTGATGTTGAGCATAAGCTCTGGAACATCGGATCCTTGGCCATTGTATCCCTAGGTGTATCATACAAGTACATCCTAGCATTAGTGTTGAGCGAAGAGCTCTGGAATTGCACTAAGTCTGTAACTCCCTGTTTTTAGCGTTGAGCATGGGCTCTAGTAAGTGCTAGGAGTTACTGAAAATAATTAACTATTCCCGATTGAAAACGACTCGAGAGAAAAATATTGATCTCATTTGACTTATCTATAAAATGATTAAATGAAATTTCAAATTTCTGTATTCTCATCAAGTACTGAAGAACTACCATGTTATATGAGGGATTCCAACATGCAAGGATGTTTAGAGTTGCCTATCTTAGTAGACCTAACCATCTACCTAATGACCTTAATGAAGAAAGTGTCATAAGTCTAGGGATCATAAAATATGATGCCCAAAGACAAATGTGAACAAATGTTATATTCTTATTTTAATTTATACATGTTATGTATAAAGAATAAACATAGTAATAATGTTAATAATGAAAGAAAGAAGGAGAAACTCCATTTATTATTATTATTACTAAGAGAAAATTAAATAGTATAATACCTACAAAAGTCTAAATAGGAACTAGTTAAAAGTTCCTAAGTTAAAGTATTAAAAATACCCAAATTAAGTAAAAATGGTTAAATCAAGAAATCAGGGATTCTTGATTTAACTGTCCCTTTGATTGAAAAGTATGTCTATAAAGTCTCAAGGCTAAGAGAGGCTTTGGGATTTGATCTATCTTTTTGGAGTCATTATTCTGCCTGCTAATTCTCAAGAGAGAGAGTTCTTGGAAAACAATTCCCTAAGGGGAATAAGGAGAACTGATCTAGACCTGATATACTAGTTAGGGAAACCTCAACTTAGGAGCTCTAAGCTACTTGCATGCTGGAACCAGCTCGGGGGGATCCAGATTGAAACCAGGAACGGTTCCGGGTCATGGTTGGGTGGAACGTGGTAGTTCCCAAGTGATTAAGTCGTTTAATACAGAGGTCGGATCTTCCTATGAATTGTTAATGGTGGTTAATTGAGTGTGCATGTTTCAACCATTAAAGGATCTTCAATTTTCAGGTATGAGGTTCTGGACTGCCTGTTTCATTTTCTAGATTAAGTGTTGGCTAGATTATGCACGGGTTTATATTATATATTCTAGCCCTAGATGTTTTCATTTTCCTATCAAAATTATTTCAAGGGTTTACATTTTAAAATTATAAACCTTAGGCTGTAATTTATTTCCTATGTTAGAATTACCCAAGGTACTGTTCATTAAGTTTACTTTTGAAATAAAATCCATGCTTAAATATTTTTCAAGGTTTTGTTTTTCTGTCCATATTACTTCTGTATCCTCTTCTACAATTTAAACTCTGTTCTTTTATAACTTAGATTTATTTCTAAAAAGAAGTGCCTATAGGTTTTGTTGTTCAAAAACCCTACTCATAGATTTCATATTGCTAGTAGAGCTTTGTCTAGAAAGTAAACGCTAGTTTCAAGCCTAGTTTTAAATAGACTAAATTACAAATATAATAAATAGTATCCAATATATATATATATATATATATATATATATATATATATAGAAACAGAACTGTCCAATACTAATTTAACAATACTATACAACACAGTAAATCTATTAAGTAGAATCTAGTAAATATATTATAGATATATGCTTATATTAACAAGTATGAAATAGAAATATAAATCTAATCTATCAGCACTACAATTACATCTCAGAATAAATTATAAACATCACATACTAGAGCAAGTTAAGACCAGCGAAGACCTTTCAAAGTCTATATAAATAAACCTATACTAATAACCAAATCTTTCTCATTAAAATAAATATAATCAAAATCAATTAACAGACCAAGCATTGAGACCATCCATTGGTCCAAAATATAATTCTTTTCCTAATAACTATATCTACCAACGCATGCACAGTAGTGCTTATTATCACATTATAAAACCATTGCATAATTAAAACAAAATGAAACCCTCTAAACATTAGAAACTACATTATAGAAATCGTATGCCATAAATTACAATGTCCATATAGCAAAATCATAATTATTAAAATACAGTAATAAAATAAAACCCCTTCATTATACAAGATATTGCAGGATCGAATCCTGTGGGTACTTAAGCCCCAAATCGCAACCCATACAAATAATAAACTCTCATTATAAACAACGATTAGGATTCGAATCCTATAGAGTTTATTCACATTTTATAAAGCCACGCTATACACAGTTTGTATGTGGGCTGTAAATAATACTAAATATTTAACCTATAGGTCGTAAGACCCTTACAAATTATATATGTTGTAATTTAAGGCCTCGACCCCATACTTACAACCCTGCCAACAAATTAACCTACAACAACGTTTGCCAACACAGGATTTTTACACCCACAGTCTTCTTTAAACATTTCAAATACGCATTTTAAAAATAAACAGTAGGTATGTACCCATCTTTGCTATTGTAGCTACGATAGTGGGTGCCAACTCCACTCATTGCATGGCCCCAAAAGCCATCAGCACTGACTGTCAGTTCTCTATTTTAACCAATACAACCAACGAAGGAAAATGCCACATAAACCACAAGAATAATAACCATGAAATCAAAACGCAGGAATATAATGACATCAGCGCAGCATAAATTTATACACACAGTCTTAATAAAGTCATTATCAAGTTTACACAGTCGTCCCATTCGCCATTGCACCATTGCAAGCAATGGTGCTACCCTTGGCTGTTATCATAAACCAAAATACAACTTATAAATTACACATAGAGCCTGTCAAAATTACCAAGTTTCTCTTCACTGCTAAAATACCCATTTTATATACATTCCAATACATTATTAAGCTCAGGCCCGAAGGCCATCAAAACCCCACAACAAACCCCAAGTATGTCGCTGCCCAAAAACGCAGAGTTCTTCCAAACACAGTCAACTCCAAACTAAAACGAATCTTTTGGAACCAGACTCAACCAAACCTGACCAACGGCGAGTTAAACTTAGTCCTAACCATTAAGCCTAGAGGTGACAAGTGAAGACTTGTTTAACAGACTGACCGTAAAAGATATGGCATTTCCCATGGCTTGCATTCAAGCTATGAACCATGCCTCTCCTCGCCATCCCTGAAACCTGCAACCACAAAATGATAAAGATAATGAGAAGTATGAATTGTGAGTAAGCTACAAACAAACAACAAATGTTGTGAAGCCCAAACATTTCTCATACCTGTCATCCTCATGGAATTCGCATTCTCCATACTGCGCAGGAGCAAAAGGTAAGCAATTACATTGCAAATGACCAAACTCCATCATGGAGCCAAGCCCTAAGTTGGGCTACCACACATTCCAACGTGCATTAAAGGTGCTAAGTTGTCATCCATTAATGATCTCCAAACCCAGTTCTCTATAGTTCTTATGCGTTACAATATCGAATGCCTCCATTTCATGCAAAGTTATAAACCCCATGTGTAATGGTTTAAACTTGCCAACCCCAAGTCAATACAAGGCATAAGTATCACATACATCGCATACTATAGGCTCTAAGCCTTAGAACCATGGTTATCGAATTCCTTAGGCTCTAAGCCTAGGACCATGGCATATGAAATATGCCATGGAATGTTGTTATTTATAAAGCCAAGATTGGTCTTTGGCAAAAGAGTATAAACCTGTTAAGAATAGTAAAAGTATATGTTATTGCATTTATTAAATTAGACACATAATAAAAGTATGTTACGACATGAACAGATCTTAATATTTACACCACGAATAATAAGTGCCACGTAATTAATAAATCTGGGTCATACAAATAATAAGTGCGGTTATGACCTCATCACTAGCACAAAGTCTAATAAAAACAACCAGTGAATGTCACTAGGACAAAACTGTAAGTACAAGCGTTAGTGATCCAACACTCTTCACTCCTTGACCAGTTTTTCCCACACTAGGTGAACCTGCACATAAAAAGGAAGAAGTGCATTAGTTCAAAAGAATTAAGTAAGATCGCTAGACAAGTACAAACTTTTACCTCTCAGGAAGTTACATGGGAGAACTAGTCCCGCTACTCCACCCACTTTGGTTCCATAAACAAAGTTAAGTTAGAACCATGTATACAACGGTAAGCACATGTAAAATAACAATGAAGTACATAATCAAAGTATCTAACATACATAACAACGCGTAACCATAAGAATAGCATAGTAATCAACATTGCGGAATTATAAGTAAACACAATAAACATAGTAATAATTATAACTGAAAGTAAGGAAGTATGACGTAAGAACAACTTACGACAAACCAACAGTACAATAGAGTACAACACATTCCGCAAGTTCAATAATGTCTAGAATAGGTAGTTTTAACTAGCCTAACAGTTTGTTTTTTCAATTTTTGGGGACATTACACTACAATATCTGGTGAAACTAGGGATTTTCTTAATTGGAAAGGTATATTAGGAGGGGGGTTCAACAATACAAGTTTAGGAGGAATTTTCCAATATTTAGTGAAATTGGGGATATTCTTTAATATCATGCGAATGGTCGTGCTATGTAACAAGTTCATTGAGTGAATTCCCTGTGGGTAACACACAGAGTGAGGATTAGCTGTCATTACAGATTTCAATGGCTAGCATGGCTCATACATTAAGTTTGGCTGACTTCTGCCTACCACTGGGGTGTGGGCAACACAAAACGTGGCCGACGTCAACATCTTGTAACCAATAGCAGTTTAAATAATATACTTTTAAAAATGTTTTTTAATATAAATTCTAAACAATAGTGTTAACACTATAGTTTATGAAAAAAATAATCTCCTCATTGCTAAACTAATGTCCTCAACCGAATACTATATATAACAAGAGCCACGAAGTGGCAATGTCCCCAACTTGAGCTACTTGCATGAGGATATAAGAAATTGCTAAAAATATATGTAAATGACTTAATATAAACCTAAGTAAATAGATGCAACACCAAAGAAAAATGCAAATGCAGTAAAAACAAAAACATCAAAGAAAAATGCAAATGCAATAAAAAAAGCACATGTTTAAGTTTGGATGTCCACACTGAGTTTAGATGCCACCATTTTTTTGACAAATTAAGTAAAACCTTGGTCAGTGTCTTACCTCTTCCGTAGTAGGCTGAGCTCAAACAAAGCCAAGCAAATAAGTTCGATGGTCCCTCAACATAGATTCAAACAAACACCGAGCTTAAGAAAACAAGGTCGATGGTCTTTTGATGGAGATTCAAACACCATAGATTGACAAGGACAATCAAATAGCAGGAACAACAAACCACCCTCCCAATTGTGAACACAATCATAGGCACAAGCAAAGAACAATACGCTGAAGTTTCTGGACATATTAGATGCATCGAACAGAATGCCCTGCCTAAATGCAGACCATGCCCAGAGTAAATTGGACACTAGTTAAATTCTTGTTGATTGCAATAAATGCAATAGAACTTCAAACAACTTAGAAATGAAAGTTTTAGAATGAAAAAGAAACATATTATAATAATATTGTTTTTCCAAATTTTAAGGTTATATGAAAAATTTGTAAATCCCAATGAGAAATCCATTAATCAGACCATATTCTTGCAATACTTTCATGACTAATCATTATATCCAATATGTATATCATTTTATCAAAACTAATTTTCATAAAATATAATTTTTCCTAGTGAGGAAAATAAGAAATTAAAATTTATTTTTGTTTTCACGTTCATAAATTTCCCATAATCCTATTTAAAATATTGGATAACATTTTTATAATATTATATAAAACAATCAAGCCAAATTAGATAACAATATTTTTCATGGAAAAACTTGGGAAAAAAAGCACTAATGTGAGTGCACTCGCTCACCAATTAAGGGAGAGAAAACCTCGAAAAATAAAGTCCATTATCGAGGTAACATATTAATATGAAAACGAACTTTAAGGAGTGATTATTACAAAAAGAAATGAATTGAGTAGTTAGTTTCCCATAGTTAGTGAGATTGTTTGATTGGTATTGTAGACAGGAAATGAATCAATTGATGCATTTTTTCAAGTCTACGTAACTTTCTTTTTCGGTCCGGGAGAGAGTATTTAGTGGTGGAGTCTATAGTAACTAATGTAAATAATAATCTTTAATATTTGGAGATCCTCTATCCGTTGTTGATGTTAAAGCTGCAGGGCATGCAAATGCCAGATAACATGTCACTTCCCTCGATTGCACTGCACTACATCTACTCCATTAAAACTTCCCTCGATATTAGAGTTACTGATTTAGTGAGTTACAAATCCATTCATTTGCTACATAAGGATAATTATATAATAGAACCTATATAAAATCTCTATCAATATTTTCTAAGTGGTTAGATACTTCTTATAAATATTAGAAACATGGAGTGTGGATTCAAATAACTACTAAAGTCACTAAAACATTTCAAATATGTTTGTAAAAAATCAAAATTATAAATTGATCCAAAATAACTCAAAAATACTATATATATTAAATGAAGAGACCAAACATGAGGTTGATGGCCTCATTGAAGATTTAGTCATTGTCAATAGGTACATATATTAAAAACACGACTTTAACATAAATATTAAATATTGACAGATTTATTATTAAAATATTAGTAAAATGAGAGATATATATTAATTTTAAAAAATAGTTGAAACACTAAATATTGATACCAAGTTTTTTCTGAGTATAAATATATAAAAGTATGTTATTAATAAGAAAAAACATTAATAATTATAAAAAAATGTTATTAAAAAAAAATGCACACTTGTAAAAAAAAGTAGTTTCCTTCTTTATACTTCAAATTTTAAATAAAGCAAACATATTGTTCATAGAACAATATAAAAAAAGTAGTAAATAAATTTTAGAGTAGCTAAATGGTAGTATTTTTAACTAATTATGAAGGTTTTAAAAAAAGAACCGATTAACCATTTTTTTTCATAAAGAAAACCAACTTTATAAAAAACTTTTTTTTTTCATAAAGAAAATTAGCTTTATATATATTAACTAGTTTTATATATAATCTTAGAAAAGACACTACTACTGTGTTATGATAAAAGCGTACTTATATTTTGTACTCACCTATGTTTTTCCATGAAAAAAATAACATTTACTTGATATTACCTATGTTATAAAAACGGTTGAATTTTAAAAAACTAAAATCCACAAGTCACCCAAAATTTCAAAAATATCCGCTTGAGAAAGTGTGAGCTATTGTTATTTTTCAACCAATTAGGAAAGGTCGTTGGCTGGACAGTCACACCAAATGGTTTTTCAGTGTACATTCCAATAACTTCAAATAAAATATGATGCCCAACAATGGAGTGTATATATTAAACACATTCCCCAGGGGTGCCGAGCAAAAGAAAATGAACTGGACTTGATCCAGTTAAACGCATTGCATTCAATGTTTTCTCGGTTTTCAGCGACCCATAATTTATTTAAAGAACTGTCAACATTCCAGTAGATTAGATTAGACTAGAGATTGATGAAAATGGAGTAGGTGTGGAGGAGATACATTTCAAGTTCACAGAGACGTTGTTGAAAATGGGGATTTGAAGGGAGAAGTGGATACAGACATTGGCATTGCGTACTACCACAGAAAATTGCTGGTCACCTGCAGGACTAGGGACGTTTGTACCCATGAAACGTACTCAATATAAAAGAAATGCAAATCTACACGACTTAATCACTACTATTGCTTCCTCTTGGTCATCTTCAGCAGAGCTAAAAACTGATTTTCTCTATGGAGAAAAGATCTAGAGAGGATTAGAAAATGGTTGATGCATGAGTAGTAGAAATTGCAGGAAATTTGAAGGGAGAGAATCAAGACGGCGAACAAAAACCAGTGCCACACAGAAAGAGAAGCATGATCAGTTATTAGATGTCAGATCATTCCCTGAGAACACGAATCATATATATCATGAGGCTAATAACGTAGATGTGCTAGTATTGTATGTAAAAGTGTCTCCATTCTTTTCATTTTATTTAAGTAGGCCTTTTTATAACATAGAGGCATGGATTTTTTAAAATCTTGGTTATAGAATCTGACCCGGGTCAAATTTGGGAAAAATTTGGATCCAAATGGAAGAAAATTCTCAATTTGGGATTATTCTACCATGCAACCACCAATTTCAATTCGGAAGGTAATTATCTGAAACATCTATACTTATCTGAATTAATAAAACAACCGATTCCAAAAAACAAATCGAGGCAAACACAATAAAACAAGAAAAGTCTTTCATTTGAAACGAGAAAATCCAAGCCTAAAATGAGCTTGACAGTCATTTTGTTGTAAATAACTTGCACAAGTTGAGTCCAATATCATTAACTGAATCACTATCAATTCAATACAAATGTCAACTACTAAAAGAATGATTTCCAATAGTGAAAGATTTGAAATATTTATGATCCATCAAGCTATATGAGATTGTAGTTGTATTTTCACGACACACTTTCAGAATATTTAAAGGCATCGTGACTTGAAAATTGCTTGGAATCCCTTTTCATAGTATGAAAGCTATCTAGAATTTGTGGAGTCAATGTGGTTCTATATTTGGTGGCTCCGAAATTATTAACCAAGTTAACAAGGAATATATTTATGAACATGGCTATTTAGTAAAGTAACATACTTTGTTTGTGAATATAATTATAGTTGATGATGTTTATTTCATTTGCTTTGTTAAAAGATTTTGATTTTTAATCATAATTAAAGTCACAAGTTAGATCATAATTAAAGTTACTAGTATATTTGATTTGAGGACTCTTCGATTTAGTTTGGAGGGTTGTTGTTTTTATGTTTAAAAGAACCTAATTTATTAATTAAATAAAAATTAATTTAAAGAAAATTTAATTTATTCATTGGATAAAAAGAAAATTATATATATATATATATATATTCCAGTTCAAATGCACGTAGTTATGTGATTTACATTGAAGAAACCGCTTGGCATATGTTCGAATATCTTTGCATTTACAATCATAGTCATTATAAAAAGGAGCATTATATTTGTTAAAGAGATGGTCTGGAAAATGTGTTTTAAAAGTTTTATTTATTTATTTAGGTAATTGATTTCTGAAATGGTAAATGCTCATTTTACTCATCAGTTTCATGTATTTTATTGGTTTATCACCAGTGACGTACCTATTCCCAATTCAGGCATATGTATTTTTGTTGGTAGATTTATCACATTAAAAAGCTATGTTGATAGCTTGTAAGCTTATTTGGAGACTATGTATAATAAAGGGAATTTATAAGTGCTAACCTAATTTGCATATGATGGATCATGGGATATTCTAATGAGATTTATGAAGCAAGGGAATCTAACTCTATTTTTTCTTAATGTTAACAAGTGTTTTATATAATAGGAAATTGTATTATTCCTTATAAGAAATTTAGAGTATAAAGGCATAAATGCTTTGCTAGAGGACATAGTTGGTTTGTTTGTTTCCATTTTCTAACCAAGATCATCATCTCAAAACATATATCCATATCCAATTTGCTCAAGCACACATGAAAACCGTTTTCCTCCAAATCATGTAGATTGTTTGAGATGGGCATTCTCAATGTCATGTTGTCTAAGTATCTGAAAGGAAGATATTTATATTGTAGGTTTATGGCTAAAGAACAAGTAAAAAATACAAGAATTGGTCATTCCATCACTCTTTTGACTTCTCCCACAACAGGAATGGACATTCGTATAGTGATGCATATCTTAAAGGGAACAGAACTGCTATCGAGCATGCAGCTCATCATGTTAATGGGAACCACAACCGGATTACAACGATGTCTGTTTCTAATGGAGTGCTCCCGCGCATCTGCTTTTGATATGAAGAAGAAATCAAAGACAATCTTCGATTGTGTTTTGCTCTAAATAGGTAAATTTTGTAAACATGTTGAATTGAATTTTAATAACTTACGGTTTATTTTCGCATGCCAAAGATTCCCGAGCTTGAATGTGAATATATATATATATATA
>LPNX010287155.1:41737-57217 GCA_001517045.1 Pseudotsuga menziesii
ATATATTTTTAATCTTCTCGGCATTGCTCGTACCGTACTTAAGTCAACATTCCTCATACCTAAATGAGCAATTACCCAAATATGCTGCTCGATACAGAACCATTTGGGTAAAGTAAATATATGCAGTGCGCTATCTAGAAATATATAAAATAAAGATTGTGAATTACCTTTTTTTAGCTTGCTGGTGCAGAGAGGCGCTTGTTATTGCTCGATACAGAACCATTCGACAAAGTAGATATATGCAGTGCATTATCTAAAAATATATAAAATAAAGATTGTGAATTACCTTTTTTTCGCTTGCTGGTGTAGACAGGCACTTGTTATAGAAGGAAAGTTGCAAAGTGCACCAACTCATCTGCTACTAGAAGTAAGTAATTAAGTAATTTGCATCTATTAATATCTCTGATATAAATGTAGACAAAGACTTGGTTCTCATTTTTCTAATTTGTAAATATCAATTAAAACTAAAACACTAAAATCCACCTCAGATCAGATATGCCAAGGCATAAAGTCTCCATGCGTTTAAGGCTTGCAAACTAAAACTAAAACCATAACTAAAACTAGCCTTGCAAACCAAAACTAAAACCATAATGCAACGGGCATGACCTACAAACCAAAACTAAAACCATAATGCAACAGGCATTACCTGCAACATTAACATCTTAAGTTACAAGATGCTTTTACTAGCTTGCTACTGATTTATAATATCGTAAATCTATAAACCTTAATTTATAATACTGTAAATCTATAAACCTAGCTCCAACTGCTCAGAACCGTACACTCCACATGGAAATTTGCATGGAGGTAGATGCATGCATGCACTTTGATTGCATCAAATGCACAAATCTCTGTCAAGTCACATCCAACAATGTAGGTTTGTCAGAGTTCTAATTCCAAAAACTAATTCTCTACTTGTAAGGTATAATAATTATTATAATAGTTTGTAAGGTATAATAATTATTATAATAGTTTCTTACATAAGCTCGCCGCCGAGTCTTGGGACACAAAATCCCATACTGACCTCACCTACACAGAACTAATAAGAACCAAGTTAAATCACAATTTAAAAATGCCAAAAATAAAAATTATTCCAAACTATTACAAAAACATTGAAAAAGCAAAAAAACCCTCGTGAATTAATCTACCTACACGAATCATATATATCCCCTATCAAGGACATAATAAATACTTAAATTTAATTACAAATCTTAAAAAAGCCAAACACATTACAAATAATCCCAACTAAAACTAAACAAAAAATTTCAACCTCACCTAATAAACATAAAAATATTTAATCACACACATGGTGAAATCACTAGTTTAGTTTACCAATGGAATCGCACTTCAATTGACCATCTCTTATTCTCCTTTCGAGGACATCATTCCTTTCTATCACACCCACACCAATAGAATCCCACTTCAATTGAGACTCGATATCCACCTTTCTATGACATCAAAAACATCAAACTTTTTTCCTTTCTATCAAACCCAATATATCACAAATTCTTTGCCTCTAATATAGGCACGTGTCTTTGTCTTTTAAAAAATTGTCAATATAATAAAAAATAAATACATAAATTCAACATTTATAAAGTTTTTTTTAATTTATGAAAATTATTTGCATTTTATTTATTTAAGAAATTATTAAATTTAAGATAATGGTTAAATTCAACATTTTATAAAGTTTTTTTTAATTTAAGAAAATTATTTACATTTTATTTTATTTAATAAATTATTATATTTAAGGTAATGATTAAAGAGTTGAATGGACTTTTTAAAAAGGTGGTATATATAAGATTAAGATTATTATTAATAAGTTTAATTACTAATAACATAAATATTGCTTTTTATTTTATTTTATTGGTAAAAGATGAAAAGATGATTGAATATGATTTAAGAGTATTGTTATATTAGATATATATTAATTTTTATAGTTTTTAGATGATATATTATAAAAAAATTGAAATAAAAATTTAATTGATTAAAATTAAAGTTTAATTAATTAAAATAATGATGATGATGAGAGTAACCCAAACTTTAAGAGAATTATTTGGATTGTAGTAAATTTTTTTTTTTGGTGTGTTAAAAAAGCTTAGAAGAAAGAGTTTTTAAGTGGTCATAGTTTTGACAAGTTATGGAATTGCCTGTGTACATAGGGAATTCTAAGAGAAAGTAACTTCCATCCTCAATGCTCATAGTCTCACAAGATGATAACCACTCGTTTCACTATGAAGCTCATGAGATTTCTTTCTTATCTTGGCTATATTAATTTTCTTCTTCAAGTTAGTTAAAATAGAGATATTTTTTATCTTCTAGATTAGGTTAATTACCTTCTTATAACTTGTATGTTAATTTTTCTTCAACCTCTAATTTTTTCTTGCCCCACATTCTTTCTTTAAACTTAGATGTGATCATATTTTTAATGTTATTGATATCTTGCAGAGTGGCATTTTAGTCAATCTCCCAATGGTTTAATCGCCTCTTTTTAGTCGAAGTCGGTCTTAAACTTTAAAAGAAATTCTAGGAAGTATTTGGTCTCCCATGTGATTTATCCTATATTTGTACATCAAACCTAGTCATAGTGATGTTGTCAATGGGGGGAAGACCCCCTTCTAGAAGCATAATAGGGTAGAGTGTATTGCTTTTAATCTTGAGGTTATATGCTATAAAATGTTTAGAGATTTGTTCAATCTTTTTCCAGATTCTCTAGAGCTGAAGCAATCGAAACTTCACAACTATACAAGATAACACAAGTGACGAGAGGTTCAAAAAGAAACTTGTTTCCGTCCCACATCATAACATTTGTTGATTTACAATTGTTTTCAAAACCAAAATAAGATTTCCACCCTCTGCTAATCCTTTTCTCAATGCTGTAGTTCCAATTGTGCTTGTGATGAATATCAATTATGAGATATTTGTAGGAAGACACTTCCTCCAAGTTGTTATTGTCATATACAACAATTATGAGATATTTGTATGAAGACACTTCCTCCAAGTTGTTATTGTCATATACAAAATTAACATAAGTGACCTTCTTAGACTTGATAGTCATAACTTTTGTTTTGTTGATGTTAACACTAATATCCATATTGGAGCAAAAATACTTGAGAATTCTTAACTTCTTATTAAAATCAAAGGGACATCTTACCATAAGAAAGATATCGTCATCATAAAGAAGGATGAGGATGGCTATACCAAGTAAGGTGGTGCTAGGCACCCTCTTCTTCTAAACAATCTTCTAGCTTATCTATATTTATGTCAAAAATGGTACGAGAAAAGAGACAATCTTACTTAACTCCAATTTTACTTTTAATCTCTTTAAACCACCCTTCAATACTCTTAAATTTTGCATGAATAATCTAGTACAACTTTCAACTAGAAAGAAACCTTTAACTCAATAATAAGATTGGTCTATATCAATATTAATATATAGATATTGAAAATTATTAATATATAAAAAATGAAAATTATGCACAAAGTGATATATCTTTTATTGGTTTTAATAATATCTTTTATGTTTAAGATATTTGTTTATCTATATTATTAAAAAATAATATTAAAATTTTAAAATTATTAATACAAATATAAAAATTATAAATATAGATTAAATACTTAATTTAAAAATATATAAATTATTTTTTTTATTTTTTTTACAATAAAATATATTTAAACGGTAGTCGTCGTTTTCTTTCAGGATGGATACGTAACTTGGTTCATGTACCGCCGCCTCGCCTTAGTGCACACCGCATTGTCAAACTGTTGAAAGATAACGACGCTTGTGGAATTTTATCTTTTCTCAGGTCAATAAATGTGGCTGTCAAGATCCTTATCTTTTGGCACTTTGGGAGCATTATACCATGACCCGTGATCTGCATCCACAGATGTTTGTCGAGGCAGAGGGGTGATGGAGAAGAGAGCATTCAGCAGAGTCCAAACCTTGGCAGAGACTGGAATCCAAACAGTTCCACCGGAGTACGTGAGACAAGTGGAGAAGGCACAACAACAGGGGGACAACCTCCGTGTTCCCATTATCGACTTGCAGGGTTTAAGCCTCCTGCAACGCCATGACCATCTCTTCAACGATCAATATGACACCATTGCTGCACAAATTTCAAGCGCTGCTGAGAACTGGGGTTTCTTTCAGATCATAAACCATGGCGTACCGGACTCTCTTATTGCGCGATTGCAAGCAGCGAGCAAGGCCTTCTTCCAGCTTCCCGTTGAAGAGAAGAAAGCCTACGCTAACGAACCACAGAATCCCATCGGCTATGGCAGCAAACTCGGATATTCGCCCGATTCAGATGCTAAGTTGGATTGGGGAGACTATTACTATAACGTTATTTGGCCACCTACGAGGAGAGACATGAGCAAATGGCCCATACAGCTCTCTGATTTCACGTAATGTATTCTCCTTTTTTAAACACTTTCTATATTTGTTTGAAGTGGGGTGATAAAAATTTTGTTGTTGCAGGGAAGCGATGGATGAATACAGCATAGAATTGTCCAAGTTAATCGAGGGGCTGCTGGAGGTATTGTCGCGTGACCTGGGTCTAGAGAGTGGAAACTCTCTCAACGAGAGCGTGGGAGGAGAGAGCAAAGAGTTACATATAAGAATAAATTACTATCCACCGTGTCCTCAACCAGATCTGGTGGTGGGTCTGGCAGCCCATTCTGATCCAGCCGCCCTTACCATTCTCCTTCAGGACCAAATCCCAGGGCTCCAAATTCGCAAAGATGGGGTCTGGCTTAATGTCGACTGCGTTCCTGGCGCTCTGGTTGTGAATATTGCAGATCAATTAGAGGTATATTGTATAGGTACTATTCATACTGATAACATTTCAAAATAATTAGTGGTGTTTCTGTTGTAGATTGATAGCTTGTATGTTAATGAACAGATATTGAGCAATGGAAAATACAGGAGCATTGAGCACAGGGGCGTAGTGCACAAAGACCGCTCAAGAATGTCATGGGCCCTGTTTTGCATGCCCCCGCATGATGTGGTGATCTCGCCGAGGAGAGAATTGATAGACGAGGAGCATCCTCCATTGTACCAGGGAGCTTCTTTTGGAGAGTATATGATGAAATTTTTCAAAAAAGGATTGGATGGAAAGGGCCACGTTCAGGAAGTGAAACATCATTCATAATCCAGGTCTGCAGCTTGATTGTCACATGAGCAAGCATTTAATTACATGGAAATAGTCATGATCCAGGCATAGGGGCATTTTGTTTTGCATTTCTCATTTAATTTTGTTAGTCTTTTGCTATTTTGGTGAATGTATAATGTGTGAGAGGCTTCGAGTTCTATTACTGTTACAGTTGGTCCACATTCTCAGCTTCATTGTGCATTCATTTAGACTGATGTTGTAAATCCGAATCATGTGATATATGGTGTAATGAAAAATTGTTTGTTAAAATCTTATGATTAAGGAGATGGCGGGATGGCTAAAGGATTTGTCATTTCTATCAAATATGTTACATTTTAATTTATAATATTATGGTATTTATTAATTTATAATAATTATGGTAAGTTAGTACTATTTCTCTATGAAATCTTTTAAATATAACAAGATAATATTTTAATTTATGGCTATGATAAATTAGTAATGTTTTTCTATAATACAATTTTAAAGTAAACCTAATAATTCTTCATTTTTTCATCATTATATTATTATTTTAAAATATACTTATTTTCTTTATTTAATTTATTTAATAAAAAATATTATTTTTTAGTTTTAAATGATAAATTTAATCAAAATATAGAATTGGCTTTTCTAAAAAAAAATTGTCTTTTTTTTAAAAATAAAAATATATTACAATCTAAAACTTTATTAATTTTAAACCATATTCCAAAATTTTATTAATTTTGAACCGTATTTTTCATGATCTATACTTTTATCGACCAATATATATACTTTTATCGACCAATATATATAATATTACAAAAATATGCTCTTTATTTGTGCAAATTTATTATGTATCAGATCAACAAGTAGTAGTCCCTCTTCTGGGAGCTGGTCAGCCCCGCGATTTGCTGTGCTGGAAATATATGTGATAACAATAGGAATGAGATGAATGTTTGTAGACTTTTTATGGAGATGTAACTAATCACTAACAAGTTTGAAATCTTTAATAATTTGAAGCAAATAAGTTTGGAATTCTTAAATAGTCTTATATTTACGGATAGCTTAATGGTTAAAAGCATGTTTGAAATCTTTAATAATTTGAAGCAAAGTTATGTCAACATAAATAGTCTTATATTTACGGATAGCTTAATGGTTAAAAGCATGTGTTTCCTCTTAAGAGCTTCACAAGTTCAAATCCAGAGAGGTAGTGTATATATACCTCAGTAGACTTTAGCATAGAGGAGTCCTTTGTCTTACAAACAAGAGGGTGACCTTAAAAATAGATTATTATTATTAGAAATAATTGTCATATACATAGACTGTCATTATTATTATTATTATCACCTACTCATCATATCTAGAATTGCCTTATGCCTTAAAAAACCAAACCAAGTCATCGTGGATCATGGATAGCTCATGTTGAGATTGTGGGTAGTGTGCCAATATAGGAAGGTTTTTGCCCATAAATCTGTGGCAAGATGAAGGTGTCCGAGCTTGATATGACTTGAATGTCTGAGTTTGAATTTCAGGCTGGAATGTTGGAGTTTGAATTCAGACCTTGAAGGTATCATCAAGTTTGTCTATTTTGAAACAGGCTTTGAGGAGTCTATTTGTTTTGACGATTATAGCAATGGATATATCTAGTGATAAATTAAATATTTTTTTAAATTTATTTAATTTAAATTACATTTATTTTTAATTTTGATAGTTAGAAAAGATTATTATCATAATATTAAAAACGTATTACATTTAAATATTTTTTTAAATTAATTTAATTTAAATTATATTTATTTTTAGTTGTGATAGTAAGGAAAAGATTACTATGATAAATTAAAAATGTATAACATGTGAGGATAATAATAGATTTTATAAAAAAATTAAAAATGTATAACATGTGAGGATAATAATAGATTTTATAAAAAATTAAAAGATTAAAAAAATTAAAATATTATAATTAACTGTTTAATTTTAATAGAGAAAATCAAAAACGTATTTTTATTTATTATACATCTAAAAGATAATAATTGATTTTATAAAAAAATAAAAAATATTAAAATATTATAAATTGTTGTTTAATTTTAAATAAAAAAATCACAGGCATTTTTTTTTAAATTAGCTTTAAAAAAAGTAGTCTAAATGTTAGAGGTTTTTTACATTTTTCCAGCTTTTTTTAAGGTTTGTTTTTGACATAGTGTTGTACAAAAATTTTAGATTGCATAATTTGGCTGCTCTTGAAATATTTGAGGGTGATGAATCCATTTATACATTCGAAAACATGATTTGAACACTTCCAAAATTCAAATTTTGAAAGAAAATCAACAATATTAAAATAAGAATAGTCTTTCATAAACTTTATTGTAAAATAGGGCATTGAACAATTCCTAAATTGCCATGGGTCCAACTAATTTATCATCTTTGTGACACTAAGATAAGCATTTTTCCTTAAAATGTTAGGTATACACCTAATTAAATTACAATTTCAAAACATTTACTATTATATCAACTTTTCTAACCTTTTAACTCATCAAAATATGATTTGAGAATACTTCTTAACAAAAAAAAAATTCCATACTTTTTAAAGTTTGAATAAGTCAAAGATGTCCATGATCATCAACCATACAAGTTTTAACATTTATAATTTAAATTAACACTAAATTTATCATAGCGAAATGGTTATACAATAAAACACTTGAAGGAAATGTTTGAATCATCAATATTAACTTATGAATTTCTTTCCTTACTTTTTTTAATGATTTTATATTTTATGATACATAAAATACTAAGAAGAGAAAATGTTACATATACACCTACATTAAATCACAATTTCAAAATATTTATTATTATATTCATTTTCTTAACTTTTTAATTCCTCAAAATATAATTTAAAAATATTTTTTAAATTTTTGAACACAAGTAATATTTTATTACAGAAAATCAAATAATTCTATTTTTTTTAAATTAAAATAAATCAAAACTAATTTATCCATTTTCATAAAGATCACCATCAGCACTTATATAAGTTTTAGCATTTATAATAAATTAACACAAAGTTTATCACAACAAAATAATTATACAATAAAACACTTTTAAGGAAATATCTCAATCGTCAATATTAATTCATAAATTTCTTTTCTCGTGATTTCATATTTTTTATTTTATGTTAAAATTAACTGTTCTTTCTTAGAATAGTTGCTTGTGACATTGGACGGTCTTTCCATGAAATCCTTTATAGATCTAGAAAAAAAGACAAATTGAAGAATTATCACCCTTGGCTTTAGATATGGCCTTAGCCCCATCTCCTCGGTTCGAAATGGGAATATTTTTTTAATGAGTGTTTTTTTTTATATTACATCTAAGTTACAATTTTTTAATATGTTTTTTTGGTTTGTTTATAGTATATCTAAGTGAAACAATCAATTCGTTAATACTATTAATCTATCGTTTAGACTTCCACATGGAAACATTTGAGCAAAGATTATGAAGGCATATGTATTATTATAAAAACTTTACGTGTTTCTAAGTGCATCCAATTGTATTGGTAAGTCTATTGTGGATTTCAATTGATTTGATGATTTGTTCATGCACTATCACTCTTGGTAGGAGACACAGAAACATGTGTAGGATAAGGAAGAGTCATGGCAAACCATGGTGGAAGCCATAAGGAAGGCTTTGGGACAACTTGTTTGTGAGATGAGGTAAATGTTTTAAGAACAAGAAGCAAGGGTTAACAAGTGGTACTAGAAAGGCATAAAAAATATGCATCGGTTTCAAATGTTGGAAGACCAAGTAGAGGCCTGGAAGACAACTAGGCTAGGGTAAGTCCATATAGTGGATTACATCTAGGAAAACATGACGACATAGCCAAAAGAATCCAAGAATCCAAGGAAGAAGTCATGATGTTACCTTTGCGATGTATACCACTTCATGCAAATTTGTCTGTAGAATGCATTGTTGAGTAAGTGCTTTGGTGAAGTCTAAGGACACCTAACAAAAGTGTCACTGGTAGCTAACGAAGCATAGTTCTCTTAGGGAGAAGTGGAGAAAGCAGTAAAAGCATTGAAGGCATTCCTAGGCGAGAAAATAGTTGTTCCACAAGAAGAAGACAGACAAGGTCTGAGCTTTGTGGATTTGATAGTAAGTGGGTTGAGGGTTGTCGTAATGGTGGACACCAATGCCACCCACAACTTTGTGAGTAGTAGAACCACAACATCACTTCATAGTAAGTCTGGGAGTTGTGAGGCCACCTTCAAAGTGGTGAACTCAACAACAAAATCGTTGGAAGGGGTGGTTCATGTGGCTCTGGTAAAAGTTGGATACTGGTATGGTGAGATGGATTTAGTGGTCACTCCATTGGAATACCATTCGATAGTATTGGGGAAACTTTCTAAGATATTACAAGGTGGTACAGGTTCCATTTATGTGATGTTTAGTGTTCTTGAGTGCAACCAAACCATGGATTGTGTCAATGACACCAAGAAATAAATTGGGTCATATAGCACAGATGTATTCCATGAGGTTGGACGAGACAAACCGCATGCTTATTAGCAGTTCTTGTAGCATCATGAAGAAGTAGGTCACATCGAACAACAATAATGCAAATGAAACGTAGATGGTTGATTGCCTGGTAGAGTAATTGACAAAATTAGAGTTGCATCTAGACTTGGTAATGAGGAATACTGAGTCGTTGTGTGTTACAGTAGACCATCTGCAACACATTGAAGGCAAGGTGAAACGTCCACCAATGGTGGTAGCATAGGTTATGGAAGCATGCCCTCTTGACAATGTAGGAGGAAAACCAAGTGACATTTGTTTAGAAGAAGTGGCCCAAGTGGCGGGTTCACTTGGACAAGGAGAGGAATGTCTTGTCCATGGCTAGAGTGAGCATGCCGAGGTAGAAGATTCCATGGAAGATGTGAAAGATGTTGAGGTGATAGAGGCACTTATAGTAGATGTGATGGTAAAGAAGAGTGATATTGAGAGTAACAATCCCCCATAACACAATGCAGAAGGCATCATATCCTTTTGCACACATGCTATGGGAATGTTAGATTCCCAACTGATGTAAGAAAAAATGAAGGAAGTGGGTTGCAATTCGGTTGAGATGGTTCCAGTCTAGATTTATTTGGAAACAAAGGCACTCTTGTAGGAGGAGTTAGATGAAGGGGACACCAAGGAGGTGGCATCCATGCTAAACACCCTTTAGCAACATGACAACTGAAAAGGTGGGAAGCTTATTTCAAAGATCTTGCGACACTATGAGGAGTGCATGAGAAATCCCCCATAATCTTTTAAAGGGTCGTTTATTGGATACTTGTAGAAGTGTCACAAGTTAGAGGGGCATAACCTTGAGAATTATAGAAGTGCTGGTTGTGGGCGCCACCTATCCGGTTGGATAGGATGATTCATGAGCATGCAGGTTCAGTCCCTTTGGTGCAAGCAATGATGCCTTAGGAGCCTTGCATATGTTTCCTTAAACAAAACTTATCCAAGTGATGTGGAAGGAATATGCATGTGGAGTTGTGGAAGGTAGTTCCACGGAAGAATGGCATAGGTGAAGAATATGCCAAGGTTTAACAAATTTGAATAACAAGCTTCAATTATGTATTAATCTTCACTTGAATCACCTGAATGAAATTCTTTCGGTGAAATACTTTGATGAAGAGATAATGAACTCCATGATCATGCGCTAGAGTGTAGAATTTGCAAGAAGGAAGAGAAGGGACTCTTGGTATCTCATCATTTGATGAAGTAGGAGAATTATCTGAATGCTTCGTGATGTTGTCAAAATTTGATCTAAAAACACAATCTGAAATGGAAAAGAGATCTATGCATACTCCTTCCCAAAGAGTACAAAAATTAACAAAATTTGTTTCATAATCAGTTCCTCGTATAGCTGCAAAATTGTGATGTGGATCACATATCATTCTTCCAATATGATGTAGCACCTTCCCAGCTTTGATATGAGGTTAAAAAGGATCTGATATATCAGAAATATTATCATATGGAAAAACAAAGACAAAGGATTTAGTGACTCCATGAGGATATAGGGCTAGATTAGGAAAAGTTTGAGCAACTAGGGAAAGCCGATGGATGTAAAAATATGAATGATAGATGGACTTGATATCTGAAGCATAATTATTTAGAATAGATACAAACATGTGTAATATCAGTCCAATGATGACTAAGGTCATTGATAACCAACCAGTGAAAGGTAAGCAAGACTTCAAACCATGTAATATAAGTAACACTGCAATATAAGAGACCAATGAGGAATCAACTAGTGAACTTGGGATTTGTATAGTCTTAGGAGTATTCAAAGGTATGGCATATGGCATGGATGGTGGTATGAATGGTGTCATGAAATGTCTATCATTCTGAAAACATGCTTCTAAATAAGAATTATAATCATGTGATGAAGAGTTGCTTAAAGAGAAGTCAAGATCTAGTGGAAATTTACAATTATTGAGAGATGAATCTACGAGACTGATAGGTGGATCATTAAAGAAAGGATATGATATTTCTGATTTTGATATGTCAAGAAGTGAATCTATATCAGAGATATGAGGAAAGGACTTTACTGATGCAAGAGCATCGTGTCATGCCAACAATGTGATGAGTTGGTCACATGCTGTGGCATATATTTTTTTTATCTGTTTTGCTGAGTCATTGTCTGTTAGTACCTGTAGGAGTGGCTGCGTATCATGAATCCCTGCGTGGAGATCAAACCATAGGCTTATTTGATTTTGACAAGGAGGTTTTCATTATGCTTGGAAGTCGTTTGTTTTTAGTTGCAGGACCACTCTATTGAGGCGGTCATAGATGAGCTTAAAAAGACAGTTTAGAGAAGGTAGAAGGGTTCTACTCTTTAGCATTTAGAATTCCAAATTTGTAGAGTAAAGGATAGACATATATCGGGTTCTACTTGTAAATATTTTGAGAGAGACTGAAGAAGAGATCTGAACTGTGTGTTTGTGTATTTACTTAATAGAAGAATTAGTTTTGTTTGCAGTGTTATTAGCCTATATGCATCTACTGATTTAGCCGTGTATTCGTGAAGAACCGACTTCGGCAATTTTTCCGAACATATGTGTGATTTTGTGGATTTCTTGATTCAAGTGTTAAATTGTTGCTTGAAGAGTTGAAATAGAGTGTAGATGTATGCATAGAAGGGTTAGGCTAGAAGAGTGGGGAGGATTGAAGGCTGGATTGATCGATTCCATGATCAATTGGCGCCATACCTAGGTTTTTTGTCATTAACCAATTTTTGCAGAGAACAGACAATGGAGATCGATTCCGCCGGAGAAGATCGAACGGTTGACATTTGTGAGGAAAGAGTTGTGGAGAAAAAGTTGTGGGGAGGAGATTTTGAAAAGTTGGTTGACCATCCCGCATCCCGCAACCCACAAAAGTTGTGTGAAGAAAGTTGTGGGAGAGAGCGACTTTGAAAATTCGTTTGGGCATCCCACATCCCGCAAATCGCTTGCGGGAAGGCCGTTACGGAACGAAAGTTGCGGAGTGCAATGTTGGGCGTTTGAGATCCTGCATCCCACAACCCGAAGGTGGAAACTCTGTTGCAGAAACAGAGTTGTAGGATGATGGTTGCGGAGGAAAAAGTTGCGGGGAGGCAATATTTGGAGCAGAATTTAGCCATTAGGATAAATTGGGCGGTCCTGCTAAGGGTAGGATCCCTAGATCCTGGAAGTGCTAGTCGGGGTTGGTTTTGATCGACCCACCTACACCAATTTTGGTATCAGATCGAGGCTAAGCTCGTGTGAGAGAGAAGTGTAGCAGTAGAAGCCCGAAAAGAGAAAATAAGAGTGCTCAAGAGGTTCTAGATAAAGGACTAGTGTTACCAAAAGATCAAGTGTAGAAAAGGGCTTGGTGAGGTAAGATTATAGCAGTGTGAAAGAGAACTGTTGTTGCGGAGGCTTAGTGCAAGAGGATGGATGCATGCAATGGAAGAGCAAGAGGTTTTGATAGAGGTCGACCAGGAGGGAACGCATAAGTTCTAGAGGAAATGAAGGAGTTAAGGGCATGTCTAGAAGCCATGGAAATGGATAGATGAAGAGACCCAAAAGCAGGGGATGTGAGTGAACCCGAGGATAAAGAGAAAAGAGAAGAAGCCACACCTATGCAGGAAACATCAGAGTTAAGATATTTTAAATCCATTCTAGGAGCGACTTTGAGGCCGAGAAAGGAGTTGCCTACCTATGATGGAAGTCTCATAGCAAAGCATCTCATTGACTGGGTCAGTGAGCTGGATAAGTACTTTGAGTATGATGAAGTAGAAGAAGACAAGAGAGTCAGATTAGCCGTGACGAGGTTGAGAGGAAAAGCATCCTTGTGGTGGGATAGTGTGCAAGCCAAAAGAAGAAGGAAGAATAAACCCTTGATAAGAATATGGGATAGAATGGTAGCAAAGATGAGGGCTAAGTTCTTTCCCAAATATTACCAGTTAATTGTATATAGACATGTGCAGAACCTTAGGCAAATATTGTTAACAGTAAGAGAATACACTGAAGAGTTCTACAAAGTGAACCTAAGGGAAGGATATGTGGAAGAGTCAGCAGAGAAGGCTGCTAGATATGTCAATGGTCTAAGGATGGATATCCAAGAAGAGATCAGCATGATATCCCCTAAAATGATGGAGGAGGCGTATCAATGTGCCTTAAGGGAAGAAGAAAAGATAACCCAGAAGCAGAGTTTCAATAGAGGTCGAGGCCCAACCAGAGGACAAGGACAAGTAGCTGGAAGAGGAAGATTTGGAGCATAGAGAGAAGAGTCCAGTAACTCTAACTAGTAATATCAACATGGCAGAGGAGGTGACTCTAGAAGGAGAGGACCTTACCAAGGAGGAGAGGTAGAGGAAGAGACATAGGAACTGTCTATAGGTGCTACAAATGCAACCACTTGGGGCATAGATCATTTGAATTTCCAGGGAAGGAAGACGTAAGACAAAGGGGAGCTTATGTAGCTCAGAATGAGCAGCAACAAGAACAATCAACAGTGGTTGAAGTTTTGTGTGGGGAACCTCCTGCAATGAACAATCAAAATGCACGATATAACAGAAATATTGGAGCACAAAAGAGATTTTATTGATCGCGGGCCACTTCGAGGGGGAAACCTCCTTTGAGCAAGCTCAATACAAAATAACTCTTCGATGCTTTCATTAGCCTTAGCACATACTTATATACTAATTCTAATCTAATCAACTATTACCCTCCATGAATGTGGGATAATGCAACATAATAACTAGACAACTTAACAACTATTACTTACTCCCCATGAATGTGGGATAATACAACATACTGATGGGACGACTTACAAAGCATATGCGTTCGATAAAATATACTAACAAAATAAAGAGGAGGGTTGACACGGGTTCTTAACATCCCCTCCCTCTTAAAAAAAAAGGTTTGTCCTCAAAGATTCAGATGTGGAAACTGTTGCTAAATCTGAAGGAGCGGTTCCCATGTAACATCCTCTGGTTGCATGTTATGCCACTGAATTAAGAAATCTATGATGGACCGAGAGTGAAGCTGACAAGTGCCCTTATCGAGGTTGGCCACAGGATCTGAAATGATGGATCCTTCATTATCCCGTTCTGGTAAAACAATTTGTGCTTTTATGTTGGTGGGTGAATCCACGGACCTGGGTAACACTTTTTGGCAAGCGCATTTCGGAAAAAACAAAAAAACGTACCTCGGTCGAGGGTTTAACAAGCCCTCGACCAAGCTTTTATCAAGCCCTCGACCGAGGTTTTTTTCATCCCTCGGTCGAGGTATTTATTAACCCTCAGTCGAGGTATTAACTCGGTCGAGGTAAATACCTCGACCGAGGTGCCTCTGTCAAAAAAATTATAAATAGAAGCCGCGGACCCATTTTGTAAATGAACATAATCATTACATAACTGAATTGTATTTAGTCGAGGAAGCACTAAATTATCAAAAACTGCAAAATATATTCATTACACTTTGCTGAATCCTTCAACAACTCATGAAAACCTGAAAATAGAACTCTCCACAAAAAACTTTGCCTTCAAACATTAATGACACTCCCTGAAGTCCCTGATACAAAACGAAATGGAGCCATTTTTGAGTAGTGGGATGCAACTGCAAGCAGTGAAAGCTTTTAAATATTGAAAATAGAACTCTCCACAAAAAAATTTGCCTTGATCTCCATAAAACTCTCTCCAAATCTCTTTTGTGGTTCGCTATTTTCAATATTTGAAAAGTTTTCACTGCTTGCAGTTTGTATCCCACTACTCAATAAATGGCTCCATTCCGTTTTGTACCAGGGACTTGAGAGAAGATAAACGATCAAGGATATTCAAACTTGTATGAAAGAAGGCCTACCT
>LPNX010287155.1:62370-88746 GCA_001517045.1 Pseudotsuga menziesii
TCTGGTGCCAATCATTTGCTGAATGCGAAAAGAAGGAGGAAGTCCCAATTTATAAGCAACATACCCAATCTTTTGAAGAACTGTATATGGACTAGAGATCTTTGGAGCGAGCGTTTGATTCCCTTTGAGTTTCAAGGAGGATTGCTGGTAAGGCTACATACGAAGAAAAACCATGTCATCGACTTGAAAAGTGCATTGAGAACGGTGCTGATCGGCTTTGTGTTTCATGCGGGTTCAGGCCGTGTGAAGATTATCCTGCAGAAGGTGAAGAATCTGATGTCGGTTTCAAAGAACCATGTCAACGGCC
The DNA here is from genome assembly GCA_001517045.1 of Pseudotsuga menziesii. Lineage (NCBI taxonomy): Eukaryota > Viridiplantae > Streptophyta > Pinopsida > Pinales > Pinaceae > Pseudotsuga > Pseudotsuga menziesii. Next base: position 62,678 of record LPNX010287155.1, read on the forward strand.
TGAACTGGTGAATTTATGGGGGTGTAGGGAAGGAGTGCTAGAGGTGTGTGACCATAAACTGCTTCATATGGAGGCATTTGAGATGTAGTATGGTAGGAAGTATTGTACCACCATTCAGCAAGAGGGAGCCACTTTGCCCACAGATGTTGTTCTTCAGAGGTGAAACAACGAAGATAAGTTTTTGAATAGTTGCTGATGACTTCATTCGGACGATCTATTGGTGGGTGATAAAATGAACTCATATTCAATTTGGTGTCAGTAAGGAGAAAATGACTTGTGAAAGGTGCGTTGCAGTCTGAGACAATGGAAGAAGGGATTCCATGAAGAAGGAATATCTTGTCCATGAAAATTTGTGCGATTGAGGAGGTGGTATATGGAGGTCTGAGAGCACAAAAATGATGAGATTTGGAGAGCCGATCAACCACAACCAAGATTACGGTCTTCCCTCCATATTTAGGGAGCCCTTGAATGAAATCCATCAAAATTATATGTCCAAATCCTTGTAGGGATGGGAAAAGGTTCGAGCAATCTGGAAATGAGTGTAGTTTCACCTTGGTGGTGTTGACAAGGAACACATTCGGAAACCATCTGTTGAATTTCTCATTTCATTCCCTTCCAAAAGAAGTGACATCGTGCCCTCTCATATGTTTTTATGAACCTAGAGTGCCCTGCCGATGGAGAAGCACGGCGTTCATAAAATACTGCATGTTTAATATCTGTGCTCTGGGGAAGCACCAGATGACCCTTGTATCTCAGAGAAGAGCCATCCCAAGAGAAATGCGGTACCATAGAAGGGTTACTGGCCAACGGTTGGATGATTTCAGATAATGAGGAGTCATTGACATAGCCTTGCTAAACAGAGTGTAACCAAGTTGGAATAGGCATAGCAATAGCTGAAAGAGAGACATGGGCATCAAATGTGCAGGAAAGAGTATCCACCACAAGATTGTCCTTAGCCTTATTGTAATTGATCTCATAGTCATAACTCCTGAGTTTTCTAACCCATTTCTGTTGTGTTGGGGACGAGACCCGTTGTTCCAAGAAATATTTCAGACTCTGGCGATTAGTCTTGATGCAGCAAGGATTCCCGAAGAGGTATGGCCACCACTTCTGTATTGCGTACAAAATAGTCATCATCTCCTTATCATATGTGGAGGTGGATAAATTATTTCTAGGAATGGATTTACCGGTGAATGCCATGGGATGTTCATCTTGAAAGAGGACAACACCAAGTCCATTGTTGCAAGCATCATTCTCAAGAGTGAAGGGCTTGGAAAAATCAGGCATCTAAATGGTGCATTGGAATGAAAGATCCAAGGGAGTATTTGAGACTGCCAAAGATTGCATTTGAATGAAATGGAGCTGAGTGATGACACCATGTGAATTCTTCTTAAGGATCGTTTCCATGCAATGTGAACTGATGATGCTGAGAGACCCTGGTTGTAAGCCATTGAGTGTGTGTTTTTTTCCCATTGACTAAAAAATGCATCCATAGTTCAGCAAAATCCCATAAGATGGGTCCAAGTGTGCGTAACCATTGAGTGCCCGAAATCACAGAACAACCTCCTATGGGTATGGCAAACATGTTAGAGCGCAAGTAATAATCTCCAATAGAGATACACACACTACGACACTTTCCTTTGCAAGGTAAGGTGCTCCCATTGGCAACCATGAATTTAAAGCTAGAGAAAGGATGGACAAAACAATCAACCTGTTTAGCAATCTAAGGGTCAATAGGTGGCTGCGAAATGTCGACCTGATCATCTACTGGATTGTAAGCAGCATCACAAATTTCAAGTGTAGGCGGAGAAGCCACATCCAATAAATAGGGCTTGTGTTCAGTATATTGATGTCCCAAGGTGAATTTATCATCACAATTATAACAAAGTCATTTTTACCTATGTGCCCGCATCCTGTCTTCAGACAAATGCTTGATGGGAGTGGTTCTACGAGTCAGAGGGATTGGATGTCTTTGGGGAACCATATTTTTGAATGGAACAAAAGTGGATTTCGGGCATTGCTGAGCCCTAATCTTGTCCTCTGCCAACTTAGCCAGCCCTAGGATTTCCATCATTGTGTTAGGGACAGAACATTGTAATGTCATATCGGATTGTATCCTTAAGACCACTGATAAAGCAACTCTTGTAGAATGCATCAGAAAATCCTTATGTGTGCTTGACTAAGTTCTCAAATTCTGTCTGATACTCTTTCACAGTGCCAGTCTAGCGAATTTTGGTGAGTGCTCCTGTGAATTCATCAAAACCACTAGGGCCAAATCAATGCAAAAGGAGTTGGCAAAAATTTGTCCATTGGGGCTCTTCATGATCCTTGATGTACCAACAGAACCATTGAAGGGCTTCACGTTCCAAATGAAATGATGCAAATGGGACTTTGGTGACATCAAAAGTGTTATGGATATTAAAGTATTGTTCTGCCTTGTGTATCCATCCACTTGGATCATCACCATTGAAGCGAGGGAATTCAATCTTTGGCCCACAAAAGTTGCTGGAAGCAAAGAACGTAGTGCCTGTAGAAGACTCAGGTTGTTGCCGGTTGCTCATGGTTGAATACTGAAGATGGAGGTTGAGAAATATTTGATCCAGATCTTTGAGTTTGGTCTTGAGGGTGACAAGTTCTTCTGCCATTTGTCTATTTTCTCCTGCGCAGGAGACAACCATAAGCAAGTTTTTTTTTGTTTTTTTTTCGGAAATGGGTGGAAAAACAAAAACAGAGAGGGTTTTAGAAAAGGAAAATTTTGAGTTGGGAAAAACGCGAGTGGGGTGAAAGAAGGAGATGGAATTTCGGACTTCGGGAAGTGGACTTGGGATAGTGTCCTTAATGAATGGAATATGTAGAATGGAATGACATGGGTTACAGTGAATTTTCAAGGGAAACGAAGCTAAATCAAGGAATATATGGCTGAAGATTTTTTTTTGTGTGTGTGAAGAAATGATATGTGGCGGTGCTAGAAAGTTGTGCTTTATCAACTTGAATTGGAGGAAATGATCCGTGACAATTCTGGAATTCTGCGTGTTATCAACTATAAATAGATATGGATCCCAGGTATATTCAACTTCCCAATGGTTCAAAGGTAGTCACTCGGCCACCAAGGCTGTCTCAGGCTTGAGTATTGGGGCAGTACCCCTCACTTCACAGTGGAGGTAAAACTGCTAACCGCTTGGTAAAAAATGACAGCTCTTTGGTTTTCCTCACGGATGGGAATCTGGTCAATCTAGTGGGGGTCGTTTCCCTTTTTGCTTGCCAAGTCCCCTCAATGGCCAGCTACTTCGGGTTTCCTGTGCTACTCCTCACAATGAGTTTTAGGGCTATGCCCAAGTACTTCCCACAGTTAAGCGGATAGCTTTTATTCCCTGATCCGAATGAAAAATACCGCTGCAAGAAGAAGAAATACTGCAATAATCATAGTGCCAGAAAAAATGTGGCAGAAATTCCACCAAATGCTCAAAAACTTGTAATTAGAGCTAGGGTTTTGAGACGAAAACTTTTAAAATGAGCATAACCCGATCTATATTGCTCAGAATCGCTATTATAGCCTATTTCTGGAACTAGAACAACCACTCCGCTTCTACCCTAAAATCAGAATAGAAATTTGGGCACTTGGTCAAAAGATTTTCGCTCTGCAATTTTCATGGCCGTCACTGAAATTCTGAAAAATTGTTGATTTTAAATCCGCGATATCTCCACTTTTAGAACTCCAAATGAGATGATTTTTTTTTTGAAATTGCGTATTTTTGAAAGAGGAATTCAGATATGCAACTTATTTTTCTTGAATATGCATACAAAGTTTTAGAAATGGATGTGAAAGTCGCTGCCCAATTTTGCCCCCTTTTTTTTCCAAAAAAAAAAAGATTCCCACTTGTGCCAAGGAAAGTGCTCTAATACCAGATGTGGGGAACCTCCTGCAATGAACAATCAAAATGCATGATATAACAGAAATATTGGAGCACAAAAGAGATTTTATTGATCATGGGCCACTTCGAGGGGGCAACCTCCTTTGAGCAAGCTCAATACAAAATAACTCTTCGATGCTTTCCTTAGCCTCAACACATACTTATATACTAAGTCTAATCTAAACAACTATTACCCCCCATGAATGTGGGATAATGTAACATAATAACTAGATAACTTAACAACTATTACTTACTCCCCATGAATGTGGGATAATACAACATACTGATAAGACGACTTACAAAGCATATGCGTTCGATAAAATATACTAACAAAATAAGGAGGAGGGTTGACACGAGCTCTTAACATTTTTCCAGAGACAGAAGAATCCTTGATGATGAATGAAGTCTTGTTGAAACCGGAGAAGGAGTAAGTAGAGTCTGCTCAAAGGAAATCTTTATTCGGGACCATGTGTAAAGTCCAAGGGAAGTGCTGTAAGATGGCGATTGACAATGGGAGTACTGACAATCTTGTTTCCACAGAGATGGTGGAGAAGCTGAGTTTGAGGAGGACCAAGCATCATGTTCCATACAAAGTATCTAGGTTACACAAGGGACATCAAATATTGGTAAGTGAGCAGTGTGAAGTTGATTTCCAAATAGGTCCATATAAGGACAAGATTCTGTGTGATGTGATGCCCATGGATGTTTGTCATGTACTGTTAGGTAGACCATGGAAATTTGATAAGAAAGTGACTCATGATGGTCGGAGTAACTACCATAGTTTTGAGGAGAATGGGATAAGACATGTACTTCACCCTTTGCAGGAAGGTAGTACGACAAGGCAGTCAACACCTAAAGTCCTGATGTTGTCAGGAAAAGAATATTTGTAGCAGATTGAGGAGGAAGAGTTAAGTTATGATGTGGTATGTAAACTGAGAATGGTGATAGTGAGGTCTAATGTGACAGATCTACCCAAGGAGATTCAGGAGATGCTGGGTGAATTTAGCGACATCGTGGTGGATGATTTACCCAATGAATTACCACCAAGAAGGGATATAAGTCATCAAATTGATTTTATTCCAGGAGCTAGTTTACCAAACAAGGGAGCATATAGATTGACACCTCAAGAGAATGAAGAAGTGAGTAAACAAGTCCAAGGATTGATGGACAAGGGGTTGGTTCAGAAGAGTCTGAGTCCATGTGTAGTACCAGCAGTACTCACACCGAAGAAGGATGGTGAGTGGAGGATCTGTACTAACTCCAGATCAATTAACAAGATCACTATCATATATAGGTTTCTCTTACCGAGGATGGATTACATGATGGATTGTTTGAGTGGGGCAACATGCTTTTCAAAACTAGATTTGAAGAGTGGATATCATCAGATCAGAATAAGAGAGGGAGATGAGTGGAACACAACCTTCAAGACAAATGATGGGTTGTATGAGTGGTTGGTCATGCCATTTGGATTGTCCAACGCACCAAGTACTTTTATGATATTGATGAATGAAGTCTTGAGAGACTTCATAGGTAAGTTTGTGATAGTTTACCTCGATGATATTTTGGTTTTTAGCCAAAAGGAAGAAGAGCATCTGAAGCATTTGAGGTATGTTGTGGAGAGATTGCAACAAGAGAAGTTACTGATAAATGTAAAGAAGTGTACATTTATGAAGGCAGAGCTAGTGTATTTGGGTTTTGTTATCTCAAGAGATGGGTTGAAGATGGATCCAGAAAAGGTGCAAGCAATCCTTGATTGGCCTTCACCAAGGAACATATTTGAGGTAAGAAGCTTTCATCGATTGGCAAGTTTGTATAGGAAATTTACAAAGAAATTCAATGGTATTTGTGCATCTATCATTGAGACAATTAAGAAGGATAGACAACCATTTCAATGGACAACAGAGGCTGAAAGGAGTTTTTAGTTCTTGAAGAAGAAAATCACTGAACAACCAGTATTGAAGTTACCAGACTTCAACCACCCTTTCCAAGTGAAGTGTGATGCTAGTGGAGTAGCAATCGGAGATGTACTCAGTCAGGAGGACAGGCCTATAGCATATTTTAGTGAGAAGCTAAATGATTCCAAGAAAAAGTATTCATCTTATGACAAGGAGTTTTATGCTATTGTTCAAGCAATCAAGCATTGGAGGCACTATTTGATGCCTAGAGAATTTGTGTTGTACTTTGACAACCATGCATTGTAGTATATCATGCAACAACCTAAGTTGAACCTGAAACATATCAAGTGGGTTGAGTTCGTATAGAGCTTTACCTTTGTGTTGAAACACATTAGTGGACAGTCAAACAAAGTAGTTGATGCCTTAAGTAGGAGACTGCTGGTTATGTAAGAAAATCAGATCCAAGTCTTGGGGTTTGAGCATTTCAGAGATTTGTATAAATCTGACATTGATTTCCTGGAAGTTTACAGGGCTTGTGAGAATCCAGTGGAGGTGGACAAAGAGCCATGGATGGAGTATACCCTACAAGGTGGTTTACTCTTTAAAAATAGTAAACTATGTGTACCAAAGTGTTCTATGAGAGAGAACTTGATACAAGAGAAACATAATGGAGGTATGGAAAGTCACTTTGAAAGTGATAAAACCTTCCAACAGTTAGGCCATTTCTATTTTTGGCCAAGGATGAGGTTTGAAGTTGAGAAGTTTGCAAGCATATGCAGAGTATGCCAGCATGCTAAAGGGAGAAGCCAGAACACATGATTGTATACACCATTGCCTATTCCAGCTAGGCCTTGGGATTCTATGAGTATGGATTTCATTCTGGGTTTGCCAAGAACTCAGAAGGGACATGATTCTATCTTTGTAGTTGTTGATAGATTCAATAAAATGGCACATTTTATTCCATGCTATAAGAATAGTGATGCTACACACATTGCTAACTTGTTTTTCGATTAAGTTGTGAAATTGCATGGTTTACCTAGAAGAATTGTATCAGACAGAGATGTGAAGTTCATGGGTCATTTCTGGAGGACCTTGTGGAAGAAGTTAGGTACTAGTATGAAATTCAGTTCAACATATCACCCACAGTCTGATGGAAAAACAGAGGTAGTTAATAGGATTCTGGGAAACATGTTGAGAAGTCTGATTGGGGAGAGTCCTAAGTAGTGGGACAGAGTGTTAGCTCAAGTTGATTTTTCCTATAATGATTCACCAAACAGAAGCACATGGATGATTCCATTTCAAATTTTGTATCGAATGCATCCAAGATGAGTGTGTGAACTTCGTGACTTAGGTCAATTGGAGAAAAGGAGTGCTGATGGAGAGGAGTTTGCAAAGATGATCAGTGAGCTACAAGAGCAAGTGAAAGCAAGGTTACTACAGAGTAACACCAGTTACAAGGCCAGAGCAGATTCCAAAAGAAGAGAGAATAACTATGAAGTAGGAGATTTGGTCTTACCATATCTAAAGAGAGACATATTTCCAAAAGGGGAGTATAACAAGCTGAAGATGAAGAAGATTGGACCCTCTAGAATACTCAGAAAATTTTCAGCAAATGCTTATGAGTTAGAGATGCCTATTGGAGTGGGTATTTCATCAATCTTTAATGTAGCCGGTCTCTTTCCTTATGTAACATACGACATTGGAACCTTTACAGAAGGTGAAGATCCTACTGAAGACTTTCAATGGGTGAGGCAGATTCATGTGGCATAGCCATTGGAAGTTGAGGTCATTCTGGACACTAAAGTGGTAAAGAGTGCAAGGAAGATGGAATATCTAGAGTATTTGGTCAAATGGAAAGAGTGACCAACAGAGTATTCTACTTGGATGAGCGCTGAAGAGTTGGAAGCCAGGGGTTTCACTGTAGCTGATCTAATGAACATGAGTTCATAATTTTTCAACCTTGTGAGTCTAAAGCAGGAGCATCGTGTCATGCCAGCAATGTGATGAGTTGATCACATGTTGTGGCACATATTCTTTTTTATCTGTTTTGCTGAGTCATTCTCTATTAGTACCTATAGGAGTGGCTGCGTATCATGACTTCCTGCGTGGAGATCAAGCTGCAGGCTTATTTGATTTTGACAAGGAAGTTTTCATCGTGCTTGGAAGTCATTTGTTTTCAGTTGCAGGACCACTCCATTGAGGCGGTCGTATATGAGCTTAAATAGACAGTTTAGAGAAGGTAGAAGGGTTCTACTCTTCAGCATTTAGAATTTCGAATTTACAGAGTAAAGGACAGACGTATGTCTGGTTCTACTTGTAAATATTTTGAGAGAGACTGAAGAAGAGATCCAAACTGTGTGTTTGTGTATTTACTTAATAGAAGAATTAGCTGTGTGTTTACAGTGATATTATCCTATATGCATCTACGGATTTAGCCGTATATTCATGAAGAGTCAACTTCGGCCATTTTTCTGAACATCTGTGTGATTCTGTGGATTTCTTGATTCAAGTGTCAAATTCTTTCTTGAAGAGTTGAAATAGAGTGTAGATGTATGCATAGAAGGGTTAGGCTAGAAGAGTCAGAAGGAATGAAGGATGGATTGATCGATTCCATGATCAATCAACGCCATACTTAGGTTTTCTATGATTAACTAGTTTTTGCAGAGAACGGACGATGAAGATCAATTTTGCAGGAGAATATTGGACGGTTGAAATTTGCGGGGAAAGAGTTGCAGAGCGAAAGTTGTGGGGAGGATATTTTGAAAAGTTGGTTGACCATCCCGCATCCTACAAAAGTTGCACGAAGAAATTTGTGGGAGGGAGCGACTTTGAAAATTCGTTTGGGAATCCTGCATCCCACAACCTGCTTGCAGGAAGGCCGTTGCGGAACGAAGTTTGCGGTGTGCGATGTTGGGCATTTGAGATCCCACATCCTGCACTCCACAACTAGACGGCAGAAACTCTGTTTCGGAAACAGAGTTGCGGGACGACAGTTGTGGAGGCAAAAGTTGCAGGGAGGCAATATTTGGAGCAGAATTTAGCCATTGGGCTAAATTGGGTAGTCTCGCTAAGGGTAGGAGCCCTAGATCCTGGAAGTGTTGGTCGGGGTTGGTTTTGATCGACCCACCTACACCATTTACTCTGGCACTCAAGGAATAGGTGATATTACCTTGGGACCGCAGACTATGACAATGTTCTAAAGAATCAACATGCTTCTCTAACTCATTTGGAACTTCGATTTTGTGCTTCTCAAGAAGATGAGACATGGTGTCCATCTTATTATTGAAACATTTATTCTCAAGATGAAATCCCTTTCTGCAATAATAACACTTGGATGTTCACCCTTTCTTCTTGACTTTCTTCATTGAATCTTCATTAGTAGGCTTCAAACCCTCATCCTCAATTTTTGACTTTGGCTTCTTCTCTTTCACAATTTGATTTTATTTTGATGTTGCATTCTTGCTTCCTTGAACCATAATATTGCGATCCTTTCCCTTGGAAGATTTAAGATTACCCATATGGATCATTTTATCTTGCTCCTTTGCTAGTGAATAAAATAAAGTACATAAAGAAGGCATTTTCCAATTCGAAACAACAAGCCTAGGATTCATCCAATATATTATGCCACTTAGCTTTCTCAACAACATTTAATCTGGTTCACTTTCTAAATCCATAGAAACTCTATAGAGTCCCTTATTGTGAAACAGAATGTCAATTTTAGATTTCCATTCATGATAATTGAAGGGAGTCAGGATCATAGTTGAAGAAGAATCCATATTGAGATGTTGATGCGCCCAAGAAGAAACTCTTGGCAACCTGCAAAAATAAAACTAGGAGAAAATCTTGTAAGCTTAAATCAAGGTCTTCTTTAGGGAGGGATAAGAGACTGGATGCGCTCTGATGGAGAGAAATATAGGTCCTAAAATATGTTGAACTTAAACAACCTTGAGCTTTGATACCATGTAGGATTTATCTGATACCATATAGAAATAAAATCTCTATTTCTAAGAGGAATCACATGAAATAGATCTTGGTACTAAGATAATTCTCACAAGAATACACAGGAAAAATAGAAAGAAGAATAGAGACTGAATCAAAAGAATGAAGAGATGAATATTGGAGTGTATCCTTTCATTGAATAATTATGAATAATAGTGTACATAAATATGCATCCCTCATAAGTAAAATCAATTTGTATTGGAGAAAAATCATCAAGCTCAGAAAGATAGACTTACTAAATATATAAACCCCCATATGTGGCTAAAGCACTTTCCTAATCAATCAAGGACCTCACAAATTAGATAAAGAATGAGTGAGTTTTCATGTATGATGGAAAAACATGCTAATCCTGGAATATGGAGAGAAAATCATGGAGTATGGATTGTAAACTGAAGATAGCAGTTTCCTAGTAGACTAGCTTTACCTTATCCACTGAAAAACTGGAATAAAAAAGTAAAATACAAAATCTGTAGGAAGGCACAATTATTTATTCTGGAAGTCAATAAATTGGGTAGGATGAAACCATAATCAGGATTAAAGTGCTCCTGGGGTATAAATGGCAAGTGTTGACCATGTGGTGCAAGTGGATGCCAACTATCTACGTTAGACGATAGGAAATTAATCAAATAATGATTAAATATGTATCCTAAGTTATGAAGTGGGTTTATAATATTCCCACAACGAGTGAGAGAACTATATTATAAAAAAAAAGTTATACTTGCCACAATGTTAATGACACATCCTTGTTAGATTGATTATGACCTTGCTTACTGCACCTGAATGGTGTGGGTGATGTGAGTCCAATTGTAAAAAAAAGGAAATAGTTTGTTAAATAATACACTTGAATTTTGTTTGTCACAAATAAAATTGTTGGTTTTTTGTATTATGTTCCATTGTGTGGTTACAATACTTGTAAAGTGACGATTTTGGTTTTGAAAAGTGCAAAGTCAAAGATTGAAAATGCTAAAATCGGTTTTCAAAATTGTAAATTTAAGTATTGGAAGTGTCAAAATAAACCTTTCAAAAGAACATAATCGGGTTCTAAAGGTGTAAATATCATATTTATCATATTGGAAAAGTGAAAAAATTAGTTTCAAAAGTGCCAATATCAAAGGAAAAACTAGACTTTTAGAACCTAAAATTGGCACTTTTGGAACCAGATTTTGCACTTTAGAGACCTTTGATTTTGGGGTTTATGAAGGTTTTTTTTACTTATCTTCAAAGTGACTTGGACTAGAATATGTCCAACTTAATGAAGCATGTGTTATTTCTTGAAAGCAATGAACAATATGAGCACCGGGAAATGGACCCACATGAGAGAGTTTCCCCTAGTTGGAAGGCATTTTAATGAGCCCAATGGACTTCATGGTTCATTGAACTGAGCCACGATCATCATTTTATGGAGAGTTACTAGTCACCTCATAAATCCTTCTAGTGACACTTGTTGATTCCGTTACTAGGGAATAAAAATTGAGCCGGACATTGGAATTGAGTTTTTTAATATCCTGCATGTGTGTTTGGGAATGTTCGACATGGGAACACTACCCATGGTCCCAAGTTCAACAAGTTTTAGTACTTGAACTAATCATGCAAAAATGCATAGTCACTTACTGAGCAAAACCCTAGTTGTTGAGATCAATGAACAAGAGGAGAACTACACCATGGACCCATGGGAGAGAAGTTCCCCTATATTGAATGCATTATCACAAGCTTAAGGAGTATACAGTTCATCGATATAAGCCACGATCATGATTTAATTACGAGTTTTAGGTTGCCTCATAAATCCTTTTAGAGACACTTGGTGATTCTATCATTAGGGCATAAAAACTAAAGTGAGCATCAAAATTTAGTTTCATAAGCTCTTGCATGAGTATTAGGGTATGTTCAACATAGACACACTACCCATGGTACCAAGGTCTAGGATATTTAGTACTTGACCTAATCATGCAAGAAGCATAGTCTCTTACTGAGAAAAACCCTAGTTCTTGAGATCATTGCATATGACGAGTATTGGGAAATCCAACCAAGGGAGAGAGGTGCCCTTTGTTGGAATATATTCTCATGACCCCAATGAATTCAATGGTTCATAGATATGAACCACGATCATCATTTTATGACAAGTTGCAGGTTGCCTCCTAAAACCTTTCAAGAAGACTTAATGATTCTATCATTAGGGCAAAAAACCCTAACCAGGCATCGAAATTTAGTTCTATAAGCACTGCATGTGTGTTTGGGCATGTTTGACATGGGAACACTACCAATGGTCCCAAGTTCAAGGATTTTCAGTACTTGATCTAATCATGCCAGAAAGTACAGATTTCCTTAGGGAGTTGTCAAGAGATTTTAGGGATGGGATACCATAAATCATGCTAAAAAAAACATTGTTGTACATGTGATAAGTTGTTTTAGGTTATTTATATGATTTTTCTAATATCATGTTCTAAGAGTGATAGTATGACTACTTTGAGTCTCAAATATGAGAATAAATTGGAAATCCCATGAGAATAAATAAGGGTAAGAACAACATGAGAAACATCATGTTATTGAATTTCTGGAAGCTTTCCCATTATGCTTATGTTTTTCCTTAGAGTTTTACACAATGTAGTGACAATTCATTGTTATAAATGGAATTCATATTCGTCTAGGTGGAGGAAAAAGTGATAAGTTAATCATCTTAGTGATTTGAACAAATAATTTGTTGTTGTTGCAATTGATATGCTTAGGGATAACGCCTATCATAAGATAACTATCTAGGTCAACTGCAATTTATTAGTATCTACTAAGAAGGAAAATATATGATTTTCTTATAAGCTGGATATATGGATGTTGAGGAAAATACATATATGAATGCACAATTACTTAATATTGAATGTGAAGAATTTTAAACCTTATGAGCCATCAAAAATTGATGATGAACATGTGGGGAAAGTCTTGTTAGGGAGGAGTTAGCACTGAAATATTAGGTAGACATGTGAGCTAATTAAGTGTCGAATGTTTTAAATATTTTAGAGGCTTGAAAATCCTTCCCTTAATCAAGACTTAGTGCATGAAAAAACCCTAACCCTACCTATGGAAAACTACCAAGACATGCTAAAAATTTAGCCACAAGGAAATACAGGAGTTTCATTCCCATTGGAATTAAATATTGTTAAATTGATCAGAAAAGAAAAGGATTGGGATATCAAATCATATTAGAGGAATAAGAAGACTTTATAGTTAGTAGTCACATACCTCACAGTATTTGCAATATCATTTAAGATATGGCATGACAAACTTCTCAATGGAATATCCACGTTAATTTACAAATCAATAACACAAATATGGGCCATGGATTGACATAAGGAAAAGGAAAAAGGATTATATAATAGAGGTGCGATTTTTCCTCAATGAAACTAAACATGAGCCCCCCTTGAGAAACAATCTTTACTATTGGAAATAATGCCTTTATGTGAAAAAAAGATTAATTTAGATTATTTAATTTTGAGCTAATACCTACATGAAAAGGGAACCTAATATCTACATGAAAAAGGACAATTACTACCTACAAGAAAAATACAACTAACACTTGGATGCAAAAGACACCTAATCATGACTAGCAATAAAGGCTTCTCCAAGATGAAAAACTATGCTTCACATCCAAGCGGCAGGGGGAATACAATAAAAGGGATAATATTCCTCTAGGGAGGGGACTCTTGTACTACTAATTTGATTTCTCATATTTGGGTAAATGTTGAGGCTATACCAATAATAAGGATATACAAATTCTTGAGCATGTCATGGTGGTGTTTAAAGACATTATGTTCTTGTTCTCTACTTCATGTGCTATCTCTAGATTCTTTTTATAACATTGGATTGGAAAAGGATCATACAATTAGTGTCCTCATACATTACATTCAAATTAGGACATTGCATACATGAAAAAAATGAATTTCCACTAGAAATTAATGAACGAAAGGAACCCTTAAAAATAACATACCTCATCGTGTCAACATACCTGTTACCATATAAACTTGATTTTATTCAAGTAGATCATCTAGATTCTCTATCTTGGAAATCGTCTGCATCGAAATCTCAAATTCTAAATGATGTAGAAACTAGCGTAATGTGTGCAAGCGCTTTCTAGAAATTGTATACAATTGTAAGTTTATACCAATGGCCGTGTTTATAAATTGATAAAACATTCCTCCTAGTATATAATCCATGAATATAAAACCACCCATCTCTCTTGAATTTTCATTATGTTTCAGATATTCACCCTTAACAAATGTCAAGCCAATTGAAAAATCATTACCTTCGTGATCAGTTAAAAATATATTGAGAGTTTGATTCCCTTGTATGCATCATGTGAACCATTAATCAGTGCCCCATGCATTATCTTTTGGGGCAGCAACTCCATTTATGTGTCGTACAAAAAATGCAATGTATACATAGTTAAATAAAAAACAAATTAAATTCTTAGATACGATTTGATATAGCTCTAATTGGCTGTACAAGATTGGGCATATGATCATAGTATGTTGAAATAGATGAATGGCCCTCTTCTAATAGGGTTGTTTCAACAAATACACATGGATCTAGCACAAGTGATACTTTGTCTCATTCATCAACACAGTGATAGATTAGGGGGTGATTAGTGGTAGGGGGAGTAGAAAAGATAAAGAGAGATCATGAGTTGTGTGTGTGTGTGTGTGTGTGTGTGTGTGAGAGAGAGAGAGAGAGNGGGGAGGAGGGGGGTTGTGGGAGGGAGAGAGGGATGGAGAGAGGTGGGGTAGTGGTTGGAGGGAGAGAGAGATGTGGGGGCTAGGGTGAGGGAAAAGAGATAGAGATATAGGGGATGAAATTAGGGTAAGGGGAAGGAGGGGAGAGAGGTAGAGGTGGGGGTTAGGGGTTGGGAAAGGATAGAGAGAGGGGGGGGATAGAGTTAGGAGGATAGGGAGGATGGGAGAGAGAGAGAGACATATATGTGGTGGTTAGTGGTATCTGAGGGGAGGAATATAAGGTTTTAATAGAGAGAAAGAGAGAGTGAGGAGAGATTCAAAGGTAGGGAAAAATAACATGTGCACAAATTATTAATGTGTGCGTATTTTAAATTTTTTGTGAATGAATTTTTTCACCTATGTGGTAAATGATTTGTCAACTTTGGTTTTAGGTTTGGACTGTGAAACCTGTGGTTTGGGTCTGTAACTAGCAAAACACATCCATTTTTTCAATTACATGTTTTTCAACCTTGAATCTACATATGCTATAATGATTTGTTGCTTATGAAATTGTCTAAACTTATAGAGGTTTATGTGAAGATTCCACATACACACACACACAAACAAATATATATTATGGAAACAATATTATTTTATATTTTTTAAATTTATTTTTATTTGGTCATATGTCAAATTCGTAAAAAACATATATTTCTTATTTTCTTTTTAACTTTTGATTGGTTCACCTATTTCTAAAACTAAAAATTAATCAAGGGCCTAACACTGACATAGTCATTATGTTTTTGACAAATAAAAAGATCATACCAATCTTATGAGAAAACCATGTTCTTGGAGTTATAGAAATTTTCCCTAAATAAAATTATATATTCTCAAAGCTAACTTGATTGTCTATGTTTCATCTTTTTTATACCATCTTTTAAAAAGTTATGCAGATACCTCTAATATTTCTTTTTAATGATCATCTTTTTGTTTTTACATATTTCAATTGGATGTAATGTGTAATAATTGGGTAGTATTACCTTGCACTAGCCCCTAATAAAAAAATTGTAGAACTATAATAATGATATTTGAAAGTGAATTGAGAAGGTATTAGTTTTTTTTATGAAGCGACATTATCAAAGACAAGTTACCTAATAAAAAGTGTGTAGATAAGTTAATCATTTAAAAAGTAAAATGGAATCCTTACAAATGA
This sequence comes from Pseudotsuga menziesii, assembly GCA_001517045.1. Taxonomy (NCBI): domain Eukaryota; kingdom Viridiplantae; phylum Streptophyta; class Pinopsida; order Pinales; family Pinaceae; genus Pseudotsuga; species Pseudotsuga menziesii. Next base: position 78,393 of record LPNX010287155.1, read on the forward strand.
AAAATGGCCAACTATAAAAAGAAATGGTTTAATAAACTAAAGCAATATACATCCATTTTTTTTCACTGAAAATTGTATGTAGTTTAATATTCATAAGAATCAAAATTACATCGATACCTTTCCAAGTAAGCACCCTTCAAACAGTGCATATGGAAAGATGAGAAAAAGTCATTGGGAAATTTTGACTAATAAGACACTTCCCATCACCATTTAGGAGACAATCTGTAGAATATCAAAAAATGGCAAAGTAAACAATGAGACTCCAAAGAGATACAAAACCAGTCCACTTTAAAAAATTCCACATCCTTTGGTTAAATCATAAGCACTTAATTCAACCTTGATTCTATCTCATGGTAGTATTCGTACAGAATTACGTCGAATACTACCTAAAATATGAGTCAAAATCTGACATCCATTATATGTCATAACTCAAAACATATTGTTGCGGAGTGATTCAGTAACCAAACCTTTTGCATGGATCAAATTCTGTTTGTTCATCGAATCTCGTCCTCTTTTGATAAAAAAAATTGACTAACGTGCTTGAATGAATATGAATGGTGTCTCGAACCAAACTTGCTCCGATTTGAATACCATGGAGATATCTTACAGAATCAATATTTTTGGGAAAAATTGAGATCACTTATCATACATAACATAATATTTCTCCTCCAATTTTTTTTTGTCGAGCTTCTCGATCCGTCAAAATTCCCTGGGAAGTAGAAAGAATTACGATCCCCATTCCACCTAGAAATTTTGGAATTTCTTGATAATTGGAATAAATTCTCAAACCAGGCTTGCTGGTACGCTTTGACGTGGTTATATATGTCCTTTTCTTCCTTCTCCGATATTTTGAAGCCGATATAAAAAATAATTTTGGCCTTCCTAATGTTCCCTAACATCTTCTATAAAACCTTCTCGTAAAAGGATCCTTCCAATGTTCCTGGTAATATTAGTAGATGTTTCTCGAACCATTCCTTTTTCTACCATGTCTGCATTTCTTATAGAAGTAATTAGATTGGTAATAGTATCATTACCCATGATGAACGAATTCTTAGGAATTCCTGGTCTTGATATAAAAGGCATGTTTGATCTTCTTTGAGGAATATGCCTGAGGTGCAATGAATTGATCCATGTACTATTTGATGAACTATCAATAGAAGAGTTTTACAATATCTATCAGTACTTATAAGACTTCAGGAGCCAATGAAACTATTTTTTTGTGAAATTCAATTATCTGAATTCCTGAGCAACCGAACCAAAAAATCGAGTTCCTTTTGGATTTCCTTCCTGATCAATGACAACTGTTGCATTGTCATCAGATCGTATCATCATTCCATTGTCATGTTCAAGTTATTTATAGGTGTGTATAACTACGGCTCTAACCACTTCCGATTTTTCCAGGGGCATGTTAAGTACTTCTTCTTTAATTATAGAAATGATAACATCACCTATATGAGCGTATTTACGATTACTTGCTCCTAGAACTCGAATACACATTATTTTTAGAGCTCCACTGTTATCCACTATATCAAATAAGTTTGAGACTGAATCATTTTTCCTCCAAAATATTTGTTACCTCGGCAGATAACATTAAAAGAAAGAAAAGGAAGAGTTCTTACGAACTAGTAATCTTCTTCCACCAAAAATAACTCTTTGATTCTGTATGGGTTAAGTAGTAACAAATTGAGTACGTATAGGCATTTTGTATGCAGTTATTCTAGTAGCTGCTCTAGCGACGGTTTCAGATATTCCACCCATTTCATAAAGTATTCGACCTGGTTTGATGACAGATACCCAATATTCGGGAGATCCTTTCCCGAAACCCATAAGTGTTTCTGCAGGTCTCATTGTAATAGGTTTGTCGAGAAATATATGTACCCATATTTTTTCTCCTACACGATGGGCTTACCAAGTAATCATTCTTCATCCAGCTTCTATCTACCCAGATGTGATCCAAGCAGGTTCAAGTGCTTGAAGAGCAAATCTACCCAAACAAATGTGATTGCCGCGATTAGATACTCCTTTCATTCTTCCCCTATGTTGTTTACATAATTTTGTTTTTTTTGGGTTATAGTCGATGGTTTAGAGCATTTTGATCCCATCTCTAATACATAACTGGAAATGAAAGTTTCTTCTCATCCGGCTTCTCGTGAATAATCTATGTCAAATTGGACTGCAGTTATTATTTATATTAAATGAGTCTATATCTACATATTCCGCATATCATATATAGAATATAATTTACATGATGAATAACTCTTTTCTTTCCATCCAATGATCTTAATAAATAATGTCACAGGAAAATATTAACTCTTTCGGTATTTGTTCCATGGGGTCGACTTACTTATAGACTCTCTAATGAGCTTAACAATTCGTTTTTGGTTTCTTTCGCCATCCTATCCAATGAATGATTAAGATTCCTATATGATCTTATGCAGTCATAGGTTCCATCTTTCCATAGCTTCTATCTAAATGCCCAAGTATTCCCTCCGCAATCGAGCTTTATTTTCATTTGTTACAGAATCAATTTCCTTAGTTTCCATCGACTCGAAGCTCTTTCCCCTTCATAAACTGAATCCCTTCAATCTTTCTTGAATGAATCAGGATGATTCTTATGCTTTATCACACTACTTTTCGGAGGGTAATTAATAAACCATACAATATTGGGAGAAGATTTAATTTCTCTTTTTTTTTTCTTTTTCCGTATTACCAAACACCTTTCTCGCTTCATGAGAGATCAAAATATTTTTTTTTTCTCTTGTGGAAGAAAGTATTTCTGAGGTGATACTATATACCCATAGTTATTGGATATTGGCAATATGAAGCAATGAGTTAGTCTCTAGTTTATTTATACCAGAGACCAATCCGTTCTTATTTCGAGTTCTCCATAACTCTGGAAAAGAATGAAAAGCTTGATTCCAATGATTCGCACACTAAGCATAGCACGATTCCGAAATGGTAAATATAATTTCTATTTGATCTGATAAAATATATGATCCATGATCGGGTAGATTGGGGGAAAGACCAATTATTCCTAATCCTTTAAGATCCAAATTTTTATCCCTAAAACTCCATAGATGGTTTGAACCAGATAATAATAATAATCAATCCTAGCTCGAATTATCTATACGAGAACCCTACCTCCCCTGTCCCACTCGACCCAAGAAATTTACTTTCGGTTGAGACATCCTACAATTTGGATCTGAATACCTTCTACATCTTCCCGTTCAACCAGTTCAATAACTTTCTTCATTGTTTTTCTGAATGGAACTCTATTCTCTAGTTGTAGGGAAATATAATCCGTAAGAATATTAGGTTTTCTATATGGTTTCATAACTTTTTCTATAGCAATGTGAAGTTTTCAGTCCACAGAATTGAGCATATTTAGTACATCGTTTCTTAAGTTTTCAATTCCTTGACCCCTACCTTCTATTAAAAACAAGTTGGGAAATCCCATATAGATTTTGATCTGAATCAAATCGATCTTTCTGTGAATCTCTACACGTGCAATTCCTCCATAATTCAAGGAGCTCTTTATATGTGTTCATACATAGTTTTCAATGCAAGTACGTATTTCTTTATCTTCTCAGAGATATTTGGAATAATTCCTTTGTTGTGCGAGCCAATGGGAATGGTTATTTTGGGTTATACAAAGTCTAAAACCAAGTGGATTTACTTTTTGTTCGTTACATATCCTCTTTTTCGGGATTCTATTGACATATTGGATCATTCGATCTGGATATTTCCTCTATTACAATAGTTATATGACAAGTGGGTTTCTGTATTGGATAACCACGTCCCTTAGCTCTAGGTTGAACCCTTTTCAAAACAACACTGTCATTCACTTCGACTCTATCGATAAGTAAATTGGCTTTGTTCGAACCCATATTGTGATTTGCATTCGTCGCCGCAAGATGAATTAATTGGGATATGGGATAACAAGCCCCATAAGGCATTCTTGTTTTGAATATGCCATATTTATTATCTTTATTGAAGAGAAATTATTTGAAAATTTTATATTTTTTGAAAGATGATTTTTTATTACCCTTTTAATATTGATTTAAACCTCTCCAAAAGGTTGAGAAACAAATTACTTGATCACCATTTTAAAGACATTAGGATTTATACTATGTACATTACATGCATGCCAATGAGAATAATTATGTGTTGAATACCTTACTCACATATGCCCTCTAATAATACGAAGGGTTAAATAATCATTGACCAACCAAGATTAGGGGTTGAGGAAATTGATGTGTTGTTGAGAATTTGATTCCTCTTTTGAAATATGTTATAGTTATTATCTTTCATAAAGAGAAATTATTTACAAACTTTATATTTTTTGAAAGATGATTTTTTATTGGAGTTAGCTAATCTCTAGACCATTTGCACCTTTTCAAGCAAGTTTGGCCAGAATATGACAACACGATTTGTTGTTGAAAATGAGATTTTCAGTGTTAAAATTGCAATTTTTATTGCAGAAATGGATTCAAGACCCTCGATTACTCTTGGGGCACCCAGATTATGTAATTCAAATCACTAAAAACTACTCTTTGAACAATTTCCACCGGATTTTGGCCAAAAAAATCCCCAGATTAGGTGCAAATAGTCTAGAATTTAGCTTACTACTTTTTTATTACCCTTTTAATATTAATTTAAACCTCTCCAAAAGATTGAGAAAAAAATTCGTGACACCATTTTAAAGACATTAAGATTTATAACAAGTGCCACAAGGTGGCAAAGTCCCTGCCGTTAAGTTTATGATGCATGGTAATAGAGTTTTGAATTGGTTGTATTTATGTAATATGTTAAGTACATAGATTGTTATACAAAGCTGCCATATTGGTTGTATTTATGTAATATGTTAAGTACATAGATTGTTATACAAAACTGCCATTATTAATGCATGACACTGTGTTAAGTTTAGTATATGTACAATGTATTGTTGGAAGTTAAAACATATTACAAAACTGTGAGTATATATACAGAAATGCATATGAGATATGTACAGAATTTCATATGAGATATGTTAGTTTGTGAGATATGGAAAGAAGTTGTAGATGATATTAGTATTGCTGATGTATATTGTTCTTAGAGACATACAAAAACTACAAAACTAATTGAGATGTGATGTTACCTTCTTATTATGCAATGTGTAACACAACATTGTATTTATTTAATGTAAAGTAGATGTGAACTGAAGATGACATCGCTGGTTTATTCTGTAGATATGTAAATATATTCATTGGCCCAAATTTTAACTTGACTAACAAGTAATATGATCAAATTTGTTGAGCTATTATCCAGCTCAAAGGACTATATTACATTATGTATAGAAGTGAGTATCTGAAGTAAAAAATATCTACAGTATTTAATTCTCAAAACCAAACTCAAAATGAAGATTTGGATTGTTCATCAATACTTCTAGCAATTGGCTACAACTTGCCAAATATTACATTGAATTGCATAACATTGTGATCTAAGTATGCAATTTGAAAACATTATCAATTCTCATTACCAAATTACATAAGCTTATAGTTTACCAAAATTACTCTCACATGCAATCTGTTTGGATACAAGAATGCATACATCCAATTGAATTTATTAGTCTATTGTATCGACTTGAATTTAATAGTCTATTGTATGCATTCAATGTGGAATGTTTGGGTGGGGTCTAAAATATAATGTAATATTTTCAAATGTATAAAAGCAAAGATCTCCATTATTAAAAACAAGGACATTAATGTCTCCATAATAACCTCTTGTGGGAATTGTAAGCTTTGAACATAAGCATGGTTCAATAGCCTACTTTGGAAATTGTAAGATTTGAACATAAGCATGGTTTCGTAATTCTAAGGAGGATTAGATTTAAAATATTCTAATAATCAATATAAAGGAGATTACAATGAGGAGCATTTAGCCTCTCAACCTTTGAATATAAGCATGGTTCAATAACCTACTTTGGGAATTGAAAGCTTTGAACATAAGCATCGTTTCATAATTCTAAGGAGGAGTAGATTTGAAATATTTAGGCCTTTAAAAGTGCTAAAAAGAAACTAAGACGTAGATTTAAAATATTCTAATAATCAATATAAATGAGATTACATGAGAGCATTTAGATTTTGAGCCTTCCACACAATTACCTATCCCAACTATGTACTATATACTTCATCCTAACCATGTATTGTATACTTCATGAAACATGAAATAAGTTACATGAGTAAAACCGTTGTCGATTATACCTGTTACAAAAAAACTTAGTCGTCATTATTAACATAAGTGTCCTTGTACTGTTCCATAATTGCCCTTTTTTTTTCCATAGCGAGTTGGAAGCTTTCCACCCGGATGTCAAAATACCTCATAGATTTCTTCACTCTTATTAGATGATACACATATCCAAAGAAGATGATAGCCCATAGAGTAAGTAGGTCGTTCGTATATGACTTCTATGCACCTACTGCAATAGCAACTAGTCTAAAATATCTCCAAGACTCTACGTAATACTAAGAATAAAGACACATACTAAAACATTAAACAATAATACTATCTCTTAGCGCACAAAAGAGCCAAAGACTAAATATTTTGCAAGATTAAATGATTTTATATCTTTAAATTCTTAACGCTTCAATATAAAGAGTCCCATATAGGCTCATGGTAGGAACTACTCTTACAGTGACAATTGAGTTTTCCAAAATTATGAATTTGTCCAACCAAAAGGCATTGTGTGACAATCATATGCAGAATATTAATACCTATGGACCTATGGAAGACTACCCATGCCCAGAACCTCTGGGCTTGTGGAACCCTTAAATGTAGGCCAAATCCAGTGGGGAAACAATATAAACTCTAAAGAGTAGACAGTAGTAAAATAGATCAATTCCATGGGAAAGATGCTAGAGTTAAACAAATTTGAACACGGAAGATCGATAATAGTGAAAAACAGTAGGAAAGCAGAGCGTGTCGTGTTCATATGGGAACGCTTATTAAGTTCGATTTTGAAATAAGTAGGTTCAATCCTGATGCTAATCATTATTCGACCAAATGATCTAAAAAATAAAAATACAAAAAAAAAAATATAGGAGGGAAGTTGTTCATTTAGGGGACCTGGGAAGACACTGCAAGCTAAAAACAACAAACTCTAAAAGAATGGTCAAGGAAACGACGACGAAAGAAACCAACCTGTTAAATTTGGTATCTTTGAAAGTTGGTAAATTTGATTTCTCTGAAAATAACAAACTCGAAAAGAATGGAATGGTTAAGGAAACGACGACCAAAGAAACCAACCTGCTAAATTTGGTTTCTTTGAAAGTTGGTCAATTCGATTTCTCTGAAATTGAACAGAATCACCTATACCTTTTTTATTTCCAAAGGAAGCACTCACAGTTTCATATCCGTGGTCGTTTGTAAGCTCAGCACCGAGAATCTTCAAAATCCGTGGTCAACCAAACAGTTGATTGATTTGTAGTGTTTTTGAATCTGTTCTCCTTTTTTCAGTCTTAAAGAGAAGAAGCGGTAGCCCGTTCGCTGCATGAACAAGAACAGAAAGAATGAATATGTTGGGTGAACAAGAACAGAAAGAATAAGGTACAATGTTAGAGCTTTGTTTTAATATCAGTAAATATACTACTACAAGTGTAATCTTAATTACAACAACATTCCTACACTTATTATAACTTCCTGGGTTGGGAAAAAGCGAATTGAAAGGCCTAGTCGGGCAGACAGCACATATCGCCTACCAGATGGCTTGCTTGGATTATGGTCCATCAGGCATGTTTGTTAATATAGGTCAATTACATCTAAGCTATGTATGCAGTTCATTAATATGGTAAATGAAAGTGCAAGACAAAACGTAGTTTGTTACCTGGATATTGCCTGGCAAATGTATAAGGTCAGTTGCTCCACTGCAAACTACCCAAAACCTAAGGTCCATTAAATTGTCCCAAAGCTCTTGAAGTTTTGATGAAGATGAATTAGGAAGAAGTCTAACTTGAAGAAGAATAGGAGGAAGGGAAAAAGAACAACACCTCCAATGCTTGAACAACCTCTTGAAGCGACATACCACCGCCATCCCTCCGACAAAATTGACATTGCAGTAAATGTGATTAGTCTTAGATAATCAATACCATTAATAATACTGGTAACATTTGTCAGACGAAAATGGAATAATTCAGGGAGAGGGAGCCATTCTCAATACCCACGCTGTCACCTGGGCAATAACACTTCAAATTTTAACCCAATCAACTTGAAGAAAAATAGGTTTTTGTATTAATTAATAAATAGTTTATTTGGAACTTTGGTTAAAATGGTACATTTAATATAAGTCAACGCAAACTAATATGTTTTCAATTGTTATCGAAAACAATAGTACCTGGCCTTCAGCAAAGATTAATAACACACTACATAACGCAATAGTACCTGGCCTTCAGCAAAGATTGGAACCAGTTTCAAGGAGATATTTTGGCAGGAATACACAGATTGTTCTTTGATAGACTCGAGGGCACTCATACTCTACTGAGTATCAGACTCTTTTAGTTTCTGGTTTAGTTTCTGGTTATTTCCTAAGGATAAGTAAGTTGTACAAGCTATCATGCTCAGATAGCCTTATATGCTTTTAGTATTTATGTCTCATGTTTTGATTCTATTTGGAATGACTTGCATATGATATCTCAGATCTATGTAATTATGTAACCGTTATTAGTGTCGCATTTATCACACAATTTTATAAAAATTAGAACTGGTTTTTTTATTTATTTTTATTTTATAAAATATATATATAAATATAAAGTAATAATATTAATAATATTTTATTTTAAGTTTATACATATTATAATATAATATGTAATATATTTATTATTAATTTTAATCTAATATATTTATTATAAATTTTAAAACTTTATAGTTATACATTAGATTGGTTATACAATATATCATCACAAAGTAAGGAATCCTTTAATTATTATGAATATGAAGTCATGAATTAATAACTGGTAATAAAATGTCAATTTAAAAGGTTATTAAATCATTGTACTATTTTAATGTTACATGAATTATATAAAAATGAATCATCAATTATTGATGTTATGTTTTTTTGAAATTAAATTATGAATATAAACATTTCATTTTACTTATAAGTGTTTTTTTAATGTTAGAAAGTGTTATTAAATAATGATATATACTTCATTATTTTTACCAAAGAGAAGGATTGGAAATTATTAAGTATTAACATATATTTTATTAAATAGAAGGATTGGATTTAATGAGTTGAGTTTTTATTGCATTGAAGAGGCGCATTCTACAACAAAATGAGGGAAGATCTGTAATTTTTTCAATGCTCACCCTAGAGATGGCATGTGTCTTTTATAAGAAAAATAAATAAAAATTTAAAGTAACATGTGAGAGCAAATTAGATTTAATATATATATATATATATATAATTAAAACCATAAACATTGCATTGCATATTTTCTCAACATTTCTACTTAAAAAAAAGGGTTTGCACATGAAGAGATTTGATCCCTTTAGGCACTTGGTAGATTACCATTTAAGGTAGATCTATGCTAGTTTAATAATGAAGGGATTTGTCATTCCTAGTTGGTATTATTGATGATTCAAAATTTAATTATTTGTGGTTAAACATTTGCTACTTCATTTAACCACTTGAAAATGTTGTGAGCTCTCCCATTCCTTCTTCCATGTGGAGTGAACATCCTTTTATGTCCTTTTGGAATATGTTTAACCATCTAAATATGACACTTATACATTCATGTCATTGTGTGCACTTCCTTTCACATTCATATTCATATGGAGCATGGAAGGCACAGGGGGATTCACCTTGTTGAGCAATATCTTATCACGTTCGTTCATAAAGGTGGGTTTTTAATTGCGAAAAATAAGGTCAATATATTGTAGGTATTGGGGTGCGGGGAATAGGGTATGGGGGGTATAAAAGGGGTTTCTAGTAAAAATAAGGAATATATTGTAAAAATAAGAGTTTTCTAATTTGAAATATGTAATGGTAGGGGGGCTCAACCAAAGGATATTTGTAAGTAATTATCAATATTTAGTGAAATTAGGGGTATTCTTTAATATCCCATGAACGAAGGAACTATGGCATGGTTTCACTAAGTGAAGATCCTGTAATGGCAGGTGAAATGGATTCACCCATGAAGGAAACAATGAACCAACCACATCATTTCAATATGTAGACTTGACACTCATAATTTACCTACAAAGTAGGGTTCAAAAGTTGGNGGAAATGGATTCACCCATGAAGGAAACAATGAACCAACCACATCATTTCAATATGTAGACTTGACACTCATAATTTACCTACAAAGTAGGGTTCAAAAGTTGG
>LPNX010287174.1:0-13075 GCA_001517045.1 Pseudotsuga menziesii
ATATATATATATATATATATATATATATATATATATATATATAATATAATGATTTGCAAATAAACTTTCACCATATATGTTTATAATTCCGGATCCTTAAAAGACATGCAAAAAATGCATATGAATCATGTATAAAAGAAATAATTATTCTTTTATATGATATATAAATTACTTACTCATAAACTTTCACCTTATAAGTTTATAACTCCGGAATTTAAAAAAAAAAAAACATGCAAAAATGCATATAAATCATATATAAAGGAAATAGTTATTCTTTCATTGCAAATAAACTTTCACCTTATAAGTTTATAATTCCCGATCTTTAAAAGGCATGCAAAATAAATGCATATGAATCATATATAATATATAAAAGAAAGAATTATTCTTTTATATATATATAACTTACTCATTGCAAATAAGCAAATAACCTAATCAGCGATATATAAGTTTATAATCATGCAAAAACTCATAAATGTTTTACAAAATGTGTAAGCCAAATAAATATTATAAAAGAGATTCTTACCCACCGTTTCGACTCAAGTTGTAGGCTGAAATAACTCAGACAAAAAAACTAAGAAGAAAAACAAACGCCACGCCGATAATTTTAGCTGAAATCTTATGCTAAAAACATATTGTTTCCAGTACAAATTCAATGTGGCGAACAAGGGTTTGGATAAAAACTGTGCCATAACGATCTGCGAGAGACGATTACAGAGGTCCCGTGTTCGATTCTCCTTGACGACGAACAAGCTCGGACTCCCATGGAACCCAAACGCCTACTCGCTTCTCCCAAACACAGTCTTAATAGCAAACAAAAAATGGCAAAAGGGTTTTCTGGTGATGCCCACGCATCGCCATTATACTTGCACTGGCACAAACCTGTGTATCAATTTTATCTTTGTATGGGGGAACTGTCGTTTCCAACAAAAGGCCTGTGCATCAATCATAATGGGACAACGGTCCTCTCTAACAGCCCAACAAGGGCAGCAGCCACTCAGAAAACCCAATAGGGCAGCGGCCACTGAAAGAACAGCTCATACACAAGCTTAGGCTCAGGCAACAGTCCACGGCTCAGGTAAAAAAGACCAACAAACAGTCACGGGTAAGGTGGCAACCCAGCAAAACAAAACAAAATAAAAACTCAGGAATGCACACAGAGGAAACCCTACAGTGGCGACTCCAGCCAGAACACCAAGGCAGAGATAAATGGCTCTGATACCAACTGTTAGAAATTTAGGGTTTTCAATTCTGAACAATGCGGAATAACTCTTGAACAGAATCGGAATAGCAATACCAATGGATCATACCTCCAGCCATTGATGCTACTGACTTGCTGTAGAAGGTTTCCCTGCTCCACAAGCTTCAGCTTCCTGTATGGCGCTTCCAAGCTCTGCTTTCTCCTTCTTGATGGTGTAAAACTGAAGGGGATTGAGATAGAGAGCTTGGGGACCAACAGGGGTTTTAAATAGCCAAGCTCCCATCAAGCTTCTCAAGGCTATGTGTCGCATGTTCCATAAAACAGGAAGATGGACCACTCCAAAAGCTCCCAAGAAACGTTTTCTAAACCGAATGAATCGTTTGAGGAGCCGCTGGATGGAAGGCGAACCGCCGGCTCTGCTGAACGGATGCGGGAGCCTACTGAACGGACGCGGGAGCTTTCAAATTGTTGAAGAGGAGGACTGGGAGGGAGGGTATAATTATTTTCTAGGGTATTCCATACAGGAATAATAATAAGTGTTACGTTTGTCATTATCTTCAGGGTTTTATGACATGGCACTAGTTAAAAGAGGAGGAGGCAAAATAGTTGCTTGCAGACAATGGAGACTCAGACAATGGAGGCTCAGAGATCTTCTGCTCGCTAAGGTCCAGGGATTTTTCAAAAGGTGTCTCCCCAATAGGCTCCAAGAGTATTACACAATTGGCCCGAATTTGTCAGGCCCACAAGCGACCTATTTTTATTGGTGTCGTTACCTGAGTTATTGGAGTGCGCCTTGGCAAGTCTGTCTGTCATGTCATTTCCTAGGTTGTTGGAGTACACCTTCACCTTTTGCATATGCATCTTGGTTTTCTAATCGTCCTTTTTCGCCTCCCTGAATATTTTCTCCCCCAACTAGTTGTTGCCATTGGGAAGTGGCCTCTCAGCATTTTTGAGAACTTGTAGGTGCGTCAAAGAATTCTTGTTGTCAAATAAGATGTCTATGCGATCGTGCATTTTATATTTTTTTTTGACATCGTTAACAGTTTCCAGAATTGATTTAGATTATAGTATTAAAAAATGTTATTTTGATGCTGGAACTAGGGTTAGCGTTTTGCTATCTTTATTCCAAGCACCAGAGAATAAACGCCATAACCCCCTTAGCCAGTAGTCGGATTCAAACTGCCGTCTATGTATATATTGGTTCCATTATCCTTAATATTCATGCAGTCACATCCAGTGCTAGTTTTCGTCTAGTACTTCAAAATTTCCTTTCCTTTACAGATGTCAAGAAATACCATTTTATCTTTAATTTTTCTTTCTCTTTCTGGAGAGCCTCCACTTTTCTCTCTTGGCCATGAGTATTAGTATTTCCAAAACGACACTCCTTTCACCTGTCAATATTCATGTCCTTTAAACAATTGCAATTATCACTACCAAATCTAAATAAAATCCAATCCGGATAAGTTCAGGCCATAACTAATATAATAATTTGATTTATTTATTAAATTAACTCCTCAAGAGACTTGGACGTTACTCCTTTTTTATATGGAGGCTTCTTTGCCGCCTTCTTACCTTTTTAATCAACCTTGGAATCTCCAGCAACCAAAGCTTTATCTTTGTATGGTTTGATGGTGTCCATCAAGACAAATTTGTCTTGCTACTGAGTCAAGGATTCCATTAAATACTCCTGTGAAGGCATCTTCTAGTTTCGAACTGTTAACTTAGTGGCATGGAAGGTCCAAACAAATACTATATAGTCATGGAAAATATTTTAAAGGATGGTCAATATTAGGTGTTCGTCTTCTTTATCAATACCATATTGTTTTAGCTACAAAATCGATGATTTGAATTTGGATAAGTAGACTTGCAAGGATTTGAAGCTGCTTGGACTCAGTGAAATCAACTCGTTCTCCAATTGATTTCCCCTCATATTATCTCTCTTCCCAAATAAATCATGAATCTTCTCCCATACTTCATTTGGTGAAGTTAACCCATCAAGATGAAATAGAAGGTCTCTGGAAATGCTGAGACATAAGAGACCATATGCCTCATATCTCCTATTATGCCATTTGATATTCTCTCCTATTACCTTAGGCTCATCTTCAGTTTCTATGGTCACTCTGTAGAGTCCTTTAATCCTTGTCATAATCTCCATACTTTCTTTCTGTATGAAGTAGTTGAAAGGATTCAAGTTGATTTGTTGAGATTGATCCATTCTTCAGCAACTGTGCCATTGAAAAGACAGAATGTGCTCCCATTGAGTGATGTCGACCGTGAAAAATTAATTGGAAGAGGATAAAAATCAAGATACCAAGGCTCTGATACCATGTGGAAATTAATCCCAATATTAGATAAATTCAACTCAAAAAATTGCTTGAAAACTATGCAAGAAACACTCAAAAGCACACTGAATATGTTGAATAACACAACTTTTTGTTGATATTAATTTACACAATCCATCATTATATATATAGAGTTTGTTCATAATGTATATACTCCAAGGATTCAAAAATTTTAGGATGCTATTCGAATTAGTACAAAAGCATGCTTATTAAAATAGTCAAAATCCCCCATAGGTGCATAAACAACTTTCGAAACCAATCAACCTGCTCACAAAGTTGTTGAATGAGGTACAACTGATAAGTTAATGAAATTGGAATTTATCATTATTTTATATGAGGAAAATAAGGAGGGCAAGTTGTTGCGAAAAACAAGGAAGTATACTTTAAAACTAGCTTTAGATTTTCCCTTAAATTTGCAGAAAAGCTCGAAACTCCGGAAAAGAAGAACTATGCACTTGCCAATCTAGGAAGACTGCATAGTTTTTTTTTTTTTTTGTAAATAAAAACATCATATTATAGGAACAAGAGGATTACAATGCGTCCATACACATAGTGAGCAGCCCCGGGCTCCTGGATAACCCCTGCTGGGCTGGATGAGCCTCCGGTACTAGTGCCGAGCATAAACAGATTACATCCAATTACATTTTCAGACTCAAAAAACTTGCAGGACTTGCTGGGCACTGTTCATTTAAAAACCAAAAAACCTTTTGACCACCTAAGATTTCCTGACTAAGAGGGCACGCAGACCCGACCTTCCAAACGAGCAATACACAAAACAAAAGACTCTATGAGCCAAGAGACCAGAACTACCGCAAAAGAAGACCAATGCATACCCGAACCAGGAAAAGGATGAGACAGCTGCGAAGACGACCTTCCGGTCACCACCCTCAGTCGAATTTCTGGAACGCCGAAGGTAAGCCGGGTCGCAAAGCCTGGACAGGGACTGGCGACGCTCCTGAAGGGGTAGACCTAGCTGCAGGAGAAGAGGCCGGTCTTTTCTTTTTTCCACATTGATCGCAACACTCTCTAGGGCGAGCCCTTTCTTCAGAAACCTTGCCTGCAGCATAGAAGGAGACGCCCAGGCGAGAGGCCAGAATGTCAATCTTCTGATGCATAAGGTGGCACTCCCCATTATGAAGCTTCCACGCCCGAACTGGTTCCTCATCTCCGGCCGATTTCGCTTCCCGTTCCATAAAAGAGTGTCCCACAAGCTTCATGTTCACCCAGTATTGCATTAACAGACGGTCATAGGACGCGGCCCGACCCGCCGTGGAGCCAGGGTCCAGGACCCAATCCGCCACCTCACGTCGAAGCTCATCTTTGGGCATGCTTCGCACCGAGGTCTAGAGATCCTCTGCAATAGCTTCCACCTCACGGCGAATTGTCAGGGGGATGTTATCCTTAAATATTTCTGCTTCCTCTTGGGCCTGAAGCTGGGCTCGGGTCTTCCTACGATGATGATTCACAGCACTTGCCGCTTGCTCGGGGTCCGCACGGGCTTTACCCTTCACCAATTTTCTTCGCGGGGCCATATGCAGCTGGAGAATGAAACACTTGCGAGCCCCCCGACTGTCACGATTCGTGATCTCTTTCTGGATCTGGACAGAGAGCCTCTTGGGAAACCAGGAGAGAAAACAAAAGGAGGAGAGCACAGCAGAGGACCGGTGGATGGATGGCCAGCCGAGCGGGCAATATAAAGGGGGCGGAAGCATTATGGTTTCATCTGGCTTGAACTCGTTCATCGTCATTAGCCTGACGCTAGAATGTACCTTCGTACCTTTCCCCATAGTGGGCAATCTGGATGAGAGGATTGCCCTGTCAAAAATCCCGTCCCTCCTCTCCGCAATCATTTCCCCGCTAACGATTTGGAGGTTAGAGTTAATGCTCCAGGACAACCACCTTTGTCCTCGAGAGCTATCCTTATTAATGCTAGCCTTCATCGTGGTGATTGATCCTCGTGGCGTGCTCACGCCGACTGACATCCGTGCCTTCCACGTCGCGGGAACGTGTGAGTTGGGTACCGCCCTGTTGATCGCGCGCTGCCAACTGTCGGCAGTTATTAATCCATTCTGCCCCTTCAAAAGTCTCCAGAGGGCCCCATTGGGTGCCCAGCTCCCCTTCGACCCCTGCATTTGCTAGCTGATCTGCCACCCTGTTGGCATCCCGACGGACGCGAGAAAAGGAAACCGCGGGGTGGTTGTGGATCAGGCTTCGAAGTTCTGCCAGACGGCTAGCCAGCCTCCAGCTGGTCACCACCTGTCCGCTGACTCGACCATAGGCAAGCCGACGGGCCTTCTGGATCAAGATCCGGGAGTCACCTTCTATGATCGCTGGGAAACTGTTGCTACGAACCAAGCAGTGCATACCTTCGAGCATCCCTTCAAGTTCTACCGAGTTATTTGAGTCATGCCCGATCGCCCCCAAAAAGACAAAGAGAATTTTACCACTCGCGTCTCTACACAGGCCACCAAAACCAGCTGGTCCCGGGTTCCCCCTGGACGCCCCGTCAAAATTTAGCTTGAAGACCAGGGGGGGCGGAGGAGACCAGGATTTCGGGCTGTCTGGCTGGAAAGGCTTTGGGCGCATCCGGAGTTCGTCAAATTGAAGTTTATTCAGGCTCCAAAATTCTCCGACTTGGCTTTCGTCTGCAGGAATTAATTTGTCCTCGTCATGCCATTGCATACTTTTAACAGAGGCCATGAGGTTCGCCCGCACTGTCTGCCACACCTTGTCTGAATTGGAGCTTTCGCCGTGGAAAATTCGACCGTTCCTCTCTTTCCAAATGCACCACATGATCATACCAGGTAAGGCATTCCAGATGGTCCTGATAATTCTATTTTTGAACATCTTTGGGTTCCACTCGGCTAGCGTTCTAGCTGGCTGGGCACGTTTCCTGTCGCTTCTTCTGAAACCTTCAGCTCCCTTGTCCCAGATGGCCGCAGCGAACGGACAGCTATCCAGGAGGTGATTAGTGGTTTCCTCCGCCTGCGAACAAAGGCAGCAACGGGAGGGGCCATGAATTCCCCTTTTCCTCAGATTCTCGCTTGTGAGAATGCGGCCTTTAACAATAAGCCAGGAAAAAGTGGCGACCTTGGGCCATAAGTTGAGCGTCCATATCTTTGCCCATAAGTCCTTTTCCTCTTCTTCATGGCCAGCGCGGAGGTTATAGGCTTCCCTTATACTAAAAGTCCCTTTTTCCGTATAGCCCCATCTCAGCACATCATTACCTTCCATGGGTCTAATGCTCCTCCTGCGCATCTCCTCTTGGAAGGCCTGCCAATCCTCCTCATCAACTCGCTCCGGTTTTCTCGTGAAGACCCAACGCCCTCGCTCCCTAGGGCTTTGGACTTGCCAGAAGTGTTGAACCAGGGACCGTCCCTCCGACCGCGACCAGTCCTGAATGGGGGTCCAGCGAGGGTTGTCAGACAGCCGCGGGAACTGGTTCCAGGCGTCCTCCCAGAAACGAGCACTCTTGCCATCCCTAATCTCCCAAAAGCTATTCCTTTGAATTATTTGTCGTCCGACCCTCGCTTTATTCCAAATAGTGGATCCCTGCTGCTCTTCATTAAAGCGGATCAGTTGAGGTTGGGGCCTATCTTGCCCATATTTGGATGTCCACATTCGAGCCCAAGGCTCAGCTGCATGAGAGACCCAGCGCCACCAAATTTTCGCCCCCTGGATATCTGCCATGATTTCCGGATCCCGCAAGCCTAGGCCTCCTGCCATTTTTGGCTTACAGACGTTGTCCCAGCTAACTAGCGCAAACTTGGCTTTTTCCTCTCGACCTCCCCACAGGAAGATACATTGGATGCATCTAATCTCGCGTAAGACTGATTTCGGCGCTGACAGGATCGAGAATAGGTAGGTAGGCATAGCTTGAAGGACCGCTTTGATCAGGATTAACCTGCTGGGCAGGTTCAAGGGCCTTAGGGTCCAATGGGAAAGTTTTTGTTTCATTCTGTCTAGGAGCTCCAGCCAGGATGTCCGCTTCAATTTGCTGGGACTCAGGGGCACCCCTAGGTATTTGGATGGGAAAGACCCCTTCGAAAAACCCAGAATACGGAGTATGTTCCTCTGAGTGGGGGGAGCAGTGTTAAGAAAAAAGACCTGAGATTCCGCCTGGTTGACAGCAAGGCCTGAAGCTTTGGCAAATAAATTCAGGCATGCTTTGAAGCTTCGTGCTTCTTGGACTGAAGGGTGCCCCATGAGCATAGTGTCATCCACGAATTGGTGGTGTGTTTGAGCCTCCAGCGACTCCGTCAAGCGAATGCCACGAAGCTCACCATTCTCAACCCTGGACTGGAGAAGGCGGCTCAGACCTTCTACCATAAGAATAAAGAGAAAGGGGGATAGGGGGTCCCCTTGCCTGATTCCTCTAGACGATTGAAAAGTGCCGGTCGGGGAGCCATTCAGGAGTATGCTAAAGAAAGGGGTGGTAACAAGTCCCATAACCCATTCAACCCACTCCTGGCAGAACCCATGAGCTTCCAACATGCTTCGGATGAAACCCCAATTGATTTTGTCGTAGGCTTTTGAGATGTCCAATTTTATCAGCATACCAGGGGTTCTCGAGGTTTTCAGGGAGTGCAGGACTTCCTGTACTAAGATGACCCCGTCCAGGATTTGGCGGCCCTAAATAAAGCCCGATTGCACCAGGCTTATCAGGGAGGGGAGGAGCGGCTTCAGACGATTCGCTATGACTTTTGATATTATTTTGTAGATTACATTGCATAAAGCTATCGGTCGGAATTTATCTGGACGGTTTGCCCCTTCCTCTTTGGGGATGAGCGCAAGGAAGGTGGCATTGAAGGCTCGCAGCACTCCCTTCTTGGTCCTAGATTCCTCCACAATTTCAACCACCTCGTCCTTAACCATATCCCAGAAGTAGTGAAAGAAGTTGGAGGTGAAGCCATCTGGCCCTGGCGCTTTGCCCAGTGCCATTTGATTGACTGCCTCTTCTACTTCCTGCATTGATACTGGTGAGACCAACATCTCATTGTCGTCACGAGTAACCAGGGTCGGGATAAGCCGCGTTACCTGGTCAATTTCACGGTTCCTGTCATGGTGATCCTCATTCAGGATCTCAGCAAAGTAATGATTGAGTTCCTCACCTATCTCTTGGCGCGTTTCGATTCGACCTCCCTCCATCGTCTTAAGCTTCACAATTTTTGAGGAGCATCGATCCTGAATGACCGAGTTGTGGAAGAATTTGGTGTTTCTCTCTCCCTCCTGTAGCCACTTCATTTTGGATTTCTCCCTCCAGTATATGCCCTCCTGTTTTTCCCTTCCCTCGAGCTGTCCCCATAACTCCTTTTCTTCCTTCTGCATGTCCGCATCCCATCCGTCATTCATTCCTTTCTGGTTGAGACGTTCCAAGTCAGCAATCAGTCTCTTCTTGTCCTCAAAAATGTTGCCAAACTCCTCCTTATTCCAGGTACGGATTTTAGCTTTTAGAGCTTTAAGCTTCTGTTGGAATCGGTACATAGCTGTTCCTGCCGGGGGGACCAGCTCCTGCCACCATTGCTGCACTAGATTTTTGAAGTCCTTGTGCTCCATCCAAAATTGTTCAAACCTGATAGGTTTCCCCAGCGCGGAGCTAGTCCAGTCCCACCGGAGGCATATGGGCCAATGGTCCGAACCAGCCGCTGGGAGTACCTCGGCCATGATTTCCCCCGACTCTCGGAGGAGGGATTCAGAGACTAAAAATCTGTCCAGGCGGGAGGCTACCAGATGATCCCCCCCCCTCTTGTTATTCCATGTAAACCAGCCGGTGCTAGTTTCCATGTCCACAAACGAGCTGCCTTCCTGGAAGGCCCCAAAGGCTTCCTGAAATTTATCCAAGGCCCGCCGGCCCCCCTTTTTTTCTCCTAGGTTTGAAATGAGATTAAAATCTCCACCTATTATCCAGTGCCCTCCATCCCTTTGGCTGTTGGTCCATTCCAAAAAGTCAAGGAATGCCTGCTTCTCAGCAGAGTTGCTCGGGCCATAGATGTTCACCAGAGTACCCGTCGCTCCTGTGATAAGGTGCTGGAAGTCTGAAGAAAGGGAGAACTTGTTGGCCCTCCAGTTGGATAGATCGATTATCTGAGGGTTCCATAGGATTACGATGCCCCCCGATTGCCCCGCTGCATCTAGGGCCATCACCCTGCTTCCTTTCCATATTTTATTGCTAATCTTGTCCATGCTTTCAGAGCTGCATTTCGTTTCCTGCAGAAAAAGGATGTCGGGATTTTCCTGCTTGATTTTCCTATCTAGGGCTTTCCACTTCCTAGGGTTGCCACAACCCCTTATGTTCCAAGAGATGACTTTCATTGGGTAACTTTGGAGACTTCAGAGAAGGCCGCCCTGATCGTCGGATACTGGCCTGATTCAATTAGTTTCACTCCCACCTCCGCGATGCGCTGTTTGTTCGATTTCCTTCCTCTACGTTGTTCCTCCTCCTGGGGTTTTCGCTTATGCCCAGACTGGGGATCCGGTTCAATTCCGAGTTTTGGATGAGCCCTTGCCTTGATAATAGCCGCCTGCAGGAGTTCAATTTGCCTTCTGGACACATAGCCTTTTCCTTTCTTTCCACATTCTTCTTCAATGGCATCCAGATCTAGTTCCCCTAATTCCATTTCTTCATCAGCATCCTCTTCTACTATCTCCATTTGTTGGGCTTCAGCCTCCTCCCTAACCACGGGGGTTTCGGTGGGTCTTTCGGCCCTTTCTTTCTCCTGGGGCATACCTTCCTCCTCCATGCCTTCAAGGATCTCGAAAGCATTCTTGGACCGAATCTCCTTTTGGGGGGCTTCTTTCCGAGGGTTAACCTGTCCCTGAGCCCTGCTCCTCTTACGGCTCTTAACCTGGGTGAAACCCTCCTGCGTCGTTCCTGATTTAACCGATTTTGGGTCTGTGGCAGCTGTTCTGGGTTCCATTTGCGGGAAGTTCCTCCCTAGATGCCCATACACATGACAATGACGACACCTAAAAGGGATCTGCTCATAGTCGATGGGTTGGAGCCAATCTTCGTCATCGCAGCTTAGATTTATGGCTTCTGGCAGATCCTTAGAGAGATCCAGATAGACGCAGATCCGGGCAAAGGATGTATATCGTTGGGCCTTCGTCTGTTCTGACACCTTGATGAATTCCCCTAGGTTATTCCCGATGTCTCTCAGGATGTCCGGGTCCCAGTATTCCCCAGGAAGAGAGAAAAGCCGGATCCAAACTGGGGCCACCGTCAGGTCTTCTGTCTCGGGATTGAAACGTTCCTTCCATGGGCGGAGATACAGACCTGCCGAGAAGAAGAAATAGGGCCCCCCCTCTAGAATTCGGTCCCTATCCTTCTGGTTGAAAAAGATTATCGTGAAGAAGCCCTTGGAGCCAAGTTGCAGATCATAGTGACCCTTGGGGTTCCACACGCTGCCGATCCACTTAATCAGATCCTTCTCCTTGGGCCATACCCCCACAAACTTGCCTATCAGGGCTTTCTCCTTCCATAGCTCGATCGTGCCTCGGACTTTCTCAGAGCTAATCTGCACTGAGGGGATGTGGGGGGCTTTTGGCAGACAGCCACCCATCCCCTGCCGGCGACCTTCTGGCCGAAGCGCCGATTGGACCTTTCCTCCTGTAGCTGCTCCCTCGGGCCTCCCCGGCCCAGAGGAGCCTGCCTCCATTTGCCCGATTCACTTGAGGGCTAACCACTCAAGGAAGCGAGCTTCTTCCACGGCCAAAGGCCTCACAGAGAGGGGCGTGCAGATCGCCTGCACAGCAAAACCCTACGGGCTCCCGAATCTCGTTCTCCGGAGCCACCAAATTCCAGAGTCAAGTGAGGTTTTCAAGATCAACATAGGAAGACTGCATAGTTGTCAAATTCTTATCCAAGATATTTCTAAAGACCTCCATGAGCAATTTTGGGAAATGTTCAACACAAAAATGGAAGTGGATGCAAACTAGTTAGTGATGCAACCAACAATCGACAGGTTCACCTTCGCTAGGTTCTCCTCGCTAGCCAACAAGTTTTCCTTTGACAGATTTTCCTTAACAGGTTCTCCTTCAACAGGGTTTCCTCGACATGTTCAGTCGACAAGTTCGCAACCGACAGCATATGAACATGCTCTGCGACGGTTGAACTTCTGACCATTATCACTTCTCTAACTGAACATAGTTGGTAGTCACCGAAACATATCATCATCCTCTATGTAAGCATGTACATGATGTAATATAGACATATTTTTTATCATCATCTGATTCCTCCATATTTCATGGAGCAGATGTAATAAATTGGTTCAAATTCTTGCATATTGTCTGTGTGTATATTTCTTATTGACTTAGTGTGTTTCATGCTTTGTTATATCTCTTTATATGCTTTTGCCACAATAGATCTCGACTCATTCAGTTGAGTGTTTTCCCTAGCGTAAACCTGGGCATGACCTGGATCATTGGTATCAGAGAAAGATGTTGTCGAGAGATTAAGTTACATAAGCACTTCCATCGAAGTTATTTAACTTATGCCTGTTCAAACACACTCACAAGCCCAACAACACTAGAAGACACTTCCTTCGACTTCAGAAAAGATGATTGAAGAAATAGACAATAGACATGTGACTGACGAGAGAGAGAGAAACTCATAGAAAAAGAAATGGCTCTCCAACGAACCGAAATGTTCTCCCAGTTTAGTGAGGTTCTCCTATGAGTCACTGCAAACTACGAGGAATCCTCGACGTGATCTCACTCCGAAAAAATCATCCCCTTTAAAGAGAAAATGAATATAGACATACCAAATCTTGAAGAAATATTGACGTAGAATCTGTCGACAATTGGGTGTAATTCTGGAATCTTACTTTGCAGTAAATCAACTCTCCAAAGCGAAAAATATCACCATTCCGTACTTGAATATGTCAACCTCCGTACACTACTCGTGGGAGAACCTATCAACAAAAATGGAAAAAGAAGAAGACCCCATCGACACATTGTTATACACCAGAATGGCACCTCTCCGTCCGAGTGCCGACTTTCCTTATGTCGGCGCGCAAAAGGACACTTATGGATTGAGGTTTGCCTAGAATACTATAGCTTGGATTATTATGGAATACATTTCTGCCTTTATCTCTGCCTGTGACCACTTTCCCATTGTTTCATGAAAGTCATTGAAAGTCACTGAAAAAACACCTATATTGGAGGACCCATATCTTGAGTTTTGTAACTCCGTTTGACCTCATTTTTGTGCCGTTGGAAAGGTATTTCAGTTAGCTAAAACTTTCCAGAAGACACCAAAGTCTGAAAATGCCCAAAAATACCCTAAAAATGCATTTTTTGTACATTCGCGATTTTCCTTAAGGAAAACCCACGAATGTGCCTCTTAAGCATTTAAACATTAAAACATGAGTTAATTGGAGATTAGTTATTTCATTTAACTTAATTTCCTTAACTGTTGTAAATTCTCCAACCTTAAAAACTACCTTATTTCCCCCATATAAATAGAGGTAGGGAGGTCCATGAGAGGGGACTTGGAATTTCTGCATTGTTATGCTGGAGGAATCGGGACTCTCTTTGC
>LPNX010287190.1:0-10327 GCA_001517045.1 Pseudotsuga menziesii
TCCTCCATCTCTAGATAGCAAGCTCACAAGCAAAAGGAAAGCTTGGGAAGAACACAAAAGTGCTCCAAAGGACAAAGGGATGCAGACTCAAGCATAAGTTTCGCCAACAATGGACTATAGTTTCTTTGCTCTCAATTCTCTCTTATGCCTTCAATGTACCAAGGAGTTCCTTATATAGCTTTTCAAAGGGGTAATGAAAGGTCGAATCCGAGCGATCTCAAGGCATAGGGAAGGCTAGGAGTCAAATGAGTCGGATCCATGTCAAGGAAAACTCAAAAAGGATTTGGATTTTTCACACATCCCGATGTACACGGTTTTATTGGTCAAACCCGCGTATATACACGCTTATAAGTTTAAAATACGTGTGTATCATTTTTCACATGTTTTTAGGGATGGTCAAGGAAACATCAAAGGACAAAAAATGGTCCATGGGGTCTAAGGAGTCTGCAACGGGACAAGGGAAGGCCATACAAAGTATGATTCACCTGGAGTGGTGAAATCACCTATAACATGACTTGACATGACTTGTTCACATTATAGAAACTCTCAATCAAAACATCGGGGCATGACATGACTCAATTACATTACAAACACATCCCAGAATAAACATCAGGGTATAATACATAATATATACAAGTGAATACATTCCAAAGTTACAGTTACATCAACACTCCCTCTTAACTAGGAAGGTATTCTCTTGACACAATTTATCACGGCACAAGTCTTATTTTCTGTATCATTTGGATCATCATCAAGTTCTCATCATATTCAAGTCATATTCATCTTCAAGTCATCTTCATCTGGATCTGGATCATCACTCAATCTGGATCATCATCACTCGATCTAGATCGTCACTTCTGGATCATCATCAAGTCTGGATCATCACTTTATCTGTATCATCACTGCTGGATCATCATCAAGTCTAGATCATCACTTGATCTAGATCGTCACTGCTAGATCATCATCAAGTCTGGATCATCACTTGATCTGGATCGTCACTACTGGATCATCATCAAGTCTGGATCATCACTTGATCTGGATTGTCACTGATGGATCATCGTCAAGTCTACACCATCACTTGATCAAGATCATCACTACTGGATCATCATCAAGTCTAGATCATCACTTGATCTAGATCGTCACTGCTGGATAATCACTTGATCTAGATCATCATTGAATCATCATGATCATTACTGCTTTTGCTATCTCAATCAAATGGTGCTATCTCTTCATTCTTCTCGTCACAAGTGTTGATGTAATTGTAACTTCGAAATGTATTCACTTGTATTTCTTATGTATTGTAACCCGATGTTTATTTCGGGATATATTTATAATGTACTTGAGTCATGTCATGCCCCAATGTTCCTATCGGGAAGTTTCTATAATGTAAAAAAAAGTCATGTCAAGTCAAGGTGGTTAACTCTCCTATTGTCTAAGGGTTAAAGTCCCCCCAGTTCCAGGGCACTAGGGTTATTAGACTCACCTAGTGAAGTCAGCCCTAGTTGGGTTTAGTCAATTCAGGAATTAGTATAAATAGAGAGCTAGCCTCTCTATTTATCACACACTCACTCACACTCAATTGTAGCACATAGCTAAGGAAGAGAAAGACACTAGCGCAAGGAAGAAAGAGGTTACTGCGGTCGGGAGATAATCTTACTTTTTTTGGTTTCACTTTGGTGTTGATTCTATCTCTGAGGAAGTTGCGGGGTTTTCTCCATTTATGGTTTCCCTGAGGAAAAACACTGTGTTCATTGTCTCTTGTGTTTTATTGTTGTGCTTGTTGTTCTCTCAGTTAAAGATCCTAATGATATGCTAGCATAATGTTTAAAATCTATCATGGTATCAGAGCTAACCTGAGAAGAAGACACTCTGCAGTTGCGGGAAATAGGGCTTCCTTTTTTGTGGATCTCTCTCCACATATTTTCAGGAAAAGTGGGGTGGAATAACTCTCCTCCCTAGGGTGCATCTTTTTGTCAAGGCAGAATCCAATTCTGAGGTTTTTCAGTTTTGGACCCGATACTGCTGCCGAAAATTAGGGCTTTTCACAGAAGTGGAATTTTTCAATGAGCCCAGGCCTAGATTGATCTCCTCCCCAAAATCGAAGTTAGGGATCAAATTCAAAGCATTTGGTTGGATAGAACTTCGGAAAAGCAAAACCCTAATCTGCTCTTGAACCAGCACTATAGGATTTCAGCTCCAAATTCAGATCTGACATCTTGACCTGGTAAGATCTAAATCTTGACCTGGGAGCTGATAACTTCCAAGCCTGGAAGTATAGGATCTCCACGGTCCTGGAAGAAAATGAGCTGGACTCCTACATCCATGAGGAGGTTCCAGTTCCAGAGGGAGATGAGGTTAAGGCCTTACATAAGAAGAGGTTGGTTATGGCAAAGACGATCATTGCAGATTCTATCAAGGATCACCTCATTCCACAGGTGTCCTCCCTCAAGACACCTAAATCCATGTTTGATTCCCTAACCAAACTGTTTGAAGGGAATAAAATCAATCGGAAGATGACTCTAAGGAACCAGTTGAAGAATGTAAAGATCCAGAATGAGGAGACCATCTAGTCATACTTCACAAGGGTCTCCCAGATCAAAGAACAGCTGGAAGCAGTAGATGAAAAAGTGGAGAATGTAGAAATTGTGATGACAACATTGAATGGCCTCCCTAGGTCATAGGATTCTTTCATCCAAGGAATCTGTTCTAGAAATAATTTGGTCAAGTTCAGTAGACTATGGGAAGAATGTTCTCAAGAAGAAGCTTAGATAGTAGCTCGAGAAGAAAATATGGGAAGTGAAGATCAAGCTCTCACAGTACACTCCAAGAAAGTAAGGAGGGAAAATCATCATC
Organism: Pseudotsuga menziesii; assembly: GCA_001517045.1. Taxonomy (NCBI): domain Eukaryota; kingdom Viridiplantae; phylum Streptophyta; class Pinopsida; order Pinales; family Pinaceae; genus Pseudotsuga; species Pseudotsuga menziesii. The sequence continues at coordinate 2,854 of LPNX010287190.1, forward strand.
ACCAAGGTAAGCATTCTCATCAGAAACATAACATTGCAAGAATGGATTCATCCAAACTCAGATGTTATATATGCAATGAAATATGACACTTTTCTAGAAATTGTGCCATGAATAAGAATGGATCCAAGAAGAATAAGAACTCCAAAAGAAGACATCATGCTCACACTGCTGAGGATGATGATCCTCCCAGGAAGAGAGTAAAACAAGAAAGTGAAATATCTTCAAGTGAAGATGAATATGTTCTGATCTCCACTCTCACGGGAACTGTCACTCATGGAAGCAAAGATTGGCTTATTGAGAATGGGGCTTCCAAGCACATGATAGGTTTCAAGGAATCCTTTGAGAAACTATCCAAACATAATTCACCCCATAAGGTGAAGCTTGGGGATGACTACCAATATCCCATAAAAGGTAATGGTGAATCCTCCTACAAGCTAGACTCCGAAAAGTCTATGAAAATGAAGGATGTCTTGTTGGTACCAAGACTGAAGAAGAATCTTCTATCCATATCAGCATTGGATGCAAAAGGCATGAGGGTTGCATTTGTAGATGGCCAAGTCCTCATGTGGCCAAGAGGAAAGACTATTGATGATGCAATAGTGATTGGAGAATAAGAAGGAGGTTTATACAAACTGAAGGGCCATCCAAAACAAGCTATGGTCCATGACACAGTAGAGCCAAATTAACTTTGGCACAGAAGGCTTGCACATGTGCATTACAGAGCACTACCACTTGCAAGCAAATATGTTGAAGGTCTTCTAGAAATCCAAGCAAAACATGAAGGGGTCTGCAAAGGATGTGCAAAAGGAAAGAATAAAAAGAAGACATTTCCAAGTAGTGAGAGCAAGGAAAAATAAATCTTGGAAATCATCCACTCTGATGTATGCGGACCAATGTCATCAAGTTCACTAAGCGGGTATGTATACTATGTTTCTTTCATTGATGATTTTTCTAGGAAGACATGGATTTACTTCATGAAGAACAAAGATGAATTTTTCAGCAAGTTCAAGGAATTCAAAGCCTTGATTGAGAACCACACAGAAAAGAATATCAAGACCTTTCGATCAGATAATTACAGAGAATTCACATCAAATGAATTCAAAGACTTATGTAAAGAATCAGGGATTAAGAGGGAGTTGTCCACTACTTATAATCCACAACAGAATGGGGTTGTAGAAAGGAAGAATAGAACTATCATGGAAGATACAAGAGCAATGCTTCATGATCAAGATCTTCTTATGGATATATGGGTAGAAGCTGCTAGAACATCAGTGTATGTACAGAACCGTACTCCACATAGAGTACTCGAGAACAAGACTCTTGAAGAAGTCTTCTTTGGAAAGAAACTGGAAGTCATCTATCTCAGAATATTTGGTTGTCCAGTGTCCATACACATTCCAAAAGAGAAGAGAACAAAACTAGATCCTTTAGGAAAGAAGGGTATATTTGTGGGATACTCTGAAATCTCAAAGGCTTACAGAATATACTTCCCAGAATACAAGAATATTGACATCAGCAGGGATGTAACATTTGATGAATACATAGCTTACAACAAATCAAGAAAGAGACCCACTGAAGATACTGAAGAATCAGAAGCACCCAAAATTCATGATACAACCATGAATGAAGAAATTCAAGAAGAAGATCGATAATTTGAAGAACCACAAAGACCTGTAGATCCACCTCAAGAGAAGAATCCTCACAAGAGGAAACCTGCTTGGGTACAAGAAATTATCCAAGGTGTAGAAAGATATGGGGCTCTAGAAGAGAGTCACAAATAAAGAAAGAGAACCATATCTTGCTACGGATATCTAGCCTTACTATGTGAATTTATCAATGAAGAACCTTCCAGTTATGAAGAAGCGGTAGAATGGAAAGAATAGAAGGATGCTATGATCGAAGAGTATCAATCTATCATGAAGAATGATGTTTGGGATGTTGTCCCAAGACCAGAAGGGAAGCCGGTTGTAACTTCCAAATAGATCTACAAGATCAAGCATGCTGCAGATGGTAGCATAGAGAAATATAAGGCAAGGTTTGTGGCTCACGGCTTCTCACAGAAGGAAGGAATAGATTATGAAGAAACCTTTGCACCTATAGCTCAATACACTTCCATCAGATCGGTACTTGATTTGGCTGTAGTAATGAAATGGAAGATACACCAAATGGATGTCAAGACTGCTTTCTTGAATGGTGTAGTGGAAGAGGAAGTGTATGTAGAACAACCACTCAGTTTTGAGACACATGATAGGGAGCCTCATGTGTGCAGATTGAAGAAATCCCTGTACAGTTTGAAACAGGCACCCAGGACATGGTACGGCAGAATTAATAGCTTTCTATTGAGTTTGGGCTTTACCAAGAGTAAAGAAGATTCCAACATTTACTACAAGGTTGAAGATGGCAACCCATTTATGCTCCTACTATATGTAGATGATCTGTTTGTAACAGGTATTGATCGGTTGATTGCTGATACGAAGAGAAATCTTGCTGCCGAGTTCAAAATGAAGGACTTGGGAATGATGCATTATTTTCTAGGTATGGAGGTGTGGCAGAATGCGTATGGAATCTCCCTCGGACAAGGGAAGTATGCAGTAGAGATCCTGAAGAGGTTTGGGATGATGGACTGCAAGGCTATGACCACACCTATGGCATCGAACCTGAAGATATTGAGTGATGCTTTATCAGATATGGTTGATGCTACGATGTATTGTCAGATGATTGGGTCCTTGATGTACTTGATGAACACAAGACCAGACATTTTCTTTGCTATGAACACCTTGAGCCAGTTCTTGACAGATCCAAGACATGTTCACTTGATTGCTGCAAAGCATATTCTAAGGTACCTGAGGGGTACAATTAATTATGGGCTTAAGTACGAGGCGAATCAGAAGATTAACCTGGAGGGTTATTTTGATTCAGATTCGGCAAGCAGTGCCATCGATATGAAGAGCACTTCAGGTTGTTGCTTCAGTATGGGATCAGGTGTGATCTCTTGGTTTAGCAGGAAGCAGTCCTATGTGGCATTGAGTACAGTTGAAGCAGAGTATGTCACATCTTTTTCATCTAGTTGTGAGGTAGTATTGCTATGAAAGCTATTGTTTGATTTATTTGATCTCCAAATGGATGCTACTTGTATATATTGTGACAACCAGAGTTGCGTGAAGTTGTCAAAGAATCCAGTGTTCCATGAAAATTTGAAGCATATCAAGATCAAGTATCACTATATCAGGGATATGGTGCAAAGGGGAGCAGTGAAGCTCCAGTATGTTGCGATGGAGGAACAAATAGCTAATGTGTTGACGAAGCCATTGGCTAGGGTGAAGTTTAAGTACTTCAGGGAGAAGCTTGGTGTTCTCCATATCAAGGTTTCCTCCAAGGGAAAATGATGAGACCCATAGCCATTCTGACATGGTGAGAGTATTGGTTCCTTTCATGGTTAGATGTAAGGGCTGAGCCAATCTATCATGGTGAGAGGATTGGTTCCTTCCATGTCAGATGTGAGTGCTGATCCATTCTAATGTGACTGTAGGATTGGTTCCTACATGATCAGAAGTAAGCGTTGAATGCCATTCTGGGAATGGAGGCGCCTCGTCAATTACTAGGTAGCTCATTCTATGACTGGGGGCCATTCTGATAGGACTCTAGGATTGGTTCCTACATGATCAGATGTGAGTGCACCCCCTTCTGACATTGGTTGTTAGATGTAATTGTAGAGCCCTTTTGGCATGAAGGATTGGTTCCTTGCATAGTAAAATATAAGTGCTAAACCTTTCTGACATTGGTTTTCAGATGTAAGTGCAAAGCCTTTTGGCATGGAGGACTGGTTCCTCACATGGCCAAGTGTAAGTGCTAGGCCTTTTCAATCCTTGGTTGACGGATGTGAGTGATGGGCCTTTCTGACAGGGTTGTGGGAGGTGTTCCCACATGGTCACATGTGAGTGCTGGGCATTTCCTTTTTGATATGATTATAGGATTTGTTCCTACATGATCAGATATAAGTGCTGGGAAGGCCATTCTGACTTAGGGTCAGATATAAGTGCTGGAAAAGACCTACACGGAGCGTAGGCCTACAACCAGCATGAAAAAGGGCTGGCTCTATAGAACTTTCTGTGACAAGAAGAATCATGAGATAGCACCCGTGAAGATTCAGTGTTTATGATCTAGAAGAGATGATCCAAATTGAGGGATGATCCAGATCCAGAGATGATGCTCCAGAGATGATCCAGATCGAGGGATGATCCAGATCCAGTGACGATGATCTAAATCAAGTGATGATCCAGATCTAGATGAAGATGACTTGAAGGTGAAGATGAATTGAAGATAGAGATGACTTGAAGGTGAATATGACAAAGACTCAATGATGATCTAGATGATACAAAGAAGAATACTTGTGCTGATAAATTGTGTCTAGAGAATACCTTCCTAGTTAAGAGGGAGTGTTGATGTAATTGTAACTTCAGAATGTAGTCACTTGTATTTCTTATGTATTGTAACCTGATGTTTATTATGGGATATATTTGTAATGTACTTGAGTCATGTCATGCCCCAATGTTCCTATCGGTATGTTTCTATAATGTAAACAAGACATGTCAAGTCAAGGTGGTTAACTCTCCTATTGTCTAAGGGTTAAAGTCCCTGCAGTTCTGGGGCACTAGGGTTATTAGAATCACCTAGTGAAGTCGGCCCTATTTGGGTTTAGTAAAGTTAGGAATTAGTATAAATAGAGAGCTAGCCTCTCTATTTATCACACACTCACTCACACTTAGTTGTAGCGCATAGCTGAGGAAGAGAAAGACACTGGGCAAGGAATAAAGAGGTTACTATTGTCGGAAGATCATCTTACTGTTTTTTGGTTTCACTTTGGTGCTAATTCTATCTCTGAGAAAGTTTTGAGGTTTTCTCCATTCATGGTTTCCCCGAGGAAAAACACTGTGTTCATTGTCTCTTATGTTTAATTGATGTTCTTGTTGTTCTCTTAGTTAAAGATCCTAATGATATGCTAGCTTAATGTTTAAAATCTAACAATAGGAAGTTCTACAGAGCCATCCCATTTTCATGCTGGTTGTAGGCCTACCCTTCATGTAGGTCTTCAGTGCTTATATCTGACCCTAAGTTAGAATGGCCCACCTAGCTCTTACATCTAACCTCATCTTGTCAGAAAGGCACGCCCAGCACTCACATCTGACCTCATCTTGTCAGAAAGGCCCAACACTCACATCTGACCATGTGTAAACACAGCATGCCAGAATGGCTCAGTACTTATATCCAAAAATGTGTGAACACACCATATCAAAAATGCTCAGCACTTACATCCGACCATGTTTGAAAACACTGCATCGGAAGGGCTCTATACTTACATTCAACCATGTTCGAAAATTCCGCATCGAAAGGGCTCTGCACTTACATTTGGCCATGTTCGAAAACACTGCATCGAAAGGGCTCTCAGTCCTAGATTGAGGATTCCTAGTAACTGACCAGGTGCCTCCATTCTCCCAGAGAATGGCATCATCCCTTATATCTGATCAAGTGGGAACACATCCCTCAATCACATCAGAAAGACCATGCGCTCACATATGATCATGTAAGACTACATCCTACATTCATATCATAATGGCCCTCAGTCCCAGACTAAGTATTCTCGGTAACTGACCAGGTGCCTCCATTCTCCTAGAGAATGGAAACTCAGCACCAAGCTGAGTATTCCTAGTAACTGACTAGGTGCCTCCATTCAAAGAATGGAATTCATCCCTTATATTTGATCGTGTAGGAACCAATCCTACAGTCACATCAGAATGGCTCAACACTCACATCTGACATGGAAGGAACCAATCCTCTCACCATGATAGAATGGATTAGCCCTTACATCTGACCATGGAAGGAACCTAATCCTCTCACCATGTCATAATGGTTCTAGGTCTCATCATTTCCCTTTGGAGGGAACCTTGATCTAGAGAACACCAAGCTTCTCCCTAAAGTATTCAAACTTCGCTCTAGCCAATGGCTTCATCAACACATCAGCTATATGTTCACTCGTCACAACATACTGGAGATTCATTGCTCCTCTTTGCACCATATCCCTGATATAATGATATTTGATATCATACTAAAGTAGCACCTCGAAGTTCTCTCCCTATCAATGGCACTACCTACCCAATACGAATCCACATAACCTTCCAGGTTAATATTCTGATTTGCCTCATACTTGAGCCCATAATCAACTGTACCCTTCAGGTACCTCACTGCATGCTTTGCAACCATCAGGTGAACATGTCTCAATTTGTTCATAGCAAAGCAAATATCTGGTCTCTTATTTGTTAGGTACATCAACTGACAATACATCATGGCATCAACTGAATCTGATGAAGCAACACTCAATAGCTTTTGGTTCGATGCCATAGGTGTGGTCATGTCCTTGTAGTTCATCATCCCAAACCTTTTCAGGATCTCTATTACATACTTCCCTTGTCCGAGGAATATTCCATCCACATTCTGCCACACCTCCATGCTTAGAAAATAGTGCATCGACACATAACAGGAGCATCACTGGTCTTCTGCCTTCAACCTTGAGGCAAAGGTTGGAATCTACTTTACTCTCACTAAAGCCTAGATTCACCAGTAATCTATCCATCCTGTCATACCATGTTGAACCTCAGGATATTTTGCAGTCACTCCCTCTGAAGCAGAGAATCATACTCCCTCTGTCTTTCGTACTCTATGCACTAAAACATTCTGTACCGGAGTGACAAGTAGCTTCCTCTACTACTAACATTCTATGTATCCATCTAGGATTACTAGGTACCAAGATCCTCTATCTTGAACTTTTTCAAAAGTTCTTCTCGCACCCATATGTGAGCCTGTCATCCTCTATATACTTTCATCTTCAACCTTGTAGCAAAGATTAAGATGTTCATCAAGCTCGTCATGTATGTGTTATCCCATGGGTGTCTTCTGAGCTCGTACAAGGCCTTCTTTCATTTGCACACATGATTCTTCCTGTCATGTGTCTCAAATCCCACTGCCTGCAAATGTCTCTTCATAGTATATGCCTTCTTTTCATGAGAAGCCTCGTGCTACGAATCTTTCCTTGTATCCCACGATGTTTCCATCTACTGCATCATGGAACTACGAACTTCCCTGCATCCTAGACATCATTCTTCTTGAACTGGTCTTCCCTTTCTTCTTGGTTACTTCTTCATAGCTGGAAGGTTCTGCATCAATGATGTCGCTTCATTCGTCATATTATTCTTAATCTTGAACTGTCGTCACTTGTTCTTCGGAACAAGTCTCATCCTTCTTTGCTTGTAGGCGATTTTACGCGATCTTTCCTACAAGTCAAATGCATTAGTTGTATGGTTAGAAACATTTCATAGGGTATATTCATAATGAAAAATTCTTATGCATAAATATATGATCATGCAACTACTTTAGCCAATACAACATCCATCCATATCTCACGGAAACTTTCTAGATGCCT
>LPNX010287190.1:10378-24454 GCA_001517045.1 Pseudotsuga menziesii
ATTTCGATGGTGAGATATTGATATTCAGTTGATCCCATCTTCTCTTCTCTTATTATGAGTTGAGCTTCTTCTTCTTCCCAGAGTCTATTGAAAGTAATCACTTCCTTCTGGAACACATTCCTTGAATGAATGAATCCCATGATCCTGGGAGGCCATTCAAGGTGGTTATCACAACTTCTGCATTCTCCACTTCTTCTTCTACCGCTTCAAGTTGTTATTTGATTTGAGAGACCCTTGTAAAGTATGACTGTATGTTCTCTGCATTCTGGATATTCACATTCTTCAACTGGCTGCTTAAGGTCATATTCCAATTTATGTTCTTCCATTCAAATAGCTTGTTCAAGGAATCAAACATCTTCTGTGTCTTTAGGGAAGACACTTGTGGTACAAGTTGATCCGTGATTGAATCAACAATGATCTTCTTGGCCTTGACCAATTTCTTCTTGTGTAAGGCTTCTAGTCTCATCTCCCTTTGGAACTGGAGCCTCTCTACTCATGTAGGTGTCCAATTCATTTTCTTCAGAGAGATCATATACTTCCATATGCCCCAATAAGTGAGTGTGTGTGTGATAAATAGAGAGGCTCACTCTCTATTCATATTCTTTCATTCACTTGAAACCCACTCCAACATGTCGGCCTCACTTAAAAATTACTTACTAGAGCCGACATCTCTAGGAGTGTCTAATAACCCTAGTGCCCCACAACTTATGGGGACTTTGCCTCCTCTGAACAAGAAGGAGGGTTATCCTTAACACAACAGTGGGGACTATTGTCCCAACTTAAAATGACTCACTTAGGGTCAGCTTCTCTAGGATAGTCTAATAACCCTAATGCCCCACAACTGCGAGGACTTTAACCCTTGATAAATAGGAGGGTTACCCATAATGAATTGACATGACTTGTTCACATTATAGAAACTCAAGATATGAACATCAGGGCATGACATGACTTAATTACATTACAAACACATCCCGGAATAAACATTGGGGTATAATACATAAGATATACAAGTGAATACATTCCAAAGTTACAATTACATCAACAAGTATGGAGGGCATATCCCTCCATCCTCACTGTTTGTGGGACTTATGCTTACTTACCTGGGTGTATCTTCGAGAAGCCAAAATCCTTTTTCAGGATTTAGTTTTCAAACAATTTTTCAAACTTCAACTGCACCAATCAAGAGTTCTCCCTTTTCATGGTTCAATGGAAGGAATGTCACTTTTGTGTCTACGAAACCTATTTCAGTTAAAAATATCCAAACTCAGTATAGTGCACCTCAAGGGATAAACCCTTTGGATTTTGGGTGAAACCCCTTTCAAATAGTTGTCACTTCACAACTGATGTTTGGACGAAACCCCAACCAACCTTATAGGAACTTTGGTGCAATAACTTGCTTCCACCAAGCCCCTCAAGTTTTGGGTAGACCACCTCTCCCGTTTCTGGAAAATTCAAACTTGTGAGATATTTCAAAATGGATAAAAGACCCTGTGCATCATGACCCAACCTGGCCATTGGTTCTGATCAAATTACCTTCAAACATTCCCAAATTTGAAGGAAAAACTAGAGAAGACCCTGGAGACCATGTCACTACCTTTCATTTATGGTGCTCCTCCAACTCGTTGAATGATTACTCTATTTGGCTATGGATTTTTCAAAGAAAGTTAACTAGCATGGAATCCAAATGGTACATTGAACTTCCATCTTCTACTTACAATAATTTCCTTTATTTAGCAACGACTTTTCTCAACCACTTCCAACTTCCTATCTGATATGATGTCAGTGCACACCTTTTTTCAACCTTTAGGAAAAATAACGATACACACATTTCTAACCATATTCAGAAACAAAAAATGCTAAAGAGTGTTATTAAATCCAACATCCCTTTTGATTTCTTATTAGAATGGTTTTTGAAGTTTTAGGTAGCTTAATTTAATTTATGGGTTGTATGGGATTTTTTATGAAATCATACCAAATGCACCTAAGTCAAACACTGATTTTGTGAAGCCCAAAAATGGATCACATGTCGATGAAATTGTGGGTTTAGTTGAAACACCTATTGTGGAATATTTAGTGAAACAAATACATGAGTTATCTGTAAATAAATCCATGTTAGAGGAAGATAATTCTCCCACGCCCTCCCCTAAAAATGTGAATTTTTACAAGGAACAATCCAATCAAAAGGGTACTCAACAACCCACGGGGAATAAAAACAAAGGAAATAAGGGCAAGAGAAATAAAAATAAGCCTAAACCCATGAATGATGCTAAGGGGGTAAAAAAGAGAAAATGAAAGTGAAATTCCGATGCAATATTTCTAGGAAGATCACCTAACCTATCAATTCCCCCTCATGGAAAAAGATTAGAAGTTGTTAAAGCAACAACATATCATCCTTAAGGATCCATTCCCAAAAGGACAAAATATGGCTTCAAGTGATCCTAATACTGTTGGGGGATCTCTGGACCAATTCATGGATTCTACCCTCACAAGTTGAGCCTGAACTTCCCCTATCTGCAGTAGAAGTCACCTACCAAGCTATATATGATGTTGATGTTGATTCCATATTGACTCCTTAAGCCTTAAAGGAGTCAGATGAAGCCTATTTTTCCATATGGGCGGTGAACGCGACATACTCTTACGATTGCTTAGACATGTTTTTACTGTCAGATGAATCCATCTTGAAAGCTATGATAGGACCTAAGAAAATTTGTGAAGATTTTCATCACAAGTCTTACTTTCTTCTAGAACTGAGCAAAAAGAGAATTTTGAGTTTCACGTGAGACTAAGTAAAGAGGTTGATCATCCTGTGAACCCGCTACCCAAAGAAGGAGTGTTTGCTGAAGTGAATATGGCGAACATTTCCGAGACCATACCAATCAAGATTTCCACCAAACTGGGCATTGGAGAAAACTCTTCCTCTGAAGAGATTGCCATTTATACAACCATTTTTAAGGAATTACATGACTTATTTGCCTATTCATGAGAGGAGATTCTAGGTATATACCCATCTATTGTTGAACACAAAATAAGGACTTATCCCAATGTTAAACCTATTTGGAAAAAAATATGTCATGTTAACCCTCGGAAGGTAACAACTGTTAAAGATGAAGTCGAAAAGTTGTTGAATTCTTGGTTCATATACCCTATCTCATTGACATAATGGGTATCTAATCCACTCCCGGTAGATAAGAAATAAATAATTATACGCATTTGTACAAGATTAATAGATTTAAAAAAAGTGTGGCCTAAAGACAACTACCCTATGCCATTTATTGATCAAATAATTGATGTGTGTGCACGTAGTGAAGTCTTTTCCTTTATGGATGGTTTTTCAGGGTATAACCAGATCTAAATCAAATGTGAAGACCAACATAAGACTACTTTCATTTGTTAATGGGGTAATTTAGCATATTAGAAAATGCCTTTTGGCTTGAAAAATGCTAGAGCTACTTTTCAACAGGAAATTAATTTCTCTTTCCATGACATTAAGCATATTGTCGAACCCTACCTAGATTCTCTTCCAGCACACTCTCTCAAGAGAAAACATCATCTCGATCATTTGCAATTGGTATTTGAAATATGTTGACACTACAAGATTCGTTTAAATCCCCATAAATGTGTCTTTTGTGTCGAATCAATACTACTACTAGGGTTTATTTTCTCCAAGAAATGCATAAGGTTTGATCAATTAAAAGTTGAGGCAATTATCAATCTACCTCCTCGAACAATTAGACAACTTCATAGTTTAGAAGGAAGATCCAATTTTCTCACCCGATTTAAATTAATTATGCAAATATTACTAAAGGTTTCATGCAACTGCTTAAGCAAAACACTCCATGTATACGGGATCAAGCCACACAAAATTCATTTGAGGCACTTAAAAAGGTATTATTCGCAGCTCCTTTGTTGCACCCGCTAGCCTACACTAACGAATTTATATTGTATCTCGCCGCATCGTATTCAATTAGGGTTAACCTTGAGTGGGGAATGAGTCAAAGTTGGTTGAGGTATAGCACATGGTTTGGGAGCATGGTTTACTATAGCCCATGGTATTTTTCCATGGTATCGATGGCCAATGGTATTTGGTGACCCATAGTATTGTCCCATGGTATTGCATGTAAATAAGCCTTCATAAGGATTAAGGATGCTCCACCATAAAGTGGCCTGAAGGAGAGTGGTGGCTAGCTCACTTGGCTCGTCTTGGTCAGTTTAAGTCAACGGAAATAATAGATCTATTATGGTGGTTTTCCCCATTTTTGGGTTTTCCGCGTAATAATAGATCTATTCAATGGTTGCTTGTTGTAATGTTTATTTATCACATATTATTATTATTATTATTGTTGTTGCTCATTAAAATACCAAGAAATGGTATCAAATCCATGGTTGGCATTAGTTTTGCTTGTTGTGTTGTTCCTAGTTTTTTTAATTAATTGTGGGGTGCATGTTCGGTGGTACTCGACACCCCAACAATTTTGGTTCCTAGTTAAAAGTTGAGTTCCTGGGGTTCTAGAAGGACACGGTATCCCTCTTATGCGTAGAGAAGGGATGTTGCATCAAGTGTGGAATGAACCACTAGGTATGTACAAGCGTGGAAAGTGTACTTGTAGCCTAAATTTATGTGGATCAGAAAAGTTGAATTTTCGATTGGGGGAGGAATGTGAGATGGTTTAATCTCAATTGTGGGACCAAGATTGATGAGCCATGTATGTGAAGAGAATTCCTTGAGAACTAGCAATTACATTGGTTGAGGACCCATGTAATCCGGTAGATCGATTCCTTTTATATGGAAGTCAATGATAAGGTTAGATGCAGGTATAAAAGGAGCATTGAAGAAAATGAGTGAGCATAGAAAAGAAAGAGGATGTAGAAACAGATGGTGATGGTGTAGTCAAAATGAAGACACATGAAAAAAATTAATGGAGCAGTTTGCATGTAAAAGAGAATATGGTTGTAAGATCTGGTAAGGCATGCATACCCCTGGTAACTCACTGGTAAAGTCAAGATATAGACCTAGGTGATAGGGAGTGCATGTGAGATTCCTTGATAAAAATTTGAGGTGGGTTGGTGTTTACTCCTAGTCAAGTTTAAAGGGGGTATTTCTAGGTTTAACCTTGACTACAAAATAATTAAAAGGTGGTTGTGGTCTAGCACATGGTTTGGGAACATGGTTTATTACAGCCCATGGTATTTTCCCATGGTATTGGTGGCCAATGGTATTTGGTGACCCATAGTATTGTCCTATGGTATTGCATGTAAAGAAGCCCTTATAAGGATTGAGGAGGCTCCATTGTAAAGTGGTTTGGATGTGAGTGATGTCTCACTTGGATCGGCTTGGCTGGTTTAGGCCAAGGGAAATAATAGGTCTATTATGGTGGTTTTTATCAGTTTTGGGTTTTCCACGTAATCATTACGTATATATTAATGGTTTCTTGTTTTAATGTTTGTTTATCACATATTATTTATTATTAATGACCATTAAATTACTAAGAGACTCCACGGTTGGCATAGTACTGGTTCAGGAAGAGGATCAACTCGAAGAGCATGTCATATACTATCTCAACTAAGCTTTGGAAGAGCCTAAACTTCACTACTCACACTTTGAGAATTTTTCATTAGCAACCGTGTACTTCGTTCAAAGGTTGTGTCACTATATATTATTACACACAACCACTGTCATTGCGGATTAAAATAATTTCCAATATGTTTTATCCCGATGAATAATAGAGGGAAAATTCAATAAGTTGATCATCATACTTTAAGAGTTTGACATGGATTTTCAATTCTCCATGTCCAAAAAGTCCTTGGTGTTCACAAATATTATATATGAGTTCCCTAGTGATGAAAACATTATGATAGAAGATAAATCACTCCCATATGAACACATCTTCTTAATTTAAACCTCATATCCTTGGTATGGAGATATTTTGATATATCTTCAAACTCTAAAGGGTTCCACAGCCTCCTCATGAGAAGAGTGGCGAAAGCTACAAATTAACGTGAAAAACTACCTCATCGTTAGTGATACACTATATAGAATAGGGGTAGACTGAATCTTGCATCAGTGTCATACTAACGAAAATGAAGAGTTAGTCCTGAATGATGCTAATGGTGGAGCATGTGGGGGTAATTTATATGGGTTAGAAACGTCCTAGAAGATCTTGTGTGTCAATTATTTTTGTCCCACCATATTTAAAGATTGTGTGGAATTTGTTAATTGTTTTCATCCTTGTCAGCTTTGTACCAAAAATATGTGGTCACACCCTACTCCACATTTCTCCATCATCACGGTAGGACCCTTGACTCAGTGGGGGGTGGAATTCATGACATGTAAACTAGTTTCCATCAGGGGGGGCATAATTATATCATTGTTGTTGTAGACTACTTCACTAAGTGGGTAGAGGCAATGTCTACCTTAAAATATGATGGTGAGATTGCAACTTATTTCGTATTTAACCATATTATCACCAGATTCAGTAATTCGAAACAGATTGTTGCTGATAATGGAATTCACTTCCAGAATAAGATGATGACTAAATTAACTACTATGCTTGGTTTCAAGCAATAACACTCATCTTAATTCTATACGTAAGCAAATGGACAAATAGAGGTTGTTAATAAGACTTTGAAAACCATTCTTAAGAAGACCATTAATGCTAGTAGGTCCAATTAGAACATCATGCTTTCTCCGACACTTTGGGAATAATGAACCACTGTTAAGACTACTACAAGTTTTTCACCTCTCCAAATCGTTCATGGGGTGGAGGAAGTCATACCGATTGAATGCGAGATTCCGTCTTTGAAAATTATGATACAATTGCCACCCAAGAAATATGCACTAGAAGAGAGTTTGTTGCATTTAGAAAATCTAGATGAACAACACAGAGATGTTCTTACAACAAACAAGGAACACAAGCAATGGGTGAATATCCAATATGATAAATCAATTAAACTTAGTATTTATCGGAGGTATATCTTGTCTTAGTCTACAACCAAGACCAGGAACCCTTGGGGGTACGAAAATTTAAGTCCAAGTAGCTCGGACCCTACATTGTATCTAAGGTCCTAAAGAAGGTAGCATATTATTTAATAGACTGTGATGGGAATAAGTTGTTGGAGCCCCGGAATGGGCTCTACCTAAAAAAGTATAATTCCTAGGATACATGTTTTTCTTGTATATTTGTACAATTTTTTAAATTATCATATTTTATTGTTCCTTATGTAAGTCTAGTTAGGTTTCATATGTCTACTGAGATCTTCAAAGGATCTGTTGATGGGGAAAGCTTTCACACTTGCAATCTTTCCTCGGTCACTTAGGTTATATATTCACCCATAGGATAACTATTTCATTCGAGAGGTGTGTGTTTAGTCCCTTCCACTATCAACATAGCTGAATATAGCGTCATCATTGAGATCCTATGAGATGCTACTTCACACTGTATATCATGTATTGTGGTTAGACTCAACTCTCAATTAGTTGTATCTCAAGTTAATGGTGTTTACCAAGTGAGGAATCCGTCTTTGTGTTATTAGTTTTTAAGAATTAGGTTCCTTGAAAGAAATTGGATTACATTACATACAATCATATTTCAAGACATTAAAACTCATTAACTTATTCATATGCAAATTATATTCTAAATTGGCATTTGTCTCATACACTATTAAAAAATAATTAGACATATAAACACAAACACATGGAAAACAAATCAACATATGTATATATGTATAAATTAGTTTTATAACATCGAGTCTAGATCTAGACATCTAGTCATAAGGATGTAAGTAGTATTCCCACTTGTTGGGATTGTTCCCTCTTCTAGCATTGTTGGACTTGTGTTGTGACCTTCCCAAGCTTGGATGTGGACTGCTTAAGCCCAATATGGATGGGAGGTGACTATATAATACCTCTAAGGGAAGGTCATGGACTATACAAGCCTTCTAGGGCTTAGCCATGGATTGTCTTATATATGCTTCTAGGATTTAGGGTTTAGCCTGATGTAGTATGCATGACTATGGTTACACTTTTTAGTTCCATAATATAAATCTGAAACACAAGTCCGAAAACGAAATCTTGTTATATAACTTTTGACTACCTTCACCATTTCACAAGAAAACTATATGGTGCACTAGAGGAGAGCGAGGTCTACAATATTATATATAGAAATCAATAATTTTAGATGACTTCGGGAAATCCATAGTAACTAAGTGACTAGCTTTAATTTTAGAATCCATATCTAGATTCATCATCAAGACGTAATGTCAAATGTTAAGAGCATGAGAACTAAAGCATTAATATTAGAGACGTGGAGATAAAAAGATAAGATATGGTCTGCTTATGTGGAGAAGATAGGGTTTATTTGGTGAAGAAATCAGGGATTATAATTAGATGAGGGATTGTCAAATAGTTTGATTAAAAACTTTTTAATTGGAACCTAAGTTTTCTATAAATTAGGTCATGATTCAAATTAAAGTTATTAAATGTTAGGAAAAATAGAAAGAACGGGGGGTTTATCTTTTTTCTTTATGGTTGAGTATAGAGGGAAGCCAGCTCGTGCTGACTTCTAGGCCTCCATCCTTATTCAAATTGTTTGGAATTTTTATTATTTCTAAGGCTTCCCTAAATTTCCTTTTGAAGTAGTGGTCTTCTTTTGCGATGATTTTGTTGTCTTCTAGGAAAACTTGGCGTTTAGTTTTGGAAACATGTTCTGCAAAAGTTGAGGTACAGATACATTCATTTCTAATGTCAGCCCCATGTTCTTTTAACCGAGTGTGAAAGGAACGCTCGTCTCACCTATGTAACTGATCTTGCAAGACCAAGGGACTTTATAAACACCCCTAAATTATGTGTGATCAATTGGATCTTTTATGGATCTGATTTTCTTCCTAATGGTTTCTAGGGGTTTGAAAGAGGTTGTAATATTATTCTTATTAAGGATTATGGATATCTTATATGTTAACCCTTGAATGTAAGGTAAGTAAGCTCTTGAGTTAGTGGTCTCTTTATTAGCGGTTTTCAAATTAGCCTCGCTCTTATTGTGGGCTTTGTCTAGGGTTTTCTTGATATCCTTGGGCTTGTAACCTATGTTTATGAAAACTTATTTGAGGTGGTATTTTTCTTTTTCAAGATGTTTTGTATCTAAAATCCTTGAGGATCTAACTGCTAATGTGTAAAGAACCCCTATATTTTGAGACGAGTGGTGGTGGGAGTCTATGTGGAGGTAGCTCTCTGTATGAGTCTTTTTTCTGAAGACTTCATGTCCTAATGCACCATCTTGCTTTCTAGTTAGAAGGACATCAAGAAACGGGATTCTCCCATTCTCCTCTAGTTCCATTGTGAACTTGATGTTGGGGGAGACATTGTTAAGATGTATAAGGAACTTTCTGAGTTCATCCTCACCATGTGGCTAGATCACATTGGTGTCATTCACGTATCTCTTCCATTTTGTTCACTTCAAAGGATAGGAGTCTATATATTCTTTCTTGAACTTTTCCATGAACATTGTTTCCACTATGGGTGAGAGGGGGGATCACATGTCTACCCCTGTGGTCTGTTCACAAAATTAACCTTGGAAACTTAAAAAAATTGATCTAAGGCATATTTATGCTAACCTAGTTGTGTGAGGGTCGGTAGCCTCCTTAATGACTTGGATGGCTTCATCCAAAGGTATCTTAGTGAATATTCAAACCACATCAAAGCTTAATATCATGTCTTTAGGTTCTATTTTCTCATCTTTGATTAATTTCACAAAATCGCTTGAGTCTTTGATGAAGGACTCTGTATTTCCTACTAGGGGACCTAAGATTTTAGCTACATATTTGTCAAGTTCATATGTGGTGGATCCTATAGTGTTGACAATAGGTCGAAGATGAACCCCTTCTTTATGGATTTTAGGAAGGTCATAGATCCTAGGTGTGATCTCTCGGGTTGGGATTAAGCGATTTTTTTATCCATTGTCAAATTTTGAGTTCATTATAGCTTTCTTAACCTCTCTAATCACTATAGAAATAGGGTTTTTACTTAGTTTTATATAAATACCACTTGTAGTGAGATGATCAATCATTTTGTTGTTGTAATCTTCCCTATCCAATACTATCGTGGCTCCTCTTTTTTCTGCTTTCTGGATAACTATGTCTTCATTTGATCTAATGTTTTTTAAGGCTAGTTCTTCTTCCATATTGATATTACTTTTGGGGGTTTGGCCTTTCTAAACACTAAAGCGCATTCCTGTCTGATTGTTTCTTTGTGTACTTCATTCAGGTTTTGGATACTATCCTCTATCCTCTATGATATTGATTCAAAACATCAACCTAGTCACTTAGTTGCTGTGCATTCTCTGAAATCATCTGAAACTAACCACCACATAAATATGGCAATAGAAATCAATAATTTCATTAAGTTTAGCCCCTAAAGTGTTGCACCCGCACAGAATGTTTTCGTTTTAAGGTTTTCAGACTTCAATAATTAATAATAATAAAAAATAATTCATGAAATGTTTTGAAAAAAAAACATTGCACTAGTACCATATGTCCTTTATATGCCTGCAAGAGTTTATCCAAAAATGACATCATTTACCTCACATAGTGTTGCACCTGCACAAACGTATATGTTATGATCTACTAAAAATTTGAAAACCCAATTTAAGGGAAACTAATTTAATAATCATTTACACACATTTTATATAGATAAAAGTTATATATTATGAAATCTTATTCAATTACCTAACGTTTGTATTTTTACTTCATCTTCAAATCAGTTAGGGAAGTACCTATAATTGCCACCTAAAGTTAGAGGTTCCATGTTTTTTCTGTGTTATGTGGAATCAAAAGTGCCTTTAAAGGAGTCCATTATTGTGCATCATCCTACCATCTAACTGTACTTGGGACTGATTATATCTATTTCTAGTGTTTTTACTCTTGTTCAAATGGTAAGGATGTATGTAATGAACAATCCCAGCAAGTGGGAATACTACGTACACCTTATAGAATTTTCATATAATAATAGATATCATACTTCAACAAAAATGAGTCCTTTCAAAGTACTCTATGGTCGGAAATGTGAAAGACTAGCTACATGGGATATCCTAATGGACAAGCTCATGTTAGGGCCAGTTTTACTAAAAGACTTGGAACAATTAGTTACAAAAGTGCAACAAAATCTAAAATAAGCACAAGAAAGGAAAAATATTTATGCCGATAGAGACCAAAGATATAAAGAGTATCAGATCAAAGATCATGTGTACTTTAAAGTAAAATTAAAAAAGAGTTCTTAATCTAAGGGAGATGCCAAAAACTAGCAATGAGATTTTGTGGGCCTTTTGAAATTCTAGACAAGAATGACTCAACAGCTTATGAATTAGCATGTCCTTCTCATGTGAAGTTTCACAGTGTTTTTTATGCAGAACATTATTGAACTTGTGGAATTTAACCTACGATGGACATACCACTATTTGGTCATAATCTTTTCTTACGTTCTATCATCTTACTTTCAGTTGTGAATATTATTGTATTTTACTTACGATGTCATAATGCTTGTTTGCTACATTATTCTTATGTTATACATTATGGTGTATGTGTCCTTACTCGATTATATGCTTCGTTCATTTCTACATAGTCTTATTTGTTATTTATATGGATTCTAACTTAAATTTGTTTCTGGAACTAAAGTGGGTGGAGTGGCGGGACTAGTTCTCCCATGATGGTGTGAGAGGTAAAGTGTTCACTTGTCTACCAGACTTACTTAGTTCGGTTTGAACTAAGGCGCCTCTTCTATTTTGTATGCAAATTATACTTAGCGATGGGATGTAAAGAGAGCTGAACATTTTGATCATTAACATACCTACTGTTTGTTATTATGCTTCCTTACAGACTCAGATTGATAGTACGGTAATTACTATCTTCATTAATTATTTAACATAGATAAATTATCTATGTGTTACCTGCTATTTATTTTGTAATTTTGGATTCACTGTTTAACTCTTTAACTCTTAATCTATTCGTAATTTATATTTATTGCATTCAAAGTATTAATATTTATTTTTATTGCTCTTTGACAGGTTTTAAACTTTCATTTTAAGGACCAAAACTCGACTGTATACCTAGCGATAATACCATGGCATATTTCATATGCCATGGTTCTAAGCTTCATACTTAGGGCAAAATGCAAGGACAAGGTGTAATGCTTAAGCCTATAGTTATACGATACATATGTTACTTGTGCTTGGGGGATTAACTTTGGGATAGCACATACGTTACATGGACTATAACTTACATGATACCTTGTAAGAAGAATTGGGGTGGCAAGTTATATGATATGGTTTTGACTTATGCGATGGGATTTAAGGCCCTACATGAAAATGGAGACCACGATAAGGTAACGTTTGTAAACTATGGATATGTGGGTTTTG
Source organism: Pseudotsuga menziesii (assembly GCA_001517045.1). Lineage (NCBI taxonomy): Eukaryota > Viridiplantae > Streptophyta > Pinopsida > Pinales > Pinaceae > Pseudotsuga > Pseudotsuga menziesii. The sequence continues at coordinate 22,780 of LPNX010287190.1, forward strand.
GTTTGATAGTTTCCACTAGGATGGCACCATTAATGCTTCTCAGGGCTTGGGGAAGCCCAAGCTTAGGGCTTGGCTCCACGAGTGACTTGGCCATTTCGCTTATTTCGTTGATGGTTTTTGGTCTTGGCTCTGCACATAGGATGGAGGCGACACCCTCGTTAATGAAGGTAAGCTTCGTTGTTTTCATGAAAGTGTTTTATGTTTATTTTCATGGCCTAACAGTTGCATACTTCTCACCATTTCTCGTTTTTTTTATGGTTACAGGTGACAGGGTAGCATGGAGCTTCATGGCTCAGGGTTTTGCAATTGGTTCATGGGTGAGGCCATAGGTGCATGGTAATCCTGTTAAAAACCCTGCGTTGTTCACCTCTCAGCATTATGGGTAGGACTGAGTTATCACGTTGCTTAATGGGGTTTTACTGTGGGATTTCAATTCACCTTTGGGCCTGTGTATAAGTTTTGGGTTTGTAAAATAATAAGGGTGTTGTTAGCAGAGAATAGGGAACCTCGGGACTTTTAGCAGACCCTACATTTGCTTTATGTAATTCGTAATTGATTTGGGGCTTTAAGCCATGGGTAGCACCATTACTTGCAATGGTACCATAGCCCTTGGCATGATTGTGTAAACTTTGATTTGCAAACTTTAATGGTTTTGTGTAAATTGTATTAACGTGATAAACCATGGAGTTTTGAATATAGACTGTGTTCACTTTATTTTTCCATGGTTATTAAAAAGTATTGTGTCTATGAATCCCTCTTGCGTTTTTATTAATGTGTTTTGATTATTTTAACCTTGATTTTACATATGGCATTCATCCTTGACGATGACTCTGTGTATTGTTACTTCCATTATTGTTAATAGTTAAATAAATGGGAATGATAGTGACAACGAATGGCTTGGGGAGATATCGTGAATGGCATGAGCGCCCCTCCATGGCAATTGTGACAGCGTAGAAGGTTTAGGATTCATGATTTGGTTTTTTATATGTAATGTGGATTTATAAATACACTATGGGTGTAAACCCCAAATTGATATTGTCGATGTAGGTTGATTTGTTGACAGGCATGTGTTATCACAGGATTTAATTTTTAAGGGTCTGTGTATTTAATTACTGTGGCCGAGGCCTCTCTTACAGAGTGAATTCATACCACGGGGGTCTCACGACCTTGCCGTAGCAAATGTATTTGATTAATGGATCCCTCGTACATTATCTGTAAGGTGTGGTTTTGATTAAACAATAATGACTTCACAAGATTCAATTCCTGACCTCTATTAGATGTTTACTTATACTGCGTAAAGTTATGATGTGTTTTATACAATATTTCCTATTTGTAATTATTTTTTTGTAGGTTTTAATATAAGGACATCGTGGTTATGTAAGCGAATAGCATGATAGTCTGCAGGATTTGTTCCTACGAATTTAATGGAAACACTGCATTCTTTATTTGATGATTATGATATTATTGTGGTTATTTCTTATATTATGGCTATGAGTTGATTTTAGATGGGGCTATTCGATTTTTATGGCATATGTTTTGATTATGTAGATTTATATATTAGGTCTGTGAATTTTAAATAGTGAAAAGAGACTTGATCTTGGACCAAAGTATGGTCACGATACTTACTATGTTCGTTGTTTATGATGATGTTATTTTTAATTGGGATGATTTAATA
>LPNX010287190.1:25334-66766 GCA_001517045.1 Pseudotsuga menziesii
TCTAAAACATGCCTCTGCTGACACATGGAAAATGTCAGTAGAGTATAAAAACCCAGAAGAACAGATAGGTAGCAGATCTGAAATAAAACCTAGTTTGTACTTAACCTAGTTTCAACAGTAAAAATAATACAGGAATTAAAACTAGGGTGCAGAACCCTTGATAAACATTTATAAATGAATTAAACTTGTAGAAGAAAACTAATGAATAAACCCTGGACAAGTCTGGTATAGAAAATAACTTGCAGTCTAAGGTTATTATTAAAAAATGCAAACACTAGCAAATTTAAATAGAGAAACAAATACATAGGGTTAGGAAATGCAATGTAATCATTTTCCTAACATAGTGAACATTTATTATAGGAAAATGGAGTAGGAAGTCTAGGGATTCATATCTGTAACTTGAATCTTGTGTAATGGTTGAACCTGCACACTCAAATAACCAGCATTAACAATTCAAAGGAAGATCTGGCCTCTATTTTTTATGACCAAATCACTTGGTAACTACCACATTCCACCCAACCATGACCCTGAATCGTTCTTGGTTTAACTCTGGATCCCTCCCCCCCCGAGCTGGACTCCAACATCCAAGTAGCTTAGATCTCCTAAGGTAGGGTTTCCTATGTGGTATATTAGTTTTGGATTAGTTCTCATTTTTCCTTCCAGGAAAATGTTCTCTAAGAATTTACTTGAGAGAAAAACAGGCAGAAAATGACTCCTCCTAATGATAGATCAAAACCCCAAACCTTTCCTTGGCTTGAGACTTTATAGACATACTTTTCAGTTAAAGGGACAATTAAATCAAGAAACCTTGGTTTCTTGATTTAACCATTTTCAATTAATTTGGGTAATTTTTAATACTTTAACTTAGGAACTTTTGAATAGTTCCTAATTTAGACTTTTGTAGGTATTGGACTATTTATTATCTTTAAATAATAAATAATAATGGATGGAGCTTTTATTTCTTTCTTTCATCATTAATATTATTACTATATTTATTGTTTATACATCCCACATATAAAATACATAATAATATAACACTTATTAACATTTGTCTTTGGGCATCATGTATCATGATCCCTAGACTTAATGACACTTCTTCATTAAGGTCAAATAGGTAGATGGTTAGGTCTACTAGCCTAGGCAACTCTAAACATCCTTGCATGTTGGATTTCCCTTGTATAACGTGGTATTTCATCAGTACCTGATGAGAATACAGAAATTCAAAATTTCATTTAATCACTTATAAATAAGTCTGATGAGATTAATATTTTTCTCGAGTCGTTTTCACTCAGAATTTATTAAATTCTTTCAGTAACCCCTAGCGCTTACTAGAGCCAATACTCAATGCTTAAATAGGGATTTACAATTTAATGCAATTCCAAATCTCTTCAGTCAACACTAATGTTAGGATGTACTTTCACGATACACCTAGGGATACAATGGCCAAGGATCCGATGCTCCAGAGCTTATGCTCAACATCAACATGGAAGGCTCCAGGGCTTATTCCCAACACTTCCAAATCTTATCTTTTCATGTGTTCCAGAGCTTCTCGCTAAAAAAAATGTAAGTACTCATGTGCTCCAAAGCACCTCACTCAACACAAAACATTAATAACCCATGTGCTCTAGGGCTCCTCGCTCAACACAAAACATTAATTACCCATGTGCTCCAAATCTCCTCGCTCAACACAAACATATTCATCAATCATGTAATTCAAGGTCCACGCCCAACACAAACAAGCACACACACACACACACACACACACACACACACACACACACACACACACACACACACACACACACACACACACACATATAATCAACAATTGGATTATGCCCAATATATAAAACAAATCATCTTGTTCATAAGAAGTGGGGTATTCAACCTGATATATCAGAATAAAAAATCAAGACAACATCATAATCAATAGGATTATCCCTATAAGTGTTAGGTCCAAAATTCAGGATATTACATCTCTCCCCACTTAGAAAAACACAGTCCCTGGTATTCTCGGGACTCGAAATGATATCATGAAATAAGGTGGGGTAAGCCTTTCTCATGGTGGCTTCATTATCCCAAGTAACCTCATCAGCCTCAAAGTGCTTACATTTCACTTTCAATTGGACTATGGTGCACTTCCAAAGCTGCACCTCTCTCTTGTCCAGTATATGAATAGGCTCAGGGGAAAACTCCCCTTCAGGTTCCACCTATAATAAGGAGGTCAATCAACTACATGTTTAGTATCATAAACATATTTCTTTAACGAAGATGCATGGAAAACATTATGGGCTCTTACATCTGTGGGTAACGTTAGCTCATATGCCACTGGCCCTTTCTTGGCCAATATTTCAAAATGTCCACAAAATATAGGTACTAACTTACCCCACCTACCCAAGCTCAATGAGCTTCGTTTAGATTTTACTTTCAAGTAAACATGATCACCTATTTGAAAGTATTTATCTTTTCTTTTCCGATCCGCGTAACTTTTCTGGCGGTCTTGTGCTTCTTTAAGGTTCACCTGGACCTTGGTAACCAATGGTTCCAAATCCATCAATAAATCAATCCCTAACATGAGTTGATCCATCAAGATATCCAAGGTAACCGGTTTTCTACACTTCCATCCATAGATTACCTCAAAGGGACTCATCTTGGTGGAAGTTTGATAACCATTGTTATATGCAAACTCTGCGAGATGCAGGTAATCCTCCCACTTCATGGGGTTGTTCATGACATACATCCTAAGCATGTCCTCAACAATCTGATTTACTCTTTCCATCTGCCTATTTGTCTACGGGTGATATGCAGTGCTAAATTTCAACTACGTCTCCAATCCGAAGAATAAAGATCTCCAAAATTTTTCTGTAAACTTAACATCTCGATCCGAGATGATTACCTTGGGTATCCTGTGCAATCTAAATATCTCCTTCAAGAAGATATCAGCAATGTTCACTGCCTTGTAGGTCAACCTCACATGAATGAAGTGTGTTGCTTTCCACAACTTGTCGATGAATACAAAAATAGAATCATTTTGGCTCTTACTTTTTGGTAAAACGGTGATGAAATCAATACTAATGACCTCCCACTTCCATTTCAAAATGGGTAACGGCTGCAGCAATCCCGAAGGATGCTGATGCTCAACTTTGACTAACTGACATTCCTGACATTTCACGATGAACATCACAATGTCGGCCTTTAACTTAGGCCAGAAAAAGTGTCTCTTGATGGTGGATATCATATTTTAATATCCCAGGTGCCCTGAGTAGGGTTCCCGATGAAATTCTGTAAGGATGTTGGACCGAATGTCCCATCCTTCTAGAAAGTACACTCGATCCTTGGACCATAGTAGTCTCGATTCATCTACCTTGTATTCTTTCTGTTGTTGAAACAACCCGTCCTCTTCGAATTTCTTGAGTATTTCCACATAGAAGGGGTCAACTTTGTTGGTCGTTCTAATCCTCTCATGCAAATATGCATCATTTTGACTCAAAGTAACCTCATATATCATATGAGTTCGTCGGCTCAAAGAATCGCACACCTTATTCTCTTTTCCCTTAATGTGCTTTAGCTCGAAATGGTACTCACTAAGGAAAGCCAGCCACATAGCTTGCCTTGCATTCAGATCCGGTTCATCGAATAAATATTTCAGACTCATATTGTCTATCTTCATAAGGAAATTCCTTCCCATGAGGTAGTGCCTCCACATCCTCAAAGCGTGGTTTATGGCCGCTAACTCAAGATCGTGCGTGGGGTATTTTTTCTCATGGTCTTTGAACTTCTGTGATTCATAACAGATCGTGTGATCATTCTGCAGGAGGACTCCTCCCAGTCCTTCCTTGCTTGCATCTGTGCAAACAACGAAATCCCCATCGGGATCTGTAATTCATAACACTGATTTGGTTATCAAAAGGTGCTTAATCTTTTGAAAACTTTCTTTGCACTTAACAGTCCATAAGAACTTACTTTCTTTCTTATGCAAAGCGGTCATGGGGAAAGTGATTCTTGAGAATTTCTCAATGAAATTTCGGTAATATTGGGCTAATCCCAAAAAGGACCTAATGTCAATGACACTAGTAGGGGTAGGCCAATCCTTTATGGCGTTAATGTTTTCTGGATCCACCACTATCTTTGTCTCGGAGATAATGTGACCTAAGTACTATATTTTTGGTTTGTAAAAATCACATTTACTAAACTTAGCGTAAAGCTAGTGTTCTCTCAACACTTGCAGTACTATGTGAAGGTGTTCTTCATGTTCTTGTTTATTCTTGGAATAAACCAGTATCTCATCTATAAATACCAAGAAAAACTTATCCAGATACCGACTGAATATGTTGTTTATCATACACATAAATTTCGCAGGTGCATTGGTCAACCTAAACGACATCACTACAAACTCGTAGTACTCGTACCTCGTGTGAAAGGAGGTTTTGTGAATATCGTCATCGTGAATCCGCACCTAATGGTACCCGGATCGCAAGTCGATATTTGAAAATATTCTGGCTCCTCCCACCTGATCGAACAAGCCATCGATTCTAGGGAGTGGATACCAATTCTTGATAGTCATTTTTTTCAACTGACGGTAATCGATGCACATCCGCATCGTACTGTCTTTCTTATTTACGAAAAGTATCTATGCTCCCCAAGGAGAGACACTGGTTAGGATATACCCTTTCTCTATCAACTCCTACAACTACAATTTAAGTTCCACCAACTCAGGTGCACTCATGCGATAAGGGGCTTTGGAAGCCAGAACTGATCTTGGGGTCAGTTCGATGGAAAAGTCTAGGTCTCATTTTGGATGTAATCCTGGGATTTCTTTGGGAAACACATCCTTGAATTATTTAAGAATGGGGAAGTCTTCTATGCGTTGTTCTCTTTCAGACTCTATGTCTCAGATGTTTACTGCAAACAACTTGCAACCTTTCCTGACACATTGGTTTGCTTGTAAGGCAGATATTTTCCTTATGAAAACTTTCTTTGGAGTGCCTTGAACCTTTTCTTGGTTCCCTTGGCCATCAGTACACAAGATTGACTTGTGTAAGCAATCAAGAATGACATGGTGTTATTCCAACCAGTCCATGCCGATAAGTATATCGTACGATCCTAAAGGTAGGATGTTTAGGTTTACTTTTGTTGGAAAACCATTCAGGTTTACCTCACATTCTTTAACTATTTCTAAAATTTTCCATTTTGTACCTGTGGCTAACTACACCAGGCAAGGTTTATCATGCTTTACTTTTCCTAGTTTGCATTTATCAACAATTTTAGGTGAAACATAGCTCTGGAAAGCACTGGGATCAATAAGTATTGAAATATAAGTGTTCAATATCTTACCTTCTATCTCAACCATTATAGCTTGATGATCTGTCTGTCGGCCATCCAATGCTGCATAAATCTGCGGTGTTCCATCTATGTCCTCAACAGATGGTTCTTCTTGTAAGTTGTGCAAGGCCACACTGTTCTTGTTCTTAAAATCATGGGTATAATGAGGCCCATTGCATTTCTAGCACTTGATCTATAGTGGGGTAGCATTGGCTCCACTTGCTACTAGTTTGTTAACATTAGGAGCTGGTACATAAGGTTTTGTACCATATTTATTGAAGTTCTTGTTTGTTGGAAAGCTGTTATTCTACGTTCTGTATGGTTGTGGGTTAAACCCAGGTTTGCGTTTATCATAAAAGTTCTTACACTTGTCTCAGTTTTAGTTCATTCTCTCCTGCCTTATCTATCCATGCTCATAATAGATCCTAGCTTTGTGCAGTGTGGTATCCAAAAATTTTGGCATGTCGAACTCAATCCTTTCCTGAAAATTGGGAGGAAGACATCCTAAAAATTGTTGTATCTTTACCTTTTTATCCTTAATGTAGGGTACATAATATAATAGATCTAGAAATATGTTAATAAAAGCATCCATAGTCATGGATCCCATATGTAGCTCGTGAAACTCTTTCAGTTTTCTCTCGAAGAACTTTTCTAATGTATATTTCTCTTAGAAGAGTTTTCAGAAGTTATCCCAGCATATTTCTCTTAGCTCATCTTTCTTGGTGTGTTTTAAATCTCTCCAACACCTTACCGCCTTGCCATTCAAGTTATAGATGGAAATCCAAGCCTTCATCTCACTTGAGTAGTCATGAACCTGTAAATATTTTCTCATGCCCAGTATCCACTCCTCAGCCTTCCCCCCAGTGTTTACTTCACCTTCATAGGTCCAGGCTCTTATTTTTCTAAACTCCCCCTGAAGACTGGCATTGCTTCTTTATTTATTTCTTCAAGGAGAAAGAGAGTCATCACTGGAAGGACTGTGATGATCTCCTTTTGGTGCTTCAGGGGTACGTTCCTATTTTTCTTCTTCACTTGGGCTCCTAGCCCGTTTATGGTAAGGTTCTCCTTTGGAGCTATTTGTGGACCAAGTAGGCTTACCCTGTGGGATTCCTCCCATCATATTTCTCAATAATGCTTCGTTTATAGCTTGTTGTTCTTTTCTTTCATTCAGACTGTCTTCTCTGAGACTTTGCAATTATGCTTGAAGACTGTGTATAGTCTTTAAAATATTAGAATTCAGCTTCACCACCAGTTCTACTTCTAGGGTGGGGGTGTTCATCTTTCCTTGCCAGTTTTTATCTTCCTCGGTATTCATAATCTGAACTGTTCGGTAAAAGTTTCCTAAAATTCAAAAAATTTAAATAACAGAAAAATTTTCTGTTAGTGACAAATTTAATAACATACTTTATTTTCTTTGTGATAAATGCTTGGTGCACCCATAGGTATCTTAGTATTGAAACCTGGCTCTGATACCACTTGTAATGTCCCCAAAAATTGAAAAAAAAATTACTAGGCTAGTAAAAACTACCTATGCGGAACATTATTGAACTTGCAGAATTTAACGTAGGATGGACGTACCACTGTTTGGTTGTAATTTGTTCTTACGCTCTATAATCTTACTTTCAGTTGTGAATATTATTGTATTTTACTTACGATGTCATAATGCTTGTTTGCTACAATATTCTTACGTTATACATTATGGTGTATGTGTCATTACTCGATTATATGCTTCGTTCATTTATGCATAGTATTACTTGTTATTTATATGGATTCTAACTTAACTTTGTTTCTATAACTAAAGTGGGTGGAGTGGAGGGACTAGTTCTCCCATGGCAGTCTGAGAGGTAAAGTGTTCACTTGTCTAGAAGGCTTACTTAGTTCGGTTTGACCTAAGGTGCCTCTTCTATTTTGTATGCAGATTATACTTAGCGACGGGATGTAAAGAGTGCTCAACATTTTGATGATTAACATGCATACTAATTTTTATTACACTTCCTTTTAGACTCAGATTGATAGTACGGTAATTACTATCTTCACTCATTATTTAACATAGATAAATTATCTATGTGTTACCTGCTATTTATTTTGTAATTTTGGATTCAGTGTTTAACTCTTTAACTCTTAATCTATTCGTAATTTATATTCATTGAATTAAAAGTATTAATATGTATTTTTATTGCTCTTTGACAGGTTTTAAACTTTGGTTTTAAGGACCAAACCTCAACTGTATACCTAGCGATAATACCATGGCATATTTCATATGCCATGGTTCTAAGGTTCATACTTAGGGAAAAATGCAAGGACAAGGTGTAAGGCTTAATCCTATGGTTATACGATACCTATGTTACTTATGCTTTGGGGATTAACTTTGGGATAACGCATACATTGCATGGACTATACCTTACATGATACCTTGTAAGAAGCATTGGGCTGGCAAGTTATATCATATGGTTTTTGACTTATGCGATGGGGTTTAAGGCCCTACATGAAAATGGAGACCACGATAAGGTAACATTTGTAAACTAAGAAGATGTGGATTTTGGTTTGATAGTTGCCACCAGGCTGGTGCCATTAATGCTTCTTGGGGTTTGGGGCATCCCAAGCTTAGGGCTTGGCTCCACGAGTGACTTGGTCATTTCTCTTGTTTCACTGATGGGTTTTGGTCTTGGTTTTGTCATTTTGTTGGTGGTTACAAGTGACAGGGTAGCGTGGAGCTTCATGGCTCAGGGTTTTGCAGTTGGTTCATGGGTGAGGCCATAGGTGCATGGTAAGCCTGTTAAACACCCTACATTGGTCACCTCTTGGCATTGTGGGTAGGAATGGGTTATCATGTTGCTTAATGAGGTTTTACTTTGGGATTTCGATTTGCCTTTGGGCCTGTGTATAAGTTTTGGGTTTGTAAAATAATAAGGGTGATATTAGCAGAGATTGGGGAGCCTCAAGACTTTTAGTAGACCCTGCATTTGGTTTATTTAATTCCTAATTTATTTGGGGATTTAGGCCATGGGTAGCACCATTGCTTGCAATGGTTCCAAGGCCATTGGCATGACTGTGTAAACATCGATTTGCAAACTTTAATGGTTCTGTGTAAATTGTATTAAGGTGATAAACCACCGAGTTTTGAATATATACTATCTTTACTTTATTTTTCCATGGTTATTAAATAGTACCATGTGTATGAATCCCTCCTGTGTTTTTATTAATGTGTTGTGATTATTTTAACCTTGGGTTTACATATGGCATTCATCCTTCACGATGAGTCTGTGTATTGTTACTTCCATTATTGTTAATACTTAAATAAATGGGAATGATAGTGACAACGAATGGCTTGGGTCCATGCCGTGAATGGCATGAGCGCCCTTCCATGGCAGTTGTGACACCATAGAAGGTTTAGGATTTACGATTTGGTTTTTTATATGTAATGTGGATTTATAAAAACACCATGGGTGTAAACCCTGAATTGATATCGTCGATGTAGGTTGATTTGTTGAAAGGCATTTGTTATCACAAGGTTTAATTTTTAAGTTTTGTGTATTTAATTAGTGTGGATGAGGCCTCACTTACAAAGTGAATGCAGACCACATGGGTCTCACGACCTTGCCATAGAAAATGTATTTTATTAATGGATCCCGTATAGTTTATGTGTAAGGAATGGTTTTGATTAAAGTATAATGACTTCATAGGCTTCAATTCCTGCCCTCTCTTTTGGAGCTGTTTGTGGACTGAGTAGGTTTACCCTGCGGGCTTCCTCTCGTCATATTTCTCAATAATGCTGTCTTTATAGCTTGTTGTTATTTTCTTTCGGTCATACTATCTTCTCTGAGACTTTGCAATTTTTCTTGAATACTGTATATAGTCTTTAAAATATCACAATTCATCTCCACCACCTATTTTGCTTCTGCGGTGGGGGTGTTCATGTAGTGTCCCCAAAAATTGAAAAAAAAAAAATATAGGCTAGTAAAACATACCTAGATGTAACATTATTCACTTGTGGAACTCTATCGTACACTTCATGTACCTCTGTTTATTCGTAAGTTGTTCTTACGTTCTGTCTTTTATTTTCAGTCATTATTTTTTATGTATTTTACTTATGAGGTTGTACTGCTATTTACTTTTTAGTATTATGTTTACACTTTTGTCGCTTATGTGTCCTCATTGGATTTATATGCTTTGTCCTTTCTGCATTGTCACACTTGTTCATTATGGAGTCCTAACTTAACTTTGTTTGTGGAAACAAAGTGGCGGAGTGGCAGGACTCGTTCTCCCATGATGGTTTGAGAGGTAAAGGTGTTTACTTGTTAGCAGGCCTGCATAGTTCAATCGAACTAAGCCACCTTATTTATTCACTTGCAGGTTTACCTCGTGTAAAGGCTTAGTAGAGACTTTTCTCATTTCGATCTTACATTGTGCGTACTGTTTAATGTTACAATTCCTTGCTGCTTCGAATTTGTAGCAAGGAAAATCCTATTATGTTAATTAACTAATCAAGATAATTAACTATGTGATACCTCGAAATCTATACATTTATAATTCATATCCATTTCATTTTACTATTATTAACATATCTTTCTATCTTTATTTTTGCAGGTATAACCTTTGCTAGTACATAAACTTGAAGTTTATTTAAGGTAATACTACCATGGCATATTGCATATGCCATGGTTACTAAGCATTTGAGCTTAGGCAGAAAAGCATTGTGCTAAGGCTTCAAGCCCAAAGTCTACACGCTACCTACCACATACTAGGACTTTGGGTTAACACATCCCATGTATGAATGAAACTTGGTATTATAATCTAAGTTCTACGTAGATGTTTTGGTGTGACAAACATTGTATGGGTCATGCATTACATAGACCTTATATTATATGGTACATTGCAAGGGTTTTGGGGTGGTGAGATTTATCATATGGTTAAACCATATATTAGAGGGGTTTAAGCCTTGGTATGGAGGGTGGTATTAAATGATACCTTGAAACGAAGCTTGACTATGGGAGTGGGTTTGATATGGTGCTAATGGTTTCCCTCTAGTGCATTCAATGCTCTTGGGAGAACGTGACAGCCCAAAGCTTAGGGCTTGGGCACACGATGGTTTTGTCATTTCCAAGGTTTTTGAGTTGGGGTTTGGTCTTGCTCTACACCAGGGAGAATGGAGGTGACCTCCATGAGCTTACAAGCAAGATCCTTGTTCGGCCTCTTATCATTTCTATGGTTTGCATTGTTGCAATAAATCGTTGTCATGCTTCTCATCGTTTTGTTTGTGGATGGTTGCAAGTGTTGGGGTCTGTGGAGAGAGTCATGGATCAAATCTCATCATTGGTTCTTGTATGATGGCAATGGTGAATGGTAAGCCTTCCAACAAGCCAATGCTTGTTACCTCTCGGCCCAACTGAGTGATGTCTTCGCTGTTTGGTTTTGGGGTTTCAATGTGGGGTTTAAAATTTGCCTTTGGGCATATGATTGCAGACTTGGATTTTATTAAATGTTTCAATGGCTTCAGTCATGGGTAAAATCATACTCCCTCTGGCTCTGTGCATAAATTTTTGGGTTTGTAATGATTTATTGGCATGCCCGTATAGACTTCATTTTGGGCTTCGGAAGCGACTGTTGTGAAGAAACTAATTTCCCATACTGTGCATGATTTATATACTCTACGTTTTTAATAAAAGACTCATGTCGTTTTGGTTACTGTGTTGTGTAATGTGAATTCTATGTTAAAGGTTTCAAAAGGTGATTTTAGCACAGGAATTTGCCTTCATTTGAGGTTTGTGTGTTGAGTCAAATTTAAGGGGCTATAATGATGAACAATGTGGGTGTTGAGAGACCAAGCCGTGAATGGCTTGAGCCTTCCCCATTGTAGCTGCAATAGTCTTGTTATTATTTCATGGTTTAATAATGTGACTATGTGTGAAACTTATGCTGCGACATTGGTTTAATTACTTTTTTCTTTGGATGAGGCACATGCCTTTGTGGGTGCTCTATGCGCATTTATAATTATTACCTACTTATGTTTCAAGGGAAGCGAATGCATGCAGCCATGCCATGTATGGCCTTGGCTCATGACAGGCCTGTTGTCCCATCTTGAATGGTTACGTTTCTTATTATTTTGTTTGGTTTATTATGTAAGTGGGGGTATGTAAAAACCATGGGAAAGAATACGACTGCTATCGTGCTATAGGTTCCCAAGTGTGGACTGTAAAAGGACTCTGTTTTTTTAAAAGGTTTGTGGCCAAGGCCGTATTTTAGCGTTGGTACCATACTAGGGTCATGCGACCTCGATGTAGCGAATGTACTGGCTAGAAACAACGATTTGATGTTTTTGAAAGAAGTATTGTAGTTATGAGTAATTGTTTCCCGCATACTCTCAAGCATAGCGTGGCATTAGATTTATAATAGAAACAACCTACAGGAATTAATCCTGGGCGTTACCCTGTGTAAAGACTATGGTTTATTAAAAGAATTGGGTTTTGTGCATTATGTAATAGTTATGGATTTTAAAATGCTTACAGAACCATAGTATGGTTATGCTAATTGATTACTATTTGTAAATTTATACTATGGTTATTAAATTGTGCTTAAGGAAATATTTTTCAAAAATATAATTCAATGAAGTCAAAATGAAAAATTGGGCTGGTATGTAATCAAACCTATAGGAAAATCACACAATCATCAAAGAACTGTATAACATAAAACAAGATACAAAATCCAACATCAAAGGAACTACGATCATGAAATTATGAAATGAGACTGTCTCTATTTTTTAAAAGTTTAAAAGATAATTGTATTTCAACATAAGAATCATTGCAATGGGATTCAATGGACCATATACAAGATAAATCATAAGAAACACAATTTATAAGACACACAGACAAATCATAATCATACTCATACCAAGGTAGAACCTGTATTGAAGATGTAGAGTATTTCATGTCATACAGCAGGTTATCAAAACTGGATCTTCATAACTCCAATTGCCACACCTTGTCTCATCTAGTGACTATCTTTATATACAAAATATCTGCTTTTCTAAGATAGCTATAAGATCCTATTTCTATAGATCAAGCTCTTTCAAAAATAGAAAGGTCAATCCCTTTTAAACAGTTTTTTAATACAAGTGTAAAATAAAAGATACATCTGTCAACAAACAAAATTACTTCAAAAGAAAACTACAATTCGACATCTAAAGACTTTTGGAAGCCTCTGCTAATATAACTAAATCACTTAAAACCTGGGAATGCTTTTGCAATCTGGCAAATTCAGCATCTTTGTTGTCCTCCTTATTCTGAACTTTGATGAGTTCAAGCTGCTTCAAAGTATCTGTGTAATCAAAAAGAACTTTATATAATTCATGACATACCGATTCAAAGGATGAATGGCACCTCCAGGAATTGTAGACTTGGAAGTTTCCCTCTAAATAGCATTTTCAAATTCAACAAATGTCCCTTTTGCAACCTCCCCTAATCATGTCAAAATTCCTTCGGCCTCTGCTCTGATGCTGGCGCAGGCATCGTTCGAAAAGATTGAATTAATGGCTGGAAGAATATTCGAGAGGCTCTCATACATGTCGAGAATCCTAAAGAGCCTTTCAGGATACCGACGACTTATTGCAATCGCCTCGACAAAATTCAAAAGCTGCATAATTGCACCTTTTGCAGTCTCAACAAAGCAAGTGTCCTGAATAGAACCTAATTGCTCAAAGATCTGAACATAGAGGCACTCCTCACTGGTAAGAAGAACCTGAACTACAATCCTTATAGCTTGATTCCATTTCTTGATCTTTCCTTCCAAAATTTCCCAATCCATATTTTGAATTTCTTCAATACTAAGTTTCTCTGTTCCAAGACAAATCAGGCCCTCGTCGACGAGTTCTCTACGAATATTACTGTAAACCTCAAGCCGAATTAAATCAATGACGAGGTCCCCGCTACTATCGTGGTTAACATGAATATTTTGAGCATCTTCATCATGATCACCTTCTCCATCGCCAGAGCTGATGGATGCAACGTATTTTCCATAGTTCCCTGATTGACTCCCATTAAAGCATAATTTGCTAGCTCATAAAGCCCTCGATATAGAGAGAACACTGGTACAATCTCCATAACCAAGATCCAGAGTCTTGGAAAACTCGTATCCTCCACAAAGTCTATAAAAAGGAGGGATGTAAAAATTCCAATGCCAAAAATGTAGAGATATCCAACAACTGTAGCAGTTTTAACGTCAAAAAAAGCAGTCACTGCTAAAAATTCAAGTGCTATCTGTAATTTTATGTAGATGAAATAGAATACAAGATATACGCTGTAATCATTCGACCTGAAAAAGTTCAAACCTATAGCACTGCCAAAACCAACGAAGCATACCATGTAGATAACTGAAAGGGCCAAAAAATAACCATATGTAATCATCCAATATGGCCCATATGCTAATCCATGCATTTTCATCATAATCCGTTGATTGTTTTGCTTCTCATATATCAATGATGATAAAATAATAGGAAAGAGTAGCTCAATAACCCACATGAAAAACAATGGACCAAGAAGTGAAGAGAATTCAATTTCAGATTTTGTTGCAGGTTTGGGCATCTCCTTGACAAAATCAAGAAAATTCTGAACCCATATACAGCACATCAGGGGGATATCATTTGCGTCTTTGAAATTAGAATCTCTATCTCTAGATTTCCACATCCATAGCACTGGACATATTTCTTTATAAAAACTTCCAGCAAAGCAACCATCTTTCCATTGTCGTGGGAGCCATTACTTCGGTTCCCCGAGCCAGCCATTGGATTCTCAAAGGATTCAAATCTCTGCATTATTGTCGACTCATAGTTTGGCAGTCCATCCCTTGATAGATGAGAGTCCAGATGCTGATCTTGGTATTCAAATTGAAACCTAAGTGGTCACTTTGACATTTGGATGCTACCAAAAACTGAAATTTTGTTGGAGCAGATCTGATGATAACACATGTGTTCCAGAGCTTCTCGCTCAACACAAATGTAGGCACTCATGTGCTCCAGAGCTCCTCGCTCAACACAACATTAATCACCCAGGTGCTCCAGAGCTCCTCGCTCAACACCAAAAATTATTCACCCATGTGTTCCAGAACTCCTTGCTCAACACAAATCATTACATCAATCATGTGCTTCAGGGTCCATGCCCAACACAAAACATCTCATCAATCATGCGCTTCAGGTTCCACACCCAACACAAAAACAAACAGCATATCTATATCATCAATAATTGGCTTACGCCCAATATATAAAACAAATCATCATGTTCATATGCAATGGGGTATTTGACCCAATATATAAAAATAAAACATTAAGATAATCATAATAATCAATAGGCACATGCCGATAAGTGTTAGGTCCAAAATTCGAGATATTACATCCCTCCCTGCTTAGAACAACACCATCCCTGGAGTTCTAGGGACTCGGAACGATATCATGAAACAAGGCGAGGTAAGCCTTTCTCATGGTGGCCTCGTTCTCCCAAGTAGCCTCATCAGCCTCAAAGTGCTTCCACTGCACTTTCAATTGGACTACAGTGTGCTTCCACAGCTGCACCTCTCTCTTATTGAAAATATGAGTAGGCTCAGGGAAAAACTCCCCATCAGGTTCCACCTTTAATAGGGACCAATCAACAACATGTTTAGTATCATAAACATATTTCTTTAACAAAGATGCATGGAAAACATTGTGAACCCTTACATGCATGGGAAATGCTAGTTCATAAGCTACTAGCCCTTTCTTGGCTAGTATTTCATAAGGTCCACAAAATCTAAGTGCTAACTTACCGCACCTACCCAAGCTCAACGAGCTTCGTTTGCCTTTTACTTTCAAGTAAACATGATCGCCTATTTGAAAGTCCTTATCCTTGCTTTTCTGAATCGCGTACTTTTCTAGCGGTCTTGTGCTTCCTTAACGTTCACCTAGACCTTGGTAACCAAATTTTCCAAGTCCATCAACAAATCAGGCCCTAACATAAGCCGATCCACTGGGCTATCCCAAGTAACCAGTGTTCTACACTTATGTCCATAGAGTACCTCAAAGGGACTCATCTTAGTAGAATCCAGATAACCATTGTTATATGCAAACTCTACGAGATGCAGGTAATCCTCCCACTTCATGGATTTGTTCATGACCTACATTCGGAGCATGTCCTCAAAAATTTGGTTTACCCTCTTTGTCTGCCCGTTTGTTTGCGAGTGATATGCAATGCTGAAGTTCAACCGTGTCTCCAATTTGGACAATAAATATCTCCAAAAATTTTCTATGAACTTAACACCTCGATCCGAGATAATTACCTTGGGTATCCCATGCAATCTAAATATCTCTTTCAAGAATATATGAGCAATGTTCATAGCCTTGTAGGTCGAATTTACAGGAACGAAGTGTGTTGCCTTCGACAACTTCTCGATGACCACAAAAATAGAATCATTTTCCCTCTTACTTTTCAGTAAACTAGTGATAAAATCCATACTAATAACCTCCCACTTCCATTATGGAATGGGAAACGGCTGCAGCAATCCTAGAGGATGCTGATACTCAGCCTTGAATAGATGGCACTCCTAACATTTCACAATAAACGTTGCAATGTCGGCCTTTAACTTAGGCCAGAAAAAAGTGTCTCTTGACAGTGGATATCATCTTTTAATATCCCGGGTGCCCCGAGTAGGGTGCCCGATGAAATTATGTGAGGATGTTAGACCGAAGGTCCCCTCCTTATGGAACATACAAGTGATCCTTACACCATAGAATAGTATGGATTCTTCGACCTTGTATTCTCTTTGTTGTTCAAAAAAATGTCTTCCTGGACTTTCTTGAGGTTATCTACATAGAATGGGTCAACTCAGTTGACTGCTCTAATCTTCTCATGCAACTCTGCATCGGTTTGACTCAAATTCACTTCGTAAATCATGTGAGTTCATCA
This sequence comes from Pseudotsuga menziesii, assembly GCA_001517045.1. Classification (NCBI taxonomy): domain Eukaryota; kingdom Viridiplantae; phylum Streptophyta; class Pinopsida; order Pinales; family Pinaceae; genus Pseudotsuga; species Pseudotsuga menziesii. Next base: position 41,582 of record LPNX010287190.1, read on the forward strand.
GCTTAAAGCATCGGCAACCTTATTGTCCTTGCCCTTAATGTGCTTAAGCTCGAAATGGTACTTGCTAAGGAAATCCAACCATCTGGCTTTCCTCGCATTCAGATCTGGTTGATCAAATAAATACTTCAAACTCATATTGTCTGTCTTTAGAAGGAACTTCCTTTCCATGAGATACTACCTCCACATGCTCAAAGCATGGATGATGGCCACTAACTCAAGATCATGTGTAGGTTAATTTTGCTCATGTTCCCTCAACTTCCACGATTCGTAACAAATCATGTGATTATTCTGCAAGAGGACTCCTCCAAGTCCTTCCTTGCTTGCATCCGTGCAAACAAAAAAATCCTCATTGGGATCCGCAATCCACAACACCGGTGCGGTCATCAAAAGATACTTAATATTTTAAAAACTTTCTTTGCACTTGTTAGTCCATATGAACTTATTTTCTTTCCTCTACAAAGCGGTCATGGGCCAATAAATTCTTGAGAAGCTGTCAATGAAATTTCGATAATATTCAACTAATCCCAAGAATGACCTAATGTCAGTGACACTAGTAATGGTATGCCAATCGTTTATGGCTTTAATCTTTTACGGGTCCACATCTATCCCTGTCTCGGAGATAATGTGACCTAGATACTGTATCTGCAGTTTGTAAAAATTGCATTTACTAAACTTAGGGTAAAGTTGGTGTTCTCTTAATACTTGTAGTACTACACAAAGGTGTTCTTCATGTTCCTCTTTATTCTTGGAATAAACCGGGATGTCGTCAATAAATACTAGGACAAACTTATCCAAATACCTACTGAATATGTTGTTCATAATACACATAAAGTTCGTGGGTGCATTGGTCAACCCGAAGAACATCACTACAAACTCGTAGTGCCCGTACCATGTATAAAATGTGGTTTTTTGAATATCTTCATCGTCAATCCATAGCTAATGGTGTCCGGATCACAAATCAATCTTTGAAAATATTCTGGCTCCTCCACCTGATCAAACAAGTCGTCGATCCAGGGGGGTGGGTAACAGTTCTTTATAGTCATTTTGTTCAACTGACAGTAATCGATGCACATATGCATCGTACCGTCTTTCTTATTTATGAACAATATTGGTGCTCCCTAGGGGGACACATTGGGTCGGATATACCCTTTCTATATCAACTCCTGCAACTACAGTTTGAGTTCCACCAACTCAGGTGCACTCATGCGGTAAGGGGATTTGGTGGCCGAAACTAATCCTGGGGTTAGTTCGATGGAGAAGTCTAGGTCTTGTTTTGGAGGTAATCCATGGATTTCCTCGGGAAACACATCCTTGAATTCTTCAAGAACGGGGAAGTCTTCTATGCATTAATCCCTATCAGACTCTATGTCTCGGATGTTTACTGCAAACAACTTGCAACCTTTCCTAATGCATTTGTTTGCTTGTAAGGCAAATATTTGTCTTACAGAAACTTTCTTTGGAATGCCCTGAACCTTCACTTGGTTCCCTAAGCTATCAGTACACAAGATAGACTTGTGCAAATAATCAAGCATGACATGGAGTTGTTCGAGCAAGTCCATGCCAATAAGTATATCGTACGATCCTAAAGGTAGGATGTTCAGGTTTACTTTTGTAAGAAAACCATTTAGGTTTACCTCACATTCTTTAACAATTTCTGAAACCTTTCATTTCGTACCTGTGGATAACTGAACCAACCAATGTTTATCATGTTTTAATTTGCCTAGTTTTCGTATATCAACAATTTTAGGTGCAACATAGCTCCAGAAAGCACCGGGATCAATAAGTATTGAAACAAAAGTGTTCAAGATCTTACCTTCGATATCAACCATCGTAGCTTGATGATCTACTTGTCGGCCATCCAATGCTGCATAGATCTGGGGTGTTCCAGCTATCTCCTTGATAGTCGGTTCTTCTTGTAAGTTGTGTAATACTCCATCGGTCTTGTTCTTACAATATTGGGCATAATGAGGCCTGCTTCATTTCCAGCACTTGATCTGTAGTGGGGTAGCATTGGCTCCACTTGCTATGGGTTTGTTAACATTAGGAGATGGTACATACGGCTTTGTACTAGGTTTATTAAAGTTCTTGTTCGCTTGAAAGTTGTTATTCTACTTTCAGTATGGATGTGGGTTGGACCCAGGTTTACGGTTATCAAAGAAGTTCTTAGACTTGTCTCGATTTCGGTTCAGGTTCTCCCGCCAAAGCTGTCCATGCTCATAATATAGTTTAGCTTTATGCAGCATGGTATCCAAAGTATTAGGCATGTCAAATTCAATCCTGTCCCGAAAACTCGGAGGAATACATCCTAGGAACTGCTGGATCTTTACCTTTTCTTCTTTGATGTATGCTACATAATACAACATATCTAGAAATCTGTGAATAAACCCATCCATAGTCATGGATCCCATGCGTAGTTCATGAAACTCTTTCACTTTTATGTCAAAGAACCTTTCTGACATATATTTTTCTTGGAAACGTTTTCGGAAAGTATCCCATCGTATTTCATGTAGCTCATGTTTCTTGGTGTGTTTTAAATCTCTCCACCATATTGTTGCTTTTCCATTCAAGTTATAGATGGAAAGCCTAACCTTCATCTCACTTAAATAATTATGAACCCAAAAATACTTACACATGCCCAACAGCCACTCTTTATCCTTTTCCCTAGTGTTTACTTCACCTTCATAGGTCGGGGCTCTTATTTTTCGAAATTCTCCCTAAAGAAAAGTCATCACTCCTTTGCTTCTTTCTCCATGGAGAAAGTGAGCCACCACTAAAAGGACTGTGATGGTCTTCTTTAGTTGCTTCAGGGGTACATTATTTTTTCTCCTTTCTTGTGTTACTCGCCCATTTTGGGTAAGTTTCTCTTTTGGAACTATTTATGGACGGAGTAGGTTTACTTTGCGGGCTTCCTCCCATCATATTTCTCAGTAAGGCTTCATTTATAGCTTGTTGTTCCTTCATTTCATTAAGGATGGCTTCTCGTAAAATTTTCAATTCAGCTTGAAGACTGTGTAAAGTTTTCAAAACATCAGATCTTAAATCTACCACCAGCTCCTCTTCCAGAGTGGGGGTGGTCATTTTTCCTTGACAACTGTTTTCTTCCTCAATATGCATAAACTGATCAGTGATGTAAAAATTTCCTGTAAACACAAAAATTTTAAAATGGAAATTTTTTTTTGTTACTAACGTATTAAATTAACATGCTTTATTTTCTTTGTGTGAATTATTGGCCCACCCATAGGTCTCTTAGTATTGAAACTGGGCTTTGATACTACTTGTAATGTCCCCAAAAATCAAAGAAAAAAAACTACCTAGACAGAACATTATTCACTTACGAAACTCTATCGTACACTTCATGTACCTCTGTTATTTGTAAGTTGTTCTTACATTCTTTATTTTAATTTCAATCATTATTTTTAATGTATTTTACTTATGACGTTGTACTATTGTTTACTGCTTAGTATTATGTTTACACTTTTGTCGCTTATGTGTCATCACTGTATTTATATGCTTCGTCCTTTCTGCATTGTTGCACTTGTTAATTATAGAGTCCTAACTTAACTTTGTTTGTGGAAACAAAGTGGCGGAGTGGCGGGACTCTTTCTCCCATGACGGTTTCATAGGTAAAGGTGTTTACTTCTTAGCAATCTTACTTAGTTCAATCTAACTAAGGCACCTTATTTATTCACTTGCAGGTTTACCTCGTGTAAAGGTTTAGTAGAGACTTTTATCATTTCGAGCTTACATTGTGCTTACTATTTATGTTTCGATTCCTTACTGCTTCGGATTTATAGCAAGGTAAATCCTATTATGTTAATTAACTAATCTAGATAATTAACTATGTGATACCTATAAATATATACATTAGTATAATTCATATCAATTTCATTTTACTATTATTAACATATATTCCTATCTTTATTTTTGCAGGTATAAACTTGGCTATTACATAAAATTGAAGTTTATTTAAGGTAATACTACCATGGCATATTGCATATCCCATGGTTACTAATCATTTGAGCTTAGGGACAAAAGCATTGTGCTAAGGATTTAAGCCTAAATTCTACGTGCTACCTACCACATACTAGGACTTTGGGTTAACGCATCCCATGTATGAATGAGACTTGGTATTATAATCTAAGTTCTATGTAGATGTTTTGGGGAGACAAACATTGTAGGGGTTATGCATTACATAGACCTTATATTATATGGTACATTGCAAGGGTTTTGGGGTGGTGCGATTTATCATATGGTTGAACCATAGATTAGAGGGGTTTAAGCGTTGGTATGGAGGGTGGTATTAAACGATACCTTGCAACAAAGCTTGACTATGGGAGTGGGTTTGATATGGCATTAATGGTTTCCAGCTGGTGCATTCAATGCTCTTGGGAGAATGTGACATCCCCAAGCTTAGGGCTTGGGAACACGATGGTTTTGTCATTTACAAGGTTTTTGAGTTGGGGTTTGGTCTTGCTCTGCGTTGGGGAGAATGGAGGAAACCTCCATGAGATTACAGGTAAGATCCTTGTTCAGCCTATTATCATTTCTATGGTTTGCATCATTGCAATAAGTCATTGTCATACTTCTCATAATTTTGTTTACGGATAGTTGCAGGTGTTGGGGTCTGTGGCAAGAGTCGTGGCTCAAACCTTGTCGCCAGTTCTTGTATGATGGCAATGGTGAATGGTAATCCTTCCAACAAGCCAATTCTAGTTACCTCTCGGCCTGACTGAGTGATGTCTTTGTTGTTTGGTTTTTGGGTTTCAATGTGGGGTTTAAAATTCACCTTCAGACATATGATTACATACCTGGATTTTATTAAATGTTTCAATGGCTTCGGTCGTGGGTAAAATCACACTCCCTCTGGTTCTGTGTATAATTTTTTGGGTTTGTAATGATTTATTGGTTTGGGATTTTGAGCCATGGGTTGCACCATTACTTGCAGTGGTGCCACATCCCATTGGCATGCCTGTATAGACTTCATTTTGGGATTTGGAAGCGACTCTTGTGGAGACACTAATTTACCATACTGTGTATGATGTCTATACTCTGCATTTTTAATAAAAGACAAATGTTGTTTTTCTTACTGTGTTGTGTAATGTGAATTCTATGTTAAAGGTTCAATAAGGCAATTTTAGCATAGGCATTTGCCTTCGTTTGAGGTCTATTTGTTGATTATAATTTAAGGGGCTGTAATGATGAATAGCGTGGATGTTGAGAGACCAAGCCATGAATGGCTTGATCCTTCCCCATCGTGGCTATGATAGTCTTGTTGTTATTTCATGGTTTAATAATCAGACTATGTGTGAAACTTATAGTGCGACAGTGGTTTAATTACTTTTTTTTGGGATGAGGAACATGCCTTTGTGGGTGCTTTATACACCTTTATAATTATTACCTAGTTATGTTTTAAGGGAATCAAATAGGTGAAGCCATGCCATGTATGGCCTTGGCTCACGACATGCTCGTTGTCCTAGCTTGAATGGTTACGTTTCTTATTATCTTGTTTGGTTTATTATGTAAGTGGAGGTATGTAAAAACCATGGGAAAGCATACGACTGCTATCGTTCTATAGGTTCCTAGGTGTGGACTATAAAAGGACTCTGTGTTTTTAAGTGATTTGTGGCCAAGGCCATATTTTAGTGTTGGTACCATACTAGGTTCATGTGACCTCGATGTAGCGAATGTAACGGCTGGAAATAGCGCTTTGATGTTTTTAAAAGAAGTATTGTAGTTATTAGTAATTGTTTCCCACATACTCAGAAGCATAGCATGGCATTAGATTTATAACAGAAACAACGTATAAGAATTAATCCTCGGCGTTACCCTGTGTAAAGACTATGGTTTATTAAAATAATTGGTTTTTGTGCATTATGTAATAGTTATGGTTTTTAAAATGCTTACAAAACCGTAGTATGGTTATGCTAATTGATTACTGTTTGTAAATTTATACTATGGTTATTAAATTGTGCTTTCGCCTTGGGTCTAGGAAATCCATGGGAATCGATGTCATGACCTCTGTTGGAAGTTTAAGAGTTTTAATTACTAGTTGGTCAATGTTATGTTCTTAGGGAAATTTAAATAGGACTGTGTATTATTATGTATGTAAATAGATTTTTGATAAAGGAACACATGGATGGTCACGATGCCTCCTCTAATTATTTATAATGTTCTTTTATTTATGTGGAGTATTTTAATATTAATGTGTAATATGGATACAGACCTTGAAAGGTCCTTAATGATTTGATTAGATCTATTTTAGATATAATATGTTCTTAGTGGATTTAATTTATATTCTAGTTCTGTTAATAAATAGTCATATTCAGCATTCGGGTTTATTTACTGTTGAACTAGTTTTAATTAAAACTTGAAACAAGCCTCTGCTGACAAATGTAATATGTCAACAAAGTACAAAAACCCAAGGAATAAATAATTATATTACTGATAACAAAACCTAGTTATAGTAAGCATAAACTAAATACTTGGACTAATACAGAAACAATCTTAAGGATACAAACCCTGGTAATATACAGCATATATTAAAATTTATAGCCTAGGGTTCACATTTTAAGAATACAAACCCTAGAATTTTATTAAACAAGAGAATCAAACCAACAAGGTTAGTATATGAATTGAAATCATCTACCTAGTATAAACTAGCAGTTATTATAGGAAAATAGATTGGGAAGTCAAGGGTTTCGTACCTGAATTTGAATCTCTCTCAATGGATGAACTTGCACACTCAAATAACCAGCATTAACAGTTTAATGCAGATATGACCTATGTTTGATGACCAAATCACTTTGGAACTACCACGTTCCACCCAACCATGACCCGGAACTGTTCCTGGTTTTAATCTGGACCCCTCGAGCTGGAGTCCAACATGCAAGTAGCTTAGAGCTCCTAAGGTAGGGTTTCCTAACTGGTATTCAGTTCTAAATCAATCATCTTTTCCTTGCAGGAGAAACTTCTCCAAAAAAACACTTGAGAGGAAAACAGGCAGAATAATAATTCTCCCAAGATAAAAATTAGAACCCCAAGCCTTTGGTTGGCTTGAGTCTTTATAGATAGAATTTTCAGTCAAAGGGACAGTTAAACCAAGAAATCCTTGATTTCTTGATTTAACCCCTTTTAATTACTGGGGTAATTTTTAATACTTAACTTAGGAACTTTTAACTAGTTCCTAGTTAAACTTTTATAGGCATTATACTATTTATTAATCCTTTAATAATAAATAATAATTGATGGAGCTTCTCTTCTTTCTTTTATTTAATTATATTAATTATTTATACATACTATGTATAAAATACATAGTATTATAACAGTTGTTAACATTTGTCTTTGGGCATCATGTACCATGATCCCTAGACTTAATGACACTTCTTCAATAAGGTCAAGTAGATAGGTGGATTAGGTCTACTAGGCTAGGCAAATCTAAACATCCTTGCATGTTAGATTTCCCTCGTATAGCATGTTGCATTTCCCTCGTATAACGTGGTATCTCTTCAGTACTTTGATGAGAATACGGACATTCGAAATTTCATTTAATCACTTCTAAATAAGTATGATGAGATCAATATTTTTCTCTAGTTGTTTTCACTCGAAAGTTATTAAATTCTTTTTAGTAACCCCTAGCACTTACCATAGCCCATACTCAACGCATATAGCAGGGAGTTATAAACATAGTGCAATTCCAGAGCTTTCGCTCAACACTAAATTATAGGATGTACTTGTACGATCCACCTAGGGATACAATGGCCAAGGATTTGATGCTCCAGAGATTATGCTCAACATCAACATGAAAGGCTTCAGGGCTTATTCCCAACACTTCCAAATATTATATTTTCATGTGTTCTAGAGCTTCTCACTCAACATAAATGTAAGTACTCATGTGCTCCATATCTCCTCGCTCAACAAAACATTAATCACTCAAGTGCTCGAGTGCTCCTCGCTCAACACCAAACATTATTCACCCATGTGTTCTAGAAATCCTTGTTCAACACAAATCATAACATCAATCATGTGCTTCAGGGTCCACGCCCAACACAAAACATCTCATCAATCATGTGCTTCAGGTTCCACGCCCAACACAAAAACAAACAACATATATATATCATCAATAATTGGCTTACGCCCATATATAAAACAAATCATCATGCTCATATGCAATGGGGTCTTTGACCCAATATATAAAAATAAAACATTAATATAATCGTCATAATCAATAGGCACATGCCGATAAGTGTTAGGTCCAAAATTCGGGATATTACAGTTCCACTTTCCTTGACGGCTGTTATCTTCCTCAGTATTCATAAACTGAACTGTTCGATAAAAGTTTTCTGGAATTTCAAAAATTTTAAATAACAGGAAAATTTTCCGTTAGTAACAAATTTAAGATCATACTTTATGTTATTTGTGGTAACTGCTTGGTGCGCCCATTGGTCTCTTATTATTGAAACTGGCCCGTTTATGGTAAGACTACGTGGGCAGATAAGGAAGATAGAAAATTTATGTAAGTCTCTTAGTAACTCTCGCATGCTCAGTTGAGCTCATGGGTGATTTGTAAAACAAACCAAGAATGGTTTGAGGTCTACAGTTGGGTGGAACATGTAAGTTCCCAGATCAGTCGAAAAGCTAAAGACAAACGATAAGTACTTTTCCCTAAATTCTGTGTTTATGCAGCTATAATAGTATAGGTTATTTTAAATAAAGTACTTATTTCTAGTTGAATGCAAGCTAATGAGGGTCACTTTTGACACGTTAGATGCAATAGAAAACTAAAAAATTAGGCATCCCTCAACTTAATTGTATTTTTTGAGATACTTACACAAAATATCTTGCTTTGAGTAAATAAGATTAAATGTAGGAAATTGAATCACGTTTCTAAATATATAAGGTTTATCTATTGAAAATGTTTATAACTATGTCAAGTTTCATTTTTTCTAACAGACACTTTTTTATTTTTTAGGCAAATGATAAGGTATATTTTTTTGTGGGTGCATCCTTTGAGCGCCTAAATGATGCTTTCAGGATACAAAAATTTGCAGGAATGTAGAGAACATATAGCACTAGTGTAGCGCTATTTTTTGAAAATAAAATTAGTAATTTTTATTTTTTTTATAATTATCTAAGTGATCATTCCTCGAAAATGGTACGTCTTTTGTGGATGCATCCTTTGAAGGTCTTAATTAAATAATCATGAAATGGGTTTTTTATAGAATGTATAGGACGGTGTCTTCTAGTGCACCATATAATTTCATTTTAAAACGATTAAGAATTGAAAATTTTATGGGAAAAACACTAACAACATGTTTTTTGAGTTAAGGAGTTAGGACACAATAGAAATTGAAAAAAAAATAGGAAAATATAATATTTTTTAATAAAAATTACATATTTAGAATGTGTAGAAAAAATGATCTTTATGTTTGAGATTTCGTAAAAAATGATTGTGTGTAGCATACTGTAACAAGTTTGTCAACAACAACTTCTTCAGAAAATGGAATAAATTCCCAATTAGCTATGGTTTATCATACACCATAGCACAAGTTTAGTATTACCAAAGAAAACTCCAAAGCATACACATAGGACTATTGCTGACATGCAAGCAAGTGAGTTGGCATGTTTAAATTCAAATTACATCTCCCACCCTTGTAGAACTAGAAAACGCATGCGTGTTATAGAACTACAAAACATGCGAGCATTATAGAACTACAAAACCCACGTGCGTTATGTAATTCTATAACGTGCCCGCGTTTTGTAGAGCTAAAAATATAGCACTATATGTAATATATCAAATATATGGATAATACTTTAAAGGGGGTGTGGAAGGTTCAAGGGCCTAGGAGGATGTTGGAAGTGCAGGTGGGGATGGTTAATAGTTGAGAGGGGGTGGGGAAGGGTTAAGGGCCTAGGAAGATGTTGGAAGTTCAAGTGGGGATGGTTAATAGTTGAAAGGGGGTGGGGAAGGGTCAAGGTCCTAGGAGGATGTTGTAAATTCAAGTGGAGAATATGAATGAAATGGGAACATTATGGGTTACAAGGGTGAAGAGGAGTGGGGATTGAGAGAATTATTAGGAGAAGAGGTTTTGAATATGTATAGGGTTAGAAGCAGTACACTAGACCTGAGTGACGAATGGGGGTAAGGTGGAGGGGAGGAAGTGGGAGATGGTTTGATGAGAGAGATGATTGGTGAATGGAAAGGTTGATATTGAGTATTAGAGGAGGAATAGGATTTGTTGGAGGAGAGAGGCGAAGGAGGGGGAAATTGAATAGATGGGAATGAGATTGCAATAAAACCGAGAATAGGGGTCATAATGAGGTAGGGTGTTGAGGAGAAGGGGTAAGTTGAAAAAATAGAGAGAGAGAGAGAGAGAATATGATGTGGAGAGAGTGTGAGAGAGAATAAGATAGAGAGGGAGGGATGGATAGAGTGAAGGAAAGAGATATTGAGGGAGCGATAGAAGGTGTGTGTGTGAGAGAGAGGGGTGACAGGGGGGTAGATACAAATACAGAGGGTGGAGGGTTGATAGATGGAGAGAGAGAGATTTTGTGAAAGATAGAAACATGGAGAGGGAGGGTGAAAAGAGATAGGGAGGGAGGTATACATGTTCAAAGAGAGAGAGAGAGAGAGACATAATGGCACAAAGGGATGGTAATTAAGGGAGAAGGGAGGTAAATATAAGGTGGGGAGAGAGGGAGAGACATAGGGAGTTTGTGAGAGAAGGGGACACACACACACACATGCACACAAATATTATGTGGGAGAGAGGGGGAGGGGTGAGTGATAGAGGGAGAGGAGGAGGGGTGAGAAATAGAGAGAGAGTGATGGAGAAAAGGATAGTGATGGAGGTATAGAGAAGATGGAGACAAATTATGAGATATGGGAAGTGAGGGAGGGACACACACAAACACACCCACACACCAACATAGAGAGAGAGAGAGATTGTGTGGGAGATATAGAGGGATGGGTGAGCAATAAAGAGGGAGGGGGGGTGAATGATATAGAGATTGATATGGAGGGAGGGATAGCGAGGGAGGTATATAGAAGGTCGAGAGAGACTATGAGAGAGGGGGGGTGAGGGAGTGACACACACACATAGATATAGATAGAGAGAAGGGGGAGGGACACACACACACACACACACACACACACATAGAGATAGAGAGAGATTGAAATACAAAGGTACGGAGGGATAGTGAGTAAGGCATAGAGGGATAGTGAGGAAGGCACATGTATATCCATAGATGCCAAAAATATTATTTAGGGATCGAGTCTTGGATTTCCTCCCTTGACCATGTTGAGGCCTTAATACCCATATCTAATGCTCAAAACCTCTTAAAGGAATGTGCATATTTTATTCGAGACCAAGCATACCTTGAGTAGGTCATCTTTGGTGCTTCAAGGAATTGTTCATTAACATGGGTGCCTCAAATATTCCATTATGGCCTAAGAAATGAGCATATTCCCTCAACCATGTCTCAGAGTTCCCATACCTGCTACTCAAAACTACCTAATTCTACTAACATCCATATTCATAGTCCAAATATATCAATGAGATGCGATGTGTGATTCTTAAGGAATCCTTCCTATCCTTAGATTCATAGAATATTTAATTAGGGCCTAAGGCCATAGTTTCCTCCGCTGACCATGTCCATGGCCTTGAGATGCATACCTAGTGCTCAACAAATGATGATGCCATGCATATCCCGATTAAAATTCAAATGATTCACTTTCAATGTCATGTGTGGTGGTTGGAGGCATCAATTTTGGCCCTATATGGTTAAAAACTTATTTTAATGCCTAAGGACCAAGCGTTTCCCCCTTCCTATGTGAAGGGGCCTGATATCTGTACTTAGTGGTAAAAATGTTCTAATGGAACTAGTATCCCCATTTCAAAGTAAATGAAACCATGGAAGGATCTATTGAGGTTGTTCAACACATCATTCTTTCCTCTAGATGGATAGAAGCATCTTCTAGGGGCTAAGGCCTAGGTTTCCTCCCTTATTATGTCTAAGGTCCCAAGGAACATACATAGTACTTAGAAACCCCTAATGGCTCCCATATCCCCATTCAAAACAAAACTATCAACATGAGAGGTCAGCTATGCTAATTCAAGGTGTCGTTCATGGACCTTGAGCCCTAAAAGTTGGTTTACAACCTAAAATTAAAGCTTTATGTAGCAACCATGATTAACACCTTATCCTCCATATCTAATGCTAAAAATATCATAATCATGGCCATATCCCAACTTAAAGGTTGGGAATACCCTTAAGACATCATGTGTATTTATTCGAGGTGTTGTTCTTGGCCCTATATGTCTATAGGATTCCTTTAGGGCCTAAGGACTAGGTTTCCTCCCTCAACCATGTCTACAGATATGTTTCTAGTCCTAAGAGAATTCTAATGGACTGCATATTCTCTCTTAGATGCAAAATATCACATACGGAGGTCCTATGTGTAGGTTCAATGCCTTGTTCATGGACCGCAAGCCTTAAAATATACCTTTAGTAAATAATTCTTGAGTTTCCTCCCTCAAGCATGGTCAATGTTCTATGACCCATACTTAGTTCTTAAAACCTCATAATGGTGTCCATATTACAACAAAGAAAAATTATGCTCTTGGGAGGTTAGGCATGGTTGTTTGAGATGTTGTTCTTGATGATGCTAAAACATTACTATAATTCCTAAGTCTTGATGATGCAAACTAATTTTTTTATTCATTTCCCTAGCCATGCACTAAAACCATTTTTCCTGGTTCTCCATAACAAGTGCATGTTTTGCTTCTCTAAAACGCATGTTTGTTCTGCTTCTCCAAAACACGTGCGCATTTTTCTTCTCCAAAACACGTGCGCATTTTGCTTCTCCATAATGTGTACGCGTTTTGTAACTATAAAACATGTGCATGTTTTGTAACTATAAAATGTTGCGCATTTTTTCCTAGCCTAACCTACGTGTCATATGACATGTCAGGCTCGATATTAACCAAACCAAGCATTACATAACATGAGGGCGTTTTGTTTTTATGTATCATGATCGTCTTTCCAAAAAGTAGGATTGCATCTAAAAGGTCCATCAACTTCTTGCACGCGCCCTTCTAAATTTGATTATGAATTTCAAGTTTTCTTTCTAGATATTGTGCATATATTTCAAAGTATAAGTTATATTCTAGGATGCATGTATTTTTCTCTAAATTCGGTGTTCATGAATTGGTAATAATCTAGGTCATTTAAATAATGTTTTATTATTTCTGAATTTGATTGTGTAATTCAAATATTTTATATTTGGATAGGTTCTGTGCAAGAAGTTGAGGGACCTTTTAGATGCAAAGGTGGAGTGAAGTCAATCACTCTTAATCCAAAAAAATAAATCATCCCAAGCAATCTCGAACCTTCCAAGCCTAGTCCCAAGGCTAGCAATAAGCATGCCAACTAGGATAGAAAGACAAATCGTGCCTCCGTTTTAGTGAACGAAATCGCATGCGTGATTTCATTCACTAAAACGGAGGCACTATTTGGAAAGCCTATTTTAGTTTTAAATTGGTCAAGGCCGCCTTTTTCTCCTCACCACGTGGCTATTGGACCAAGGAGGAGCAAATCTCGACTGGGAAAACACGATTTTGGGTGTGCCAAAGCCCTCCATCTCCACCTTTGGATAAACCTCCCCTCTGTGGGGTATTTTCCTCATTTCTTTTCATGTTTTTTTTCTCTTTCTTCATCAATTTATTTGCCCTAGATTGAAAAATTAAACCATATTAAATTAAATTATGGCCAATTGAAACAAAAACCCAATGGATTTGCCCAATTGAAACAAAAACCCAATGGAATTGCCCAATTGAAACAAAAACCCAATGTAATTGGCCAATGGAAATAAGAACCCCAATGTAATTGGAAAATTGAAACCAATTCCCCAATTTAATGATAAAAATTAAATAATTTTGATTATTTAACAAAATTCATACCCAAAATTCCCATGCCCAATGGAAACCAAAACCCCAATTAACTCAAAAAACAAATGAATTTCACTATTTCCATATGCATATTCACAAGGATCCTTGTGAATCCATACCAAAATCCACAAATGAACACCTTATAATTTTGATGAAACTTCTCAAAGTTTCTCTTCCAAGAACATCAATAAGTTACACCTTATAGTTTTGATGAAACTTCCTAATCCAAGTGTCAAAATAAGGTATAGAAGCTTCCCATGCTTTTAACAAATATTTCGTCTTGAACGAAGGGTACTTTTTGGTTGAGGTCAAGACAACAAAGTTCAACAATAGACTCTATGAACGTGAAGATACATAGGTAGGTTGATGTATTTGATTAAACATGCCAATCACATACTAGATCATACATGATATTTAATCCAGTAGAACCCTTACAACCATAAAATCCATAAATTTCTGCTAAATAGCCTTTGGAGTCCAAAAAACATCACACTACAACAAATAATTACATATCTAACAAAATTGTTTCCTATACTGGGATTGTATTCATCAACGACACATTATGCCGCCTATTCTAGGGTATAGTTGTTGCCGCTACCCGCAATTTGGGAGCTGGTCCTACAAAGGCAATAATCAGCACCTCACAATTTTGACGAAACTTCATAATCCAAGCCTTAAAATAAGCTAGAGGAGCTTCGCAATCAACATATGCACTCAAGACACTTTATGTACACATGCATGTACTTAAAAATTGGAATTAATACTTGAATTTAGGACATAAATATGAAAAGAAAAAATGTTAAATGTTTATTCTTTACTGTAAAATTCAAGATCAATTTTTAAATTTACATGATAGATTTAGTTTATATGTCATTAGTTATACAGTTTTCAGTTCTTAGATATGTCATTATATCATGTGTTTATATTTCTAATGATATTTTATTTGTATTTATGATCGCAGTGGCTACTATGGATCATAACAATGCAGAGATACTGAGGTTTATTGTCCATTTGAGAGAGATTGGTTTGGCTTGGAGGGGTAGAGATGAGCTCCGTCGCTCCTTGTCAGATTCATTGTTGTCTATTGTTGATATGATCGCAAGATCGATTGATGCTTTGTATAGCCTCACATATTACAAGGAGAGGAAAAGGAAACAATATGCTGATGGGTTGAGTTACAACGAGGTAAAAAAGCTGAAAATAACAAAACAAGCCATCTATTCATTGTTTAGACTGCCTGGCACGGATGACATTCTAGAGATCAGCAGGCCACATATTTCTATTGAGTGGTGCACTTTTCCACCCATCAGAGACAATTGGATGGATAGGTCGTACATGGTTTTTGACATTCCCCCTCACAACAATAGGGAAGTACCGGTGTACTTCCTCCGAAAATTGTATGCAAAGTTTGTGATGGGGAAACATGTCAACCTTTTTTGACATGTTGGGCTTCCAGGGAGTTGGTAGGGGGATGCCCCAACACCGACCCCATCCTAGGCATAGAGATGCCAATCCATAGATACCTTCATCTCGTGCCCAGCTACCAAGGGCAGACATCCCTCCTGCACATGACATGGTTTCTCAGACACAAGATGCATTTTTTACTCTAGCTGAGATGGTCTCTCGACACACGACCACTATTGACCAGAGAGCGCCCTCTTCCTCTACTAGTGTACAACCACCAGCTTCTGGTGGTGGAGGGACATCTGTTGGTGGGGATAGACCAACATCCCATGTGCCTCAGAGCGAGCCACACGTCTGCACATCATGTGGGGGACCCTGTTATGGTCCTGGACCAAGACATGGTACCACTACGATGACTTGTGGTCAGGTAAGGACATTGTTTTAAAACTCTGTTATTGTTCAATTTTTAATTTTTCCATACTATATCTAACATATTAAAAGATTCGTAATATATATGCAATATTTACTCTTGCAGGAGATTGATGCCTCTCACGGGGGTGGTATTGCACCCAGTGTGGTTGTACCCGAGACCCAAAGAACCATAATTGAGGTAATATTTAAACACTTGTCATTTTGGTATTACATATAATTTTGTTAATGCATGTGTTAGTCTTGATTAATTTATTAAAATGTCTAATATTTACATTTTTTGAAATTGCAGGAACCCCACTTAGAACGTGATGCTAGAGACATTGATATCAACGACATAGTCCAAGGTGGAATTTATGACTACTTGAAGAATGTAAGTACATGGGTTATGATTGAATCTTGTTCGAATTATTTAAATTTCTTACTATACACTCCTTTATAGATCACTAATGTAAATATAATTTTTAAACTTGCAAATGCTAGAGGCATCTGAAGAGGGGCAAGAAATTGATGGAAGCGGTCACTCCCATGGTGGAGATATGTCCCAGGAAGGGGTAAGTATATTACAACATGTTATTTTTTCAGTACATATTATTCCATCCATTCAAATCCATGTCTAACTATGGTAACACTTTATGAATACAGACGTCATCGCAGATCCCTACACCGCCTCTTTGGTTTGGATCTCCCCGTAGTCCAAACATAGATAAGGGGGTGTTTACACCAGATGAGGTCCCTCTTCCTTGAACAGAGCGGGTGTGCATGAGGATCAAGCTACTCATCCCACGGTAATGTACACACTTCCAATGGCAGTTGCTGGTTAGCTATGTATTCACTTCACAAGTGGTTTTTCTTAATGTTATTTTCGCATGTTTACAGCATCAGGATGTAGAGTCATCCGTGCTAGACCTTAGTGGGATTGTTGATGCCCCTGTCAATGCCGCATCTACAATAGGGATAAGTCACAGTGAGGTACATCTACTTGAATATTTGTAATTGTACTTTTCATTTGTATTGTTTCTGGACATGCACGATGTCTAACTATTTAAGCATTTGGTGAATGCAGCCACACCCTGGTCCATTAGTGCATGCAACTGAGGTTGATTTTCAACCTACGGCTCCTCTTACTACTGAAGAGTACCAGCCTCATCCCCTAGAAATGGTTTTTTCGGTGAGATGTTCATTTTTTACATAATTGATTAGTACTTTCTCATTCATGTACATGTTGATAATTCTTGAGATAATTGACATTTTTTTTTAATCCGCAGAGAAGCATGGCAGAGAGGCTCGCTGCAAGGTGGAGGACAGCAGAGGCACATAAACCCTCGACACCATAGGAACCTATACCCCCGACGGATGCAGTGAGTCTTTGTTTTATTTACAATTGAGTCATATTTTAAATTTTCAAACTTTGTTATTGATGGACAGTACTAGTTCAGTTACCTGATCAAGAAATATTGTCATTGATTTGCAGTTGCCAGAGATGCACAGTGGTCGTAGACAGAGCTGAAGAGCATCAGGGGCCGGGAAAAACAAGAGAAAGTTAGAATTTTGATGTGTTAATCTAGGACAAATATGTATTTTTATGTACAATCCGGAGTTAGAGTATAGGGGCACGGTCCAAGACAGATGTACTTGTGTTTGCAAATGTACATCAAATATGTTTTTGATACATGTACATTGGCAGGCCATATATAGGCCTTATATTTTTGTATTATAACTTTCATGGTATAAAAAATATTTCATATCAAGGCTCTTGAGATATTCATGGTTCAGTCTTTTAAGTGTGATTATACATGTGTGGTGAAGAATGTTTCTATGTGTAATGTTCCCAATTTTTTATAGATTTTACGATTGTATGAGATATCAGTTATAAATTTGAGAACAATGCACAATTACAATAAATTACATAATTACAAAAATGTACATTTTAATTTTTTTTACGACGATCCAATTGCATATACAATGTTATATTAACAATGTCAAATTGTATTCAAAAATATGTAACATAGGTCTAATACACATTTAAGCACCCAGCACAGCTAAGCAACTGATCCAACTTGGTGGAATACAAAAGCACCTTACCCACATAACAACCTAACAAACGTTTAAAGGATGCACGAAGTTGAAACACTTAAATGATGCACCAGTGTGGTCTACATAAATAAAATTATTTTTTGGCATGATGTCTTTCATCTAATGAATACATGGGATACACATCAAACCTAAAAGTATCTGACTATTATAAGGTTGATTCAAAATAATGGTTATGACTATATCCTGCACATTATGTATGTCCTGCACATTATTTTATCATTTTGTTAATGTACATGACATGTGATGAATGGCCTCGAGTAACAACTTTGAAAGAGATGAAAGTTATGTGTGATTAATGTACATGGCATTTTCGAAGCATTTGTAGCGTGAAGATATATATATTTTGTAATAATGGCGTAATAGAATGGCCACTTGTTTCTAAACATAAACATGTTCCATTACATGGTTACTGACATAATGGCATTGTCTCCTCCTGCATTTCATCATAAAAATGCTCACATCTCTTATATGAGGGGAAGATCTACAATCGCCTTCAAGCTAACCTTTATGTGCAAAAATTTCACATTCACTTACTGAGCAAAACCCTAGTTTCCAAAATTGACAAAAAAATGATCCCTTGTCCATGGACCCAGAGTAGAGGGCCACTCTAGCACTATCGCGATGTACTGAATCCAACGGAGTTGATGGTTCATCGATCTAAGAAACGGTCATCAATACATGGAATGTTGAATCCCACCTCCCATAGGCTTTTAGGGACACTCGTTGAATCCCTAACCGGGGCATAGAGTGGAAACCGTGCATCAAAAAGGGATTTCATTTGGTCGTGCAAGCGTGTTTAGGCAGGTTCCATGTGGGAATGCTAGCCACACGTTCACAGTCAAGGAATTTGCAAATCCAACCCATATGTGCAGAAATTGGACATTCACTTACTGAGCAAAACCCTAGTTTCCAAAATTGACCAAAATAATGGTCTCTTCTCAATGGAAACAGATTAGAGGGCCACTCTAGCACTATCTTGAAGTCCGAAATCCAACGAAGCTGACGGTTTGTCGATCCGAGAAATGGTCATGATTCTATCGCACGTTGAATCCCTCCTCCTCTAGACTTTCAGGGACACCTGTTGAATCCCTACCCGGGGCATAGAATGGAAACCGTGCATCAAAAAGGACTTTCAGTGGTTCGTGCAAGCTTTTTTAGGTGTGTATTATGTGGGAATTCTAGCCACACCTTCACGATCGAGTAATATGCGAATTTGACCCCTATGTGCAAAAATTTCACATTCATTTGCTGAGCAAAACCCTAGTTTCCAAAATTAAAAAAAATAATGGTCTCTTCTCCATGGAACCAGATTAGAGGGCCACCCTAGCACTATCCTGATGTCCTGAATCCAATAGAGCCAATGGTTCGTCGATCCAAGAAACGGTCATGATTATGTGGCACGTTGAATCCCACCTCCTACAGGCTTTCAGGGACACCTCTTGAATCCCTACCCGGGGCATAGAATGGAAACCGTGCATAAAAAAGGGCTTCTGGTGGGTCATGCAAGCGTGTTTAGGCATTTTTTATGTGGGAATTATAGCCACACCTTCACGGTCGAGCAATATGCGAATTTGACCCCCATGTGCAAAAAATTCACATTCACTTACTTAGCAAAACCTTAGTTTCCAAAATTGACCAAAATAATGGTCTCTTCTCCATGGAACTAGATTAGAGGGCCACCCTAGCACTATCCTGATTTCCTAAATCCAACGGAGCCGACGATTCGTTGATCTGAGCAACGGTCATGATTCTGTGGCACGTTGAATCCCACCTCCTACAGGCTTTCAGGGACACCTGTTGAATCCCTACCCGATGCATAGAATGGAAACCATGCATAAAAAAGGGCTTCCAGTGAGTCTTACAAGTGTGTTTAGGCACCTGTTATGTGGGAACGCTAGCCACACCTTCACAGTCAAGAAATATGCGAATTTGACCCCCATGTGCAAAAATTTCACATTCACTTACTGAGCAAAACACTAGTTTCAAAAATTGACCAAAATAATGGTGTCTTCTCCATGTAACTAGATTAGAGGGCCACCCTAGCACTATCCTGATGTCCTGAATCCAACGGAGTTGACGGTTCGTCGATTTGAACAACGGTCATGATTCTATGGCACGTTGAATCCCACCTCCTACAGGATTTCAGGGACACCTCTTGAATCCCTACCCGGGGCATAGAATGGAAACCATGCATAAAAATGGGATTCCGGTGGGTCATGCAAGCGTGTTTAGGCATGTGTTATGTGGGAACGCTAGCCACACCTTCACGGTTGAGCAATATGCGAATTTGACCCCCATGTGCAAAAATTTCACATTCACTTACTGAGAAAAACCCTAGTTTCCAAAATTGACCAAAATAATGGTCTCTTCTCCATGGAACTAGATTAGAGGGCCACCCTAGAATTATCCTGATGTCCTTAATCCAATGGAGCCGATGGTTCCTCGATCCGAGCAACGGTCATGATTCTGTGGCACGTTGAATCCCACCTTCTACAGGCTTTTAGGGACACCTATTGAATCCCTACCCGGGGCATAGAATGGAAACCGTGCATAAAAAAAGGCTTTCGGTGGGTCTTACAAGCGTGTTTAGGCACCTGTTATGTGGGAATTCTAGCCACACCTTCATGGTCGAGCAATATGTGAATTTGACCCCCATGTGCAAAAATTTCACATTCACTTACTGAGCAAAACCCTAGTTTCCAAAATTGACCAAAATAATGGTCTCTTCTCCATGGAACTAGATTAGAGGGCCACCCTAGTACTATCCCGATGTCCTGAATCCAATGGAATCGACGGTTCATCGATCCGAGCAACGGCCATGATTCTGTGGCACGTTGAATCCCACCTCCTACAGGCTTTTAGGGACACCTGTTGAATCCCTACCTGGGGCATAGAATGGAAACCGTGCATGGAAAAACTATTATATTTAAAGGTTTCAATGATCTCAGTACATGCACACTAAATTCAACTTCGTGAATCAACATGATTTGAAGCATAATTCCACTGGATTTGAAAATTTTGAGTTGGTCATTAGATTGATTCTGAATTGAGTTGTGACAGTAAGATAAGATTAGGGTTAGGATTAGGGTTTTCTAGGCAGGGTTATGGTTATGGGCCATGCATGTTAAACAATAAACTCGGGATAGGGTTTTCTAAGTTTGGCCTTCATTGGCATGAAACGCATTGTCCAGCTTTGGCCCAAATCTCTTATTATCTTTTATTATCTTTTAAGTAGAAATTAAACTTTTAAATAAATAAATAAAATGAGATGAAATTCCAACACTACTATGCACTACCCCTTTGGCAATGGACATGCAGGTATAAGAGGTGAGCTGTCAAGAAGGAAATTATACAAGACTTAAAACATAAGTTTATCGTTTCGGAATCTTGTTTCCATCATCCTAGTTGTATATATCGACTGAAAACAATGACAATATTACCTACTTGAAAAATTAGGGTTTTAGTCCTGTAAGAGAGCCTATAAAGAACTTTGATAGGTATGACCTACAGAGGTACATGTATGTATTCTAATGTTATGTATATCATGTGAATGAGATCTTGAAATGTTCATATGATTTATATATATGGGTTATTGATCATACGTAAAATTTGGCATGTTCATTAACTTGACATACAAGAGAATTTTTGGCATATTTATAAACAACATTATGGAAAATTTCGCATATCAAGAACAAAAAATTGACATATTCATAAGAAACATACATGGGAAAATTAAAATTATGATAGATACCTCATCATGCTAGATCCCACGTAATATCATACAACCAAGGCCTCTGGATCATCTCTTATAATGATGGTCTTCATTAGTCTCTCGTGCTATGTATCTGGTAAGAAGTAGTGTACAAGAACACAAAATTGACATATTCATAAGAAACATACATGAAAAAATTAAAATTATGATACATACCTCATCATGCTAGATCCCACCTAATATCATACAACCAAGGCCTCTAGATCATCTCTTATACTGATGGTCTCCATTAGTCTCTCATGCTATGTATCCGGTAAGAAGTAGCATACAAGAACACAAAATTGACATATTCATAAGAAACATACATGGGAAAATTACAATTATGATACATACCTCATCATGCTAGATCCCACCTATTATCATACAACCAAGCCCTCTGGATCATCTCTTATAATGATGGTCTCCATTAGTCTCTCATGCTCTGTATCCAATAAGAAGTAGCGTACCTTCAATGAATTTCGACTAGGCATTGTTCGTACCTGGAGGTTTGTACCAATGATTAAGTTGGTAAAGTGATACACACTTGCACCTGGTTTGTAATCCCTGTAAACATATCCACCCTTCTTTCTTACATTGTTGTCATGTGTAAGATATTCACCTTTAACAATCATAGACCCGATGGGGAAGTGGTTGTTTTCATCATCAGTCATGGACATAATGAGGGTTTTTTTTCCCTCTATACAACGTGCCAACCAGTAATCACCACCCCATTCACTATCTTTTGAGGCAACCACTGCGTATATGTGTCCTGCATAGTATGATTGTAGGTATATGATCAAATATTTTTTGTGTGATACAAGGCCATTAATGTGAGTTTCAAGACTACGTAAATTTTATAAAAAAATGTTAAGGAAATGCATCATACCAGGTTGTACAAGGTCTGATACATGATCAAAATCTATAGAAATAGACAATTGGTCTTCTTCCAATGGATTTAACTCAACAATTGCACATTGATCAAGTGGAAGTGATATGTGATCCCATTAATCAACCCAATCCAATGATTCACACACATCCCAGTCACCATAAGATGGGCAAAAACAAGCGAGTTTTCTAATCCAAATTTCAAATACTGGGTTATCAGAGCTTTGAACCGAATGAAAGCCACGAGTCCCAGGAAAATTCTTGCATTCCCATGCATGTGAATGATCTATGTCTACCACCTCCAAAAAAAATCTCTCCACGTGTCTCTTTCTTATGGATTCTACTCGCATAGTTGATTCCTCTCCCATTACTGACTTGCACCACTTGACTATAGATTGAGCATTTCGAATAGTAGATATTGTAGATAATTTCAATTCCTCTCTTTGTAGGGCTATTTTGACACATGCTCCAGCTCCATCGTGCTCTCCTTTACCATGCCCAGTCTCAAAATAGTTCCACATATGTGGAACTTTATAGTTTTTATGCAATGAACACAATTATTGAAATATGCGTGCATTTTTTAACTGACTAGCACATCCATCAGACCAAATCGAGTGTCGATACATCTGTATGTTCCTACCCTTCAAATGATCATAGAACATGATGAAGCAATGACATACATAGTGGAAGTCATGGCACCTATCATCACTTATGTAGAAGTGATATTCCTTTAGAATTTCTCTTTGCTCTTCACTACTATTTGGGCCATACCTATATGTGATATGCACCATCAAGGAAACCTGCTCAGAGTGATAATACTAACTTTGGATCTCATTTTGATAATGATGATAATGATGAAAATGATGTTAACTACAATGCGCACGTGTTTGGCTTTTATAAATCGCACGTGCGTTTGGCTTTACTAAATCGTGCACACGTTTGGCTTTACTAAATCGCGCTCGCGTATTGGTTAAATTCAAAAAACAATTCCCACCAAATGACAAGGTCGAGCCTCCACCCATGCTTTCATGGAATTCCTATGCCTATGTGTCTACTTTGTACTTTGCTTCGGATTCAACATGCATATGCCTTGGAGTATGATAAACCATGGCTAATTCAACAT
This sequence comes from Pseudotsuga menziesii, assembly GCA_001517045.1. NCBI lineage: Eukaryota > Viridiplantae > Streptophyta > Pinopsida > Pinales > Pinaceae > Pseudotsuga > Pseudotsuga menziesii. Next base: position 65,217 of record LPNX010287190.1, read on the forward strand.
TATATCCAAATTTCCAATATGCTCCTGTTTAGCAGGTTCGTCTGATTATGCTGCACACCTCCATTTTTTATGAGATTTTAGAAACAGATATGGTTTTTTTTGCATATTCTAAATATGTAAATTTTAACAAGAATACATAATTTTTTCTATTTTTTTCTTATTTATCCTCTGTCATCACTCCTCAACTCAAAAAACACACTGTTAGTGTTTTGTCCATATCTCTTTCATTTCTCAACCATTTAAAAAAAAAATGTATGGTGCACTAAAGAACACCAACCTCTACATTCTATAAAAAACCCACTTCCAAATAATTGCATTAAGACATTCAAACGCTGCACCCACAATTGACGTACCATCTTTGAGGTTTGATCTCTTAGATAATTAAAAACAAATTTAAAAATATTATTTTTATTATTGTAAAAATAGTCCTATATGTTCTCTATATGTATACCGATTTTCGTAAGTTTATTCCATCATTTAGACACTCAGACACTGCACCCACAAAAACATATACCTTATAATTTGTCCCTAAAATAAAAAGTGCCCGTTAAAAAATATCTAACTTTATATAGTTAACAACATTTTCAATAGAAAAAAAGTATATATTTGGAAAGGTCATTCAATTTCCTACATTTCTTGTTTTTAACTGATCGCAAGATTCATTGTGTAAGTGTCTCAAAATATCCATGCAAGTTGATGGATGTCTGTTTTTTCAGTTTTGTATTGCATCTAACGCGCCAAAAGAGACCCTCAACTTCTTGCACACACCCGATATTGTTGATCTAAATTATACTTTATGATGTATGATCTTATAACTGTAATTCTATGTTCATTATTACATTTCAAATAAAGTGATGTCATTTCTGTAGATTAAAGGTAGTAACTAAATGTAGTTTAAAAATAGAAACTATAATTAAATCATATCATATGCCATCTCTAGCATAGATAAAAAAAACTCTACATAACTTTAACCAAGAACATGATTCTAGATCTAGATTCCTGGGACCATGTCCCTCGAGATATATATATATATATCTTAAAATATTAAAGATCATATAAACATAAACCGACTCAAATAAACATGTACCTCTGATCATAAGATAGGAAAAAATATAAAACATTAAATAAAACCAACCATAATTCTATGTTAAAATTATAAACAAAGTTTATCTTCTTATGCCATAAGCATTCATTCATAAATACAGTAAGAGAAGAGCACCTTCACTCTTTAAGTATTAAGATGAAAATTGTACAGCACACATAGACTAGGCAGGTTTTACATACGCATACGCAGTATACAAATAAATACATATCAATTAAAGAACAAGCAAGGGACTACGGACTACATTGCTTCCAAATGCGAAGGATAAAATCCCATAAAGCAACCCATTGAATCAAGCCAAAAATATCAGGACTAACCTGTTATATTTCTCTCTATATATATTTTTTTTCCAAAAAGAAAAAGATCTTATATATTGGATATATAATAAAAGTGTCACCGTGAAAATTACAATATAACAAATAGGCCATAACTAGACCAATATTTCATC
>LPNX010287205.1:0-15667 GCA_001517045.1 Pseudotsuga menziesii
CAACCATATTGTTACTAGCCAACAACTGGGAGAAAAAGGGACATTAGAGGAAATTTCGGGTCTAAAATCAGCCTTATAAGAAAACGATCCAATAATAAATTCTTATGAGTTGGAAGTCAATAACCAATAGAATTTCAATAAAATGAGTCAACCATAATGGTTGACTTGACATATTTGTCATTAAAAAACTACTTTTTTTGTTCATATTTTCAATACATCTCCCTGTTTTTTTACTCAAATTTCGAGCACGAGGGCTCGTTGGATGCAAAATTTTATTCTGCATGCAATGAGTTCCCACACTGTATACTTTTGACAGACCCCGCTACCACAAAAACAAGAAATACCTGAAAAAATGTGATGATGACCCTGCTACCTCGAAAACAAGAAATACCTGAAAAAATGTGATCCTGCTACCTTGAAAACAAGAAATACCTGAAAAATGTGATAATGATGTCATCATCACGTTTTTTCAGGTATTTCAATGTTGACATGTAAAAATAAATCATTCTTTTCATTTGAAACTGTAAATGTACAATAAAATTTTATTATTTATTAAAAACAGTGTATAGGAAAAAAAATGACAATAAGAAGAAATCCCTAGTGATTCAACATTTATATGGAATTAGTGAGGTATCCCATGTATTCTCACGATCCATGGAGCATATAGTTTATTGAACTTAGACATTGGACAATTCTCTCGGGTCGGTGAAATACTTAGTTGTTAGGTCGGTAATAAAATAAGGCATTGGAATTTGGAAGCACCTTTGAATGGAGGATTGATTCAGCTTGATGGTGGCTCTATTGGTCGAGTGTGATTGGGCCTACCTAAAAGAAAAACCCCAAAATGTAATACCTAATGCTTTCACAAAGAAACTTTTTTATTAACCCTAAATTCAACAGTTATTTTTAGAATTGAATCATGTCCTCCCCACATGCTCAATTCAAAGTGATCAAACAAAGGCCCCAATTTTAGGTGGATTATGGATAGTCCCTCCAATGTATATTGAGTTTATACCCCAATTTGAAGTGATCAAACAAAATCCCCAAGGTAGATTATGGATAGTCCCTTCAATCTATATCGAGTTTATAAACCCTACCGAAAAGGTTAAGTATTTATTAGTCCACTATAAGGAAGAACTTTAAATTCTCCAACAAATATCACTACATGTTGGGTGTCTAGTTTCTACCAAAGTCAACAAGGAAGACGAATCATAAACACACGTTTGGGAGGTTTGCGACAACGAAGATTTTGAAATCATGTTCTTCCCTAGATCATTGTACTCCCAGTCCCTCATTCATGAACGTCCGTCGAGGGATTCCCTTGTTTAGATATATTGGTAGACAATTTGTACTTCTTGTTTCCATTATTAGAAGGCTGACAGGAAAATGAAGGGGTCAGAGTCTACAACATTTACAGTGTGGGTTGTTAAATATTTTATCCTTTCAACTATTGGATTTCATTAAGGAAATTGGAACGAGTCAAACACTTATATTCAAATATTGTTCTTTCTTTCAACCTAATGTTTACAATTCACGACAGATAAATAACATTGACAGATTTGGAACTCAAATACAAGGCTCTTTCTTCTTGCTCCTCTACCCAAACGAAGTTGTGGTCCTAGACTATGAAAAGTATACATTATTTTGGTTCTGATTTCATTTAAATACTGGGTTTTTTAAGGTTACATCTATTGAGTATTCGAGACTTAGCCTGGCAGAAACGCAACCGCATAATACATTGCAAATTTCAAACAACATTTTTGATGGAGAAATTTTAAACCCTTATATTTATAGAACCAGAAGGAACTCCAACAAGAAACACATTTAACTTTTATCCACATATAAAATGTTACACAAGTGTAAAATGCTATACATACCTGTAAATTCACAACAACCAAGTCAATAGCTTAGCTCTGCATAATCTTCTAGAGGAAATAGAAATTAGGGAGACACTGAAGCATAGAATTGGAGAGTTGAGAGTCTGAGTCCCGACCTCCGGACCTCCGACTGTCCTATACTCGTAAACCCAAAATAATGTTTTTTTTCACAGACTTCACCAATCTCTTTAAGTTCGGGGAAGCTCAATCCAACCTACCCACCGTTCTACCTTTGCTTCTCTTGTTCCTACCTGTGAAAAAGGTGGAACCTTCGAGTTGCCCACTACAGAAGACAACGAGGAATTAGAGTGTGCAACCATTTCCTTCTATAGAAAGACGATTGGAAGCAACTCCATCTTAATTCCACAATATCCCGGCGCTCTTGAGTTGGTTTTCCTTGCCCAAGGTAGGCGAATGCATGTTTGTATATTTCACATGATTACAAAAAAAATCATTGTATAATTGCTTCTACATAACATAGATATATCTGTGCAGGTGAGAGAAAACTGGGTGTTGTTTGACCGAGGTTTCCAGAGACTTTCAGATATCATTATTCGTTATGAGGGCGCTCAGGGCGTAGATCAGAGAGCCCATGGGAGGAAGAAGAAGAAGAAGAAAAGGGCTCAATTAAAAAGATGAGGTGAGTGAGGAGGGGAGATCTAATAGTGATATTTGTAGGAGAAACCCACTGGTGCTATAATGATGGGAATGAGCCTCTCTAAATCGTAGCCATTGTAGACATAGGAAACCCTCATAAACAACTCGGGTGCAAGAGTTATCGTGTAAGCATCCCGACAAATTAAGTAATGATAATATTCAGTTAGGTTTATGACAAATTCTTTCGTTTCTTTTAGAGATGACTATATGCATATTGTACAACCATTCTCTCTGGTTGGCCCTCCATTCTAGTTGCCTTTGTCTCTACTGCCTAACCCCCTTCCTTCGATGAGACAGGTAGACTAAGGGGCCTAGGTTGACCGTGGGAGACTGGGAGTGCTGATTCAAATGATTCTGACCCCAGTAAATGAATGGAAATTGGAATAAATACTAGAATCCTGGACTAACTAGTATAGGATATTATTCATGATCACAAACAAAGGGTGGCGTGTTGCTAGCTACCTACTACCAAAGATATGTCATCCTAGTCTTGTGGTGGTCATAATAGAAATGTCTAGCATTGGGTGAAACCCTGGTCTAGAAACTTACATACCCTGCATTGGACCAGGTTAGGTTCAAATCTAGCAAAGATTGCTCAATGCATTGTAAATTGCAACTTGTAAGTTGTAACCCAAAATACAACACCATTAGTTTTTCCTTACGGAGCCTTGACAGTGGAGGGTTATCAAATCAATTCACCATCCATAGATATGACTCATATGAGTATTTAATTTCACATCATATACTCAAATACTCGAATGACTTGTAAGTTGTGAGATCACGTGACTCGGTGAACAATAAGATGATAGATGGAAAATCAAGTTGGCAAGTGGCATCATCTCACACTAAGATTTAATGAAGTTGATGAATTAGTAATGCATGCTAATGCCATTAAATGCTTTGAAAGTGAACATCGAATCGTGAGTCACAATCCTGTCTCACCGACTTGAACTTGGCACTAGGCAGCCTAGTGGCCCATCGGTGGTCCGTGTTGATTGGGACTAAGATCCTCATCCATGATCCAACTATTCAAGGGAACTTGGGAAGACTCTGAGTCTGACTCTCCCATAGTCCACTGAATCCCTGGATAGGAAAATTTTGTAGTTTCCCTTCTGTTGCAAATTTAGTGAGGCTTACTCAATTTCATTGTTGAAGTGATGGAAATCAAACTATTTTTTTTTGCATGGTAAAATTCCTTGTGGCCTTCTATGACGTTTAAAATGGCCTTTGAAGGGCTCTGAAGGCTTCAAATTTGAAGCCTGGTTGGTATTTGATCTTTGATGAGGTGTGATGATGTCAGCCCATTCCATATTGGTGTCATCACAGCTCAGCGAAGACCTCTCGTCATATGTCAACACCTATCCAATTATATCAATAGCAAGGTTTGTATGTATTTGCAGGTATGTCAACACCTACCCATATCAATGGCATGGTTTGTATTTGCAAGTCCGTCAACACCTACCCATGTCAATGGCATGGTTTGTATGTATTTGCAGGTCCATCAACACGTATTATTGAGGTTCGTATGACGACAAAATGTTCAATGACGTGTGACGACAGCAGTCGAGATCCTTATCTCTCGCGAGTCACAACAAAAGAGGTACAAAAAGGTAAGTGGTCTTGAATGAAGGAGGTGGCCCAAAAGTTAGGAGCGCCTTATATACTGGATAGACTTTTCCTCGGGAGGGGAGCCTGTCCAATGGACACCGTTGGATGAGAAATCCGACGGTGTCCATTGGACAGGCTCCCCTCTCGAGGGAAAGTTTGTCCAGTAAATAAGGATTGCCCAAAAGTTATGACATTTATGGGTTCGTAAACACCGTCCACACCAGAGATCAAATTTGAAGGGTAGGGTCCCATTTCACTTTGAAGGGTTGTGAGAAATTGAACCCTTCACTGTTTACATCTAAAAATAAATCATTCTTTTCATTTGAAACTATAAGTGTACAACAAAATTTTATTATTTATTAAAAACAATGTATAGAAAAAATGACAATAAGAAGAAATCTTGGAAATCCCTAGTGATTCAACATTTACATGGAATTAGTAAGGTAAATCATTGTACTCTCCCGGTCCCTGGAGCATATAGTTTATTGAACTTAGATAAGGGACAATTATGTCGCGCTGGTGAAATACTCGGTTGTTAGGTCGTTGATAAAATAAGGCATTGGAATTTGGAAATACCTTTGAATGGAGGATTGATTCAACTTGATGGTGGCTCTATTGGTCAAGTGTGATTGGGCCTACCTAAAAGAAAAACCCCATAATGTAATACCTAATGCTTTCACGGAGAAACTTTTTTATTAACCCTAAATTGAGCTGTTATTTTTAGAATTGAATCATGTCCTCCCCACAAGCTCAAATCAAAGTGATCAAACAAACGCCCCAATTTTAGGTGGATTATGGATAGTCCCTCCAATGTTTATCGATTTTATACCCCAATTCGAAGTGATCAAACAAAATCCCCAATTTTAGGTAGATTATGGATAGTCCCTCCAATCTATATCGAGTTTATCAGCCCTATCGAAAAGGTTAAGTATTTATTAGTCCACTATAAGGAAGAACTTTAAATTCTCCAACAAATATCACTACAAGTTGGGTGTCTAGTTTCTACCAAAGTCAATAAGAAAGACGAATCATAAACACACGTTTGGGAGGTTTCGACAATGAGGATGTTGAAATCATGTTCTTCGCTAGATCATTGCACTCCCGATCCCTCATTCATGAACGTCCGTCGAGGGATTCCCTTGTTTAGATATATTGGTAGACAATTTGTACTTCTTGTTTCCATTATTAGAAGAATGACAGGAAAACGAAGGGGTCAGAGTCTACAACATTTACATTGTCATTTGTTAAATATTTTATCCTTTCAACTATTGGATTTCATTAAGGAAATTGGAATAACTCAAACACTTATATTCAAATATTGTTCTTGCTTTCAACCTAATGTTTACAATTCACGGGAGATAAATAACATTGACAGATTTGGAACTCAAATACAAGGCTCTTTCTTCTTGCTCCTCCACCCAAACGAAGTTGTGCTCCTAGACTATGAAAAGTATACATTATTTTGGTTCTGATTTCATTTAAATACTGGGTTTTTTTAAGGTTACATCTATTGAGTATTCGAGACTTAGTCTGGCGGAAATGCAATCGTATAATACATTACAAATTTCAAACAACATTTTGGATGGAGAAATTTTAAACCCTTATATTTATAGATCTAGAAGGAACTCCAACAAGAAACACATTTGACTTTTATCCACATATAGATTGTTACACAATTGTAAAATGCCATACATACCTATAAATTCACGACAACCAAGTCGACGGCTTAGCTCTACATAATCTTCTAGAGGAAATAGAAATTAGGGAGACACTGAAGCATAGAATTGGAGAGTTGAGAGTTTGAGTCCCGACCTCCCACTGTCCTATACTCGTAAACCAAAAATAATGTTTTTTTTCACAGACTTCACCAATTTCTTTAAGTTCAAGGAAGTTCAATCCATCCTACGCAACGTCCTACCTTTGCTTCTCTTGCTCCTACCTGTGAAAAAGGTGGAACCTTCATGTTTCCCACTGCAGAAGACAATGAGGACTTAGAGTGTACAACCATTTCCTTCTATAGAAAGACAATTGGAAGCAACGCCATCTCAATTCCACAATATCCCGACGCTCCTGAGTTGGTTTACCTTTCCTGAGGTAGGCGAATGCATGTTTGTGTATTTCACATGATTACAAAAATAATCATTTTATACTTGCATTTACATAACATAGATATATTTGTGCATGTGAGGGAAAACTGGCTATTGTTTTCCCGAGGTTTCCAAAGACTTTCAGAGATCATTCTTTGTTATGAGGGTGCTCAAGGCATAGATCAAAGAGCACACGGGAGGAAGAAGAAGAACAAGAAGAGGACTCAAGTCAAAAGATGAGGTGAGTGAGGAGGGGAGATGTAATAGCGAATTTGCAGGATAAACCCACTGGTGCTATAATGATGGGAACGAGCCTCTCTAAATCATAGCCATTGTAGACATAGGAAACCCTCATAAACAGCTCAAGTGCAAGAGTTACCGTGTAAACATCCCGAAAAATTAAGTAACAATAATATTCAGTTAGGATATGACAAATTCTTTTGTTTCTTTTAGATATGACTATATGCATATTGTACAACCATTCTCTCTGGCTGGCCCTCCATTCCAGTTGCCTTTGTCTCTACTGCCTAACCCCTTCCTCCGATGAGACAGGTAGACTAAGCAGCCTAGGTGGACCGTGCAAGACTGGGAGTGTTGATTCAAATGATTCTAAGCCGAGTAAATGAATGGAAATTGGAATAAATCCTAGAGTCCTGGACTAACTAATGATAGGATATGATTCATGGGCACAAACAAAGGGCGACGTACTGCTAGCTTGCTACCAAAAATTTGTCATCCCAGTCTTGTGGTGGTCATAATAGAAATGTCTAGCTCTGGGTGAAACCCTGGTCTGGAAATTTACATACCTATTGGACTACGTTAGGTTCAAATCTAGCAAAGATTGCTCAATGCATTGTAAATTGCAACTTGTAAGTTGTAACCCAAAAACAACACCATTAGTTTTTCCTTACGGAGCCTTGAGAATGGAGGGTTATCAAATCAATTCACCATCCATAAATATGACTCATATGAGCATTTAATTTCACATCATATACTCAAATACTCAAGTGACTTGTAAGTTGTGACATCACGTGACTCGGTGAACAATAAGATGACAGATGGAAAATCAAGTTGGCAAGTGGCATCATCTCATACCAAGATTTAATGAAGTTGGTGAATCAGTAATGCGTGCTAATGACATTAAATTCTTTGAAAGTGAACATCGAATCGTGAGTCACAATCCTGACTCATCGACTTGAACTTGGCACTAGGTAGCCTAGTGGCTCACCGTGGTCTGTGTCGATTGGGACTGAGATCCTCATCCATGATCTGACTATTGCAGGGCACTTGGGAAGACTCTGAGTCCCGACTCTCCCATAGTCCACTGAATCCCTAGATAGGAAAATTTTGTAGCTGCCCTTCTATTGCAAATTTACCGAGGCTTACATAATTTCATTATTGAAGTGCTGGAAATGAAACTAAGTTTTTTTTGCATGGTAAAATTCCTTGTGGCCTTCTATGACGTTTAAAATGGCCTTTGAAGGGATTTGAAGGCTTCAAATTTGAAGCCTGATTTCAATCCATGGTTGGATTTTAAGGAAGGTTGTCTTCAGTTAAATGTTGATGTTAATCCAAGGTTGACTGTAAATTGTGGTTGAGTTCAATCCATAGTTGAATTTTAAGCAAGGTTGACTTCAATCCAAACTTGATTTCAATCCATAGTTGACTTGAATTCATGGTTGACCTAAATCCATAGTTGATATCAAATCGAGGGTGACTTCAATCCAACATTGACTTCAAAACATGATTGACTTCAATCCAAGGTTAGCTTCAATGTAATGTTGACTTCAATCATATGGTTGACTTTAATACAAGGTTGACTTCAAACCAATGTTCAATTGAATCCATAGTTGGGCTCAATCCAAGGTTGAATTTAATCCATAGATGACTTCAATTCATATTTGGCTTCAATCCAAGGTTGAGTTTAATCCATAGTTTACTGCATTCAAAGGTTGAGTTCAATACATGGTTGACATAAATCCATATGTAACGAACCTAAAAATTATTCCAATTTATACCAACACCAATTTAATATCTATATCTATATCTATCTATCTATCTATCTATCTATCTATCTATCTATATATATATATTATTAAAAGGAAAAACACATAAATTTGTTTTAAAATCACAACCTTTCCTTAGGTGAAAGAACTTAAAATCCCAGCTCCTTAATTTCAAAATTTATGACTCAGCGAATACGAGATTGCTTATAGATATGTATGCGATGCAGATTTGAGTATGATGTTAACTCGTGACTTACTTAGCTTCTGATAACACACTCCACCTTTTCTCTTATTTCCATGCAAGTGCAGAAGGTTCATGGGTATTTATGTAATACAATCTATGGTTTGAACTAATTCCACATCCAACAATTTGGGTTGTTCATTAAGGGTATAATCACTCCAAAGATGTGTTAAAGAAAATCAAGTGAAATTCAAAAGTGTAACCTTATTCCACACAAAAACCTAAGGTTGATGTAATTTAGTTCATGTGATTCAGATGTTTATTCCATGCAACAAATATTATGGAAAGGTCTAAATGTTTGTTTTGCAATTATCATGGAGAAAATGGTGCTTTACAAATGGCTTTGATATTGATTACCCTTTTTAGGATAGGGTTAAAACTTACCTTTTACCTATCTCCTTCTTTACTCATTCTTGAGCTGTTTGAATTTAGAGTTGGGAGGTTTGTTCGGCTTTCATGGAGTCTCCATCACTTGCCTTTAGCTCGCAGTGACCTCTTTACCCCTGAGAAACTGTTCCATTTTGATATATTTTTTCTTTTAGCATTACCGTAGTGTATGATAGCCTAAACTAAAATGAGGTGGGAAACATGCATTAAAAATTGCTACGGTGTTCGAATATATGTGGTAACAGTTTAATCATTTCTTCCAGCTACACTACAATGAAGAACTTGGTAGTTTCATTCATAGAGCTAGATTCTATTGGGTTTATTCTTATCATACATGCATTAGAGGAAATTTCAATTTAAAATGGGCCTTCCAAAAATAATATAAATTACATGTCATCATGTATTAGCCAATCAAAATGATTTAAAATTAAAAAAGGGAGCACCTTTTAAACAAATTTTTAATATAAATTTGGGGATAGGTATCATAAAAAAAACTACTTTTTTGTTCGTATTTTCAACATATCTCCCTGCGTTTTTACTCAAATTTTGATTGGGAGAGCTCGTTGGATGAAGAATTAAATTCCGCATCCAACGAGTACCCACTCGACATACTTTTTGCGGGCCTTGCTACCCCAAAAACAAGAAATACCTGAAAATCATCACATTTTTTCAGGTATTTCTTGTTTTTGGGGTAGCGGGGCCCGCCAAACGTATGCCAAGTGTGTACTCGTTGGATGCAGAATTTAATTCTGCATTCAACGAGCTCTCTTGATCAAAATTTGAGTAAAAACGCAAGGAGATATGTCGAAAATATGAACAAAAAAAGTAGTTTTTTCTTTTCTTCCTCCAAAATTAATAAATATTATTTTATTATTTTAACTATTTTATTAATTTTCCTTAGGAGGCCCATTTTGAATTGAAATTTCCTCTAATGTACGAACAACTAGACACCTTTCGTTTATTATAGTATCGTTTTCCATGTTAATTTTTTCAGTTCCCATAATGTTTTTATTTTATTATACAGGCATTACCAACAACATCAGACTGATAACTATTTGAACCCTCACCTGCTAGGACGAGACCCGTTTGGAACTTCGCCTACAACGGTTTTGTAAGTCCCTGTTCACCTTTTAGTTAACTGTGTAGCATTGGAATGGAGAAGCTTCCCGGGGTTTATTTTGTTGTCGAAAACCTGGAAAAGAAGCAGAGAGTGGGGTTTGGTATGGCTCATCTTTCCTTTATGATTTTGAAGTTTCAGAGATGGGAATTTCTAGGTTTGTTTAATCTACAAGAAGAGTTTTTCATAGGTACAAAAGGAATAGTGTTCCATCTGGTTACTCTTAGGGTTTCAAACTCTCTTTTTTTTAAAACAATATACAGTGGTTAAGTGGAAACGTTTTGGTTAACTTATCTCCATTTTGACTACTTATTGACTGTGATGGAAAAAAACCTTGTATAAATATTTTCGCTTGTAACATTGTTACGTTTTGGCTTGTATGTGCAATATTTCAGTTTTGGATTATAAGTACTGTGTTACTTGTAAACTGTTACTAATATGAACTTCAGATATAAATTTTAGTAAAAGTTAGCTTCGACTAATGTGGTCTCTGTAAATTGTAATCCTAACTATTGGCTGAGAATTGAGTATCCGTTGTTAGGTTTTAAACTCCTACTCTATTATCGATAGTTGTGTTTAAATAAATATTATAGGGTTTTATTCCGATTCAAGAGATGCCTTTCTATACATATATTACAACCAAATTTAATTTTCCATAATTAAGTTTTACACTTCTATTATGTTATCGAAGTCTGTAAATAAATGAATAATATTCTGGCTTGACTAGAGTTTTATTCTCATTCAAGAATTGCATCTCTGTTCATATTTTACAGCCATATTCATTTTTATCAGTAGCTAACTATTCTTATTTAGAAGAAAGAATGTAACTGTTTCCAGGGCTGTAACTAATTAAATTTCTTCAAGTGTTTACACAGTATTACTGTAAATAAATGGTTAAAGTATTCAATAATGCTTTCCATAATACTCGTATAAAATAGAATTAAAACATAACTTATTTCTAACAAACAAGAGTCTGGTAAACTAGAATATATATCTGATCCGAATCTGGCAAAATCAAAAGTTAGCTATCGTGCACCACTCGACCTTAGGAACCTCGAAACTTAGTAGTCTACTAGAGTTCCACCCCCTTGCCCATAATCACGAGTTTAAATCTCACTTTCCACAAATCCAAGTTGCCACTAGTTTAAATAGAGAGAATTAACTATTTTCGAAACCTAACACCTTAACATGCTCACTGGTAGTTCTTTCCCTCAGCTTAACATATTTTAGATGCTCTCTGGAAGCTCTATAGTTTAGTTCTTAAATCAAATAGAGCATACACCCAATGGTGATCTTTGAAAACACTCTGCTCTCTTTTCTTTTTTATTTGTTTCTTTCTGCATGCCTTTCTTCTTTCCTTGCCTAGGAGTTTTAATAGTTAATAACTAACTCTCTTTATTTACTAGCCACTTGTATTTGTAAATATGGTTGAGGATTTACTTACTAATCTAAAGCCAAGTTTCTGTCAATTAACTACATGATTGCTTACCTTCCATATTTGGATTTTCATATTCAAAATATAACATAAACTTTTACAAAATTATTAATTTTGTCCCATGAATAAAACTTAAAATAGAGTTACTTTAGAACGTTATGAGGGGTTATTACAATCCTTCCCTCTTAAAACTTTGCACCATTCTCAGTGCTTAAACTGTATTATCATAATTTTTAAATAAAACAAGATAAGCATGTCTCATAACTTCTTATTCTTCCTAGGTAGCTTCCTCTGGCGTGTAATGTTTTCCTTACAGTTTAACTTGTAAGATAGTTCACTTTCGAAGTACAACCTCTCTCTTGTCGAGAATGCACATTGGTTCCGCGTGAAAATATCCCTTTGATTCCACCTATAGATTATTTCACAATGATATGAGATTGATCAACTATATATTTTTTTAATAAAGAAACATGGAAAACATAGTTAACTCTTATATAAGGAGGTAGATCCAATTGATACGCTACGGGCCCTATTCTAGCCAGTAATTGAAAAGGTCTCACATATCTTGGGGCAATTTCTCCTTATAATCCTACTCGTAATGTACTTTTCTTTTATTTGATTCTTAGGAATACATGTTCCCCTACATTGTATTATTTAATTGTTCTCTTTTTGTCCGCATAAATTTTATGTTCGTCCTGTGATTTCTTTAGGTTTTGTTTTATTTGTTGTACCATTGTTTCCATTTGTGCCAACGTTTTTGGTCCTAGTGCCATTATGTCTTCAATATTACCCCAGATCAAGGGTACTTTACACCATCTACCATACAATAATTCGAAAGGACTCATCTTGGGTGAAGATTGATAATTGTTATTATATGCAAATTCCACTAAATGGATGTAATCCTCCCATTTACCTGGTTGATTCATTTCATACATCCTTAGCATATATTCTAATATATGATTTACTCGTTTAGTCTGTCCATCTATTTGAGGATGGTATGCTGTACTAAAATTTGACTTTGTGTCCATACCTTTAAATAAATACGTCCAGAAATTGGAGGTAATTTTCGCATCACGGTCTATGATAATTGTTTTTGGAATTCCATGAAGTATGAAGATCTCTTTCATGAATATGTCAGAAATGTTTATAGCTTTGTAAATTGATTTTACAGGTATTAAATTTGTTGATTTTCTCAACTTATCTACTACCACCATAATAGAGTCGTTCTCTTTTTCTTTTTCTTGGGTAGCCCTGTTATGAGATCCATGTTTATAACTTTCATTTCCATTCATGAATGGGTATAGGATTCAGTAATCCAACTAGATGTTGATGAACAAATTTAACTTATTGACATGTAAAGCACTTAGCCACATATTCTGTTGCTTCTTTCTTCATATTTGCCCAGTAAATTTTTTTTAAAGCTGTTATGAATTTCTGATACCCAGGAACTGCACAAGGATTATCGTGTAATTCTTTAAAGATTATTTGCTTTATGTTAGAATGATTAGGAACATAAATTTTATTTTTAAGGTGCAAATATCCTTCTATATCAATATGATACATATTATCCTCAGCATTATCAGATCGGTGGATACATTTTTCCATTAGTTTCATATATTCGGAATCACTACTCGATACTGTTTTCAATAGTTATTTGAATTCTGATTCATATCCGTTAATTAATAGAGTGTGCAGTTCATGTTTTTTTTGACTAAATGTGTCTTCTACTATGCCTTCTTTTCCTTTTATGTGTCTAATTTCAAAATCACACTCACTAAAAAATGCAACATATCTTGCTTGTTGTGCGTTCAATGTTTTCTGATCAAACATGTGTTTTAATATGATATTATCAGTTAACAATAGAAGTTTTTTTCCCAACAAATAATGTCGCCAAATATTAAGGGTGTTAGAATAATACGTCAGGATTATTGTAAATAAATAATAAATAGGAATATGAATAGATAGGAAGGCAAAAAGGCTGGTAATCAACCGCCTCATTGTAATCTATAAATTAATGTTTTAGCCATGAATAGAAATCGAATCGGGAGTTATTACCAACAAGTGGTATCAGAGCAGGGCTATCTGCCATAACTCCTGCTACATTTCTGCCCATTCTTGGCATTCTGCTTGCCAGTCCATTGCCAGACTGCTCCATCAGTCTGCCAGTGGAGTCGCATGCAGTGTATGCATTACTCCTCCAGCTGCCTGCGTTTATTATCTGCTAAAAATTTGTTGAATTACCAAACCCTAAGTTGTAACCACGCTCTCCATTCATCTTCTGTTGTTTATGCTACGTTCTGTGATCTATTATTGCTGCGTTGAGTATATTTGAGTATATCTGCTGGTTGGAGACTGATATATCACATATCTACTGTATTGAAGACTGCGCTGAAGACTTCATTGTGAAGAGATTGAAGAGAATACACTCTTTCTTTCAGATTGGGTCGTCGAATTTATGTTTTTGATCAAATTCATGGATGGGACTTGAAACCTGTTCGGTTCTCTCTTTCTACATCTGTTGGTCAGCATGCTATACGAGAATGCTATTTGGAAGAGCCTGCCTGTTGATTATTGGTATCACACACGTGACTATTGTTGCCGGTGCATAAAACCTAATTTTTGGAGTATCGTTGAGCTGACTGCGCTGAGACTGCAATTACTGCGTTGAGTATTGAATCTGACTGCAATCGCTGCGTTGAGATTGGTGGCTTCCTTGATCCCGGCTCTCTTTTGAAGTTGGGTACATTTAATTGTATGAGTTATTTACTGAGCGAGGCTAATACTAAAGACCAGCGTTGAATACCTCATCCTTGCTATACTGCGTGAAGCCTGAGACTGCTGCATGGAGAGAATGATGGAGCATTGAAGACTGCGTTGATATCTGCGTTGATATCTGCTTTGTGAAGACTGCATATTTTTTGTTGTGCTGTCTGTGACAGTTGGAGACTACATAAAACCTAGATTTACCCTAGATTTTGGGTGAAGTTTGTGAAGATTCACGCCCTCAACTGCATGGATTCTGTAAACGTTTTCATGTTGCTGGTATCTCTCTCCTCTGGTGCGTTGAAGTCGTGAATACCTGAGACAGATTGTGACTGTTGCGTATGAGAACTCATTTGATACTGCGTTGAACTAGAGAGATTGCTTTCTTCAATTGCGTGAAGACTGCCTTGACAAGTTGCTGTGACTGAGGTTAAAGAGCTGCCTACCTGCATTGAAGGAGCTTCCGTTCCATTGAAGCTGAAGGCTGTGGGTTAGATGCATACTGTTGTCGACTGCCCGACTGAAGGGTTCTCGTGTGAAATAATGATGAATGGTGTAGCTACAAAGTGGATGAATACCATCTAGAACTGTGGCGCCCAGCGTGGGGAGGTAAAAAGTTTTTTTGAAATACAAAAAAAAACCCTAGTTTCTCGTGAAGTGCATAAAACCGTATTGTTTGACCTAATTCTCATGCATGTTGTGCGTTCATTTCAATGCTGAGAGCTGCGGACTCTTGGTTGAATTCAATATCTTTTCAGTGAAGAACATGGATTGTGAAGAACCTTCGTCTGCTCCCAAACTTGGGCATATCGCTTTCAAATTCGAGAGGTCGCTTTCAGATCTAGCTGCAATTATTTGATTACTTCCTATATGAATTCTCAAGTGAGTAGAGTCCTGGAACATTGTTGTGATTGTCCATCATCTTGATAAAGAGTTGAAGTGTTGAGGTGTGATTTTATTCCATTCTGCTGCAAGAAGTATACTGTTGTTTGAAGTTTGCAAAGATCTGTATTCCGGAATCGAGACTGCCTCTGTCACCATCATTGCTGCTATAATTAAATTGTACAGTATACTGCTGCAACCTGCACTATTCTGCAGCAAGACCTTTTGTAATAGAGTGATATTATAGTTGTTGAACAAAGTGTAAATCTCATAAGAAACAAGGATATTGAATGTAATAACACTCTAGAGCTACTTAGATAGTGTTGCACACTTATTCTAAGCAGCTGCAGAATTATTTGTAGTAGGCTGCAGAATCATTTTGTAATTTGTAAAGCAGCAGGATCTTAATCCTGCATCCCATTTTTTTCTTTCAAGCATTATGTAAGTTGCAGGTTCCAGATTAAGATGCACTCTTTGGCATCTAGTATTGGTGCTGCCCTAGCTCGCAAAGACCAATCCAAAGACCCTTCCAAGGGAGATTGCAGCAAAAGAGGACGAGGAAGAAGAAATTTCAGAGGCAGAGGGGGCAGAAGCAAAAGATCAGACT
>LPNX010287205.1:17972-66585 GCA_001517045.1 Pseudotsuga menziesii
AGAGATCTCGCAAACAGTCAGTTCCAGCAGATTCAACAATAGAAGCAGACTATGTGGCTGCAGCTGAAGCAACGAAAGAAATAGTATGGCTCAGGAAGATACTTGAAGATTTGCAAGAAAAACAAGAAAACTCCACTCCATTGTTGGTCGACAATACTTCTGCAATCAAGCTGGCAAAGAATCCTAGATTCCATGATCGAACCAAACACATCAACACAAAGTATCATTTGATTCGACATCATGTAGAGGCCAAGACAGTCCATCTTCGACATCGTTCCACAAATGATCAAGTTGCAGACATCTTCACCAAAGCGCTTGGACGAGAAAAGTTTGAAAGATTCAGAAACATGCTCGGACTTACGAACACCCCTTCGGATTAAGAGGGGGATTGTTAGAATAATCCGTCAGGATTATTGTAAATAAATAATAAATAGGAATATGAATAGATAGGAAGGAGAAAAGGCTGGTAATCAACCGCCTCATTGTAATCTATAAATTAATGTTTTAGCCATGAATAGAAATCGAATCGGGAGTTATTACCAACAAAGGGCAAGTATGATTGTTGCCAATTCCATATCATGTACCACATAATTATTTTCAGGCTCCAATTTTCTGGTTTCATAGCAGATTACATGACCCTCTTGAGTTAAAACCCCTCCCAAACCCTCTTTACTTGCAGCAGTACATACTATAAAATATTTACATGAATCAACGATTTTTAATAAAGGTGTTGCATCAATACATGTTTAATCTATAAAACATTTCTTGACATTGTTGAGTCCATACAAATCGAACACTTTTCTTTTGGAGGGTTGTTATAGGGTGAGCTATTCTAGAGAACTTTTCTATTAACCTGCAGTAATATCCTCTCAACCCCATGAAGGATTTGATGTCATGAAAATCCTTTGGTACTGGCCATTCTAAAATAGCCTTGACCTTAGCGGGTTCAACTGCTACCTCCTTTTCTGAAATTACATGCCCCAAATTCTGTACTTCTCTCTTAAAAAAATCACATTTACTAAGTTTTGCATATAGTTGATGTTCTCTCAAAATTTGCAAATCTTTTCGTAAATGTTCCTCATGTTCGTCCTCATTCTTTGAATATATTAAAATCTCATCAATGAACACTAGCACAAATTTATCCAAAAAATTACTTAGTACATTTTTCATCATATTCATGAATGTTGTAGGGGCATTAGTCAGCCCAAAAGGAATCACCACAATTCATAATGTCCATATCTTGTTCGAAAATCAGTTTTGTGGATATCTTCTTCTTTAACCCATATATGATGATAACCTCTTGTAAGATCAATTTTTGAGAAGACTTTGGCTCGACCAATCTGATCAAATAGATCATCAATTCTAGGTAATGGGTATTTGTTTTTAATTGTCATCTTACTTAATTGTTTGTAATCTATGGACATTCGGAAAGTTCCAACTTTCCTCTTTAAAAAACAAGAACATTGCTCCCCAAGGTGATACACTGGGCCGAATATATTTCTTGTCTAGTAATTCTTGTAGTTGCATTATTAGTTCCGTTAGTTCTGGAATACTCATGCGATAAGGAGCTCATGATATAGGTGCGTATCTGGGCATTAAATTTATAGTAAAGTCTAAATCTCTCTTAGGAGGAATCTTGGTATCTCATCTGGAAATACATCTTGAAATTCCTTAAGAAGAGGTAGTTTCTACAATGTTCTTTTTTACTTTTCAATTTCATCTTCCAAAATTTTAATGGCATAAAGTTGGCATCATTTCTTGATACACTTCTTGAGTTGTACTATAGAGATTTGTCGCGTAGATATAGGTCTATAAATTCCCTTTATGGTATGGGTTTTTCCTTCATCACCAATACAATCAAAACTCTTGTGTAAACAATTACTAGTGGTTTTGTGAGAATCTAACCAATCTACACCGATCAAGATATATGATATGATCCTAAATGTAGTATATTTAAGTTGATCGTTGTATCCGTTTCATTAAAAATCAACCTACAATATATTACCAACTCTGTAACTTTCCTCTTTACTCTTGTTGCTAACTGTACCAACCATGCATTTTTTTGTTTTTCTTTTAGAAGTCTACATTTCTTAACTAACTTTTGTGCAATGTAACTTAAACTAGCTCTCGAGTCAATAAGAATGGAAACAAGTGTACTCAATACTTTACCTTCCACTTCCATCATAGTAGATTGATGATTGGTTAATCCTCAGTATATTCCGGGCTATGTCGTTGACTGTACACGCTTGTTGCAACATGTTTAAGGTAGCCATTTTCCTATAAGGATTGTGAGGGAAGTTTCTGTACAAATGAGATCCATTACAGCCCCAACATTTTATTTCTTTGAGTTGTTATTACCTCCGCTACTAAACTTTCTACACCTTTTATACCATTGTTTATGTTTGAACTTTATCTGTTATAATTATTATATGTTTAACTCCTGGTTCATTTCCTAAAAGGGGAGGGTTTGAATATCTTCTTATGTTAATCCATATTTTCATTCTTCTTGTTCTTGCATGTCCTACTTAGTTCAGATATTTGTTTAAATAACATGTAGCAGAGTTTATCCTTTCTTATTGCTTCATCCATGGTATTAGGCATATCAAATTCAATTTTACCCTTATAATCCAGAGGTAGGAAACTGATAAATCGATATACTTTTCCTTTTTCATCCTTAAGGTAGGGTACATAATGTTGGAGATTAAAAAATTTGGTTACGAACTCTTCCATAGTTAATTTTCCCAGCTGTAATTCATTAAATTCTTTGTATTTTTCATCATAATACCGTTTAGACATGTATTTATTTATTAAACAATTTATTAAAAAGCTTCCAAATTAACTCCTTGTTGCGTATGCTATTCACACTTTTCGCTTCCTTCCATCACAGGGCAACTTTCCAGCTCAATTGGAAGATAATCAAACGTTCCCTCAAGTTATCATCATAACTTTATAATTGAAAATATAGCTTAATATTCCATAACCAAGCCTCTGCAGCCTCTTCAAATTCCCCATAAAACATTTGAGGTTTTAGTTTCTTAAATTCTCCTTGTAGCTCCATATATCCTCCTTTTTGTTGCTTATCTTTTGTTTTGTCATGTTTCTTTTATTCTCTAGATATTATTTGAATATTGTCGGTGGTTTCTTCACTACTACAACTTTTAGTATTTTCCTTTCTTTTCTTCCCCATAATACAAGAGTTCTTACCATTATTTTTCGGTGGTGCTTGGTCTGTTAAACTTTTTAAAATTAAGTCATTGATCTCTTCCTGGTCTAATTTAACATTCATTAGTTTAACATTGTCCTCCTTAAGGTTATCTAAATCGGCCTTCAAACTTCTCATAGTTTCTAACATTTCTGATCATATTTTGGCATTATGTTTGGCCACGAGGGCGTCGCTGATGGACCAATACTACATAATGTTTTTTCATATTGGGGGTTCAATTATTAGAAAAAAACAAAACATTATATTGGAGTCATATTTAGGGTCTAGGGGTTTATTTTATTTAATATATAAATAGGCCAATATATAGGGGTTATTTTAATCCAAAGCATGGATAAGTAACGCATTGGGGGAGCATTGCATTTTCACAGGGTTTTGCAGTGTGAGGGGAGAAGCACCATGCAATGGGGGAGCATGGGGTTCTGCCCACGTTTTTCCACAATTCTGCAGCTTGATGGTGGGATCATGGGGTTTTCATGGGGTTTTGCAATGTGACTGGATAAGGGGGGTTTTCCAGTAGTACTTCGGCTTTTCCTTCTGTTTCCGTGTTGGATTTTGGCATGGGATTCTTCATGATGTTTGTTGGTTTTGGTGTGGTTGGGGCGGTCTTCCATCATCTGGGGTTTTTCAGCATGGCTGGAGAAGCGAGGTTTTCTAGTTGTACTTCAAATTTTCCTGTTGTTTTCATGTTTTTCATTGGTTTTGGTGCGGTTGGGAAGTCCTCCAGCATATGAGGTTTTGCATCGTGACTGGTGAAGCGAGGTTTTTCAGTGGTACTTTAGATTTTCTTGTCGTTTCTATGTTGTATTTTGGCATGGGTTTCTTCATGTTGTTCATTGGTTCTGGTGCGGTTGGGCGATCTTCCAGTATCTAGGGTTTTGCAGTGTGACTAGAGAAGCGGGTTTTGCAGTGGTACTTTGAATTTTCCTTCCATTTCTATTTTGTATTTTGGTGTGGGGTTCTTCATGTTGTTCATTGGTTCTGGTGCGGTTGGGCGTTCCTCCATCATCTGGGTGTAGATTCGTGCTTCCGCTCTTTGCATTTGGATCAACAGTTATGGGCATAGCCTCTATGTTCTTGTTTGTTTTCAATGTAGAAAAGATAAAGAAATATTTGTGCTTATTGGAAAAAAAGGCCGAATACTATTTTTTTCATGGTCGATTGTTTTCCTTCTACAGTTTGTTGTGTTCATCTTTCGGGTCTCTTCCTTCGATTCAAAATTCCTGCTCTTGTTTTCCATTTCTGGATTTTGAAATTTAGACTGTTTTAAGGGAGCTAGTCCCTAATACCTATTAGATATTGGATGCAAAATCCAAATATAGAGGGGACTGGGACCACTTCCTTTCCTTGTCTGCAGAAGCCAAGAATGCAAGATATGATACCAATTGTATGGAATACTATAGACTCCACATTATGCAACCTTGAAAGTTACGTCTTGGGATCTAGTTTTCCTGTCAAAATAGATGAAAACTTTCAATGAAATGAAATTGAATATTCATATCTCTTAAAAATTAAAAAGGTTAATTTAGAAAAATCCAAATATGGGATATATATAGTCACCTGATCGTTAATTGTAGCTAACACATCTTTCTCTACAGTAAATTTTTGTTAACATTAGTTTTTGAGCATGCATGTAATAGCTATTATCTTTATTTCATTACTTTCAAGTAGAAAATACTTTGAATTTCTCTAGTTCAGTCTAATTTAAAGCACCCTTTCACTATAAATTTTGTGAGAATATATGCAATTATCTTGCTTTTTTCAAAACTTAAATACAATATCAGATCCCCAACTTTTCTCTCACAAAATGGTGGTGGACATCAATACCATGCGTTCTAGTGTGATATATAGGATTTCATTTCAAGTGCTATGTGGCTTTGATCTTTTATGAAAATGGGTTGGAGATTCTGTGCATAACATATATTTTCTATCAACTTCCTAATCTAGATAGATTCTCTTGTCAATTGGAATAGTGCAAAATTCAAACTACTTCAAGGCACTTCTTCTGCTGAATTCAAGGAGACAATGTACTACCCAAAATTCAGTCATCTCAAAGTCTAAATTCAAACTGCTTCAGTTGATTTCCACTCCTTCAAGTCATTACTCTTGAATACATGATCATTGACATAATGTAATGGATCTTGATTTTTTTTATATTGTTTTCAACTATACTCCTTTAGAATTGTAGAAATTAATGAATTTTGGATGCTAGGCATAGGGTGCTTACATCGAATTGTGCAATGTTCTTCAGATGACAGTGTGGATTCTTGTGCCATCATGGTAAACTAGTTTCCTTCAGAAATCATATTTAAGAAGTAATCAATCCTCACTACTAGCCATGGGTTGCTTGCTTCAAATTGTGCAAAGTGTTCTTTAGATGACATGCTGGATTTTCTGTCTTTTCAAATGAAGCCTTCAGTATGATTCATCCAAACCTATTCTTTTAGTTCACAATTCAAAATGTTTGCTTTCATGCCCTTAAAGGTCTTTTAATACTATTGCAAGCAATGTTTTAATAGATGTGGACTGCTCCAGTTGCAATTGTTACATTGATGTCAGGTCCCTTGGTTTAACAATATCCCTTAGCAGTCAATCTTCATTTGTACCTATCTTTCCCATCTGCATCAGGTTCGATATAGTATCCTAGTTGTAGACAATTGTCTTGCCCCCTTGATGTAAAACGTAGTTAACATCGAGAATCAAAAAAATAAATTTTCTTTCATGTATTCTTTTTTTCATCATTTTATATTAGGGCTTCATCAAAATTCTCAGATACATAAATAATAGCAATGTTAGCTCTCATCTTGTAATATGAGAATTTTACATCTAGTTGCCTCTCTCGAGCTAAATGCTGTAATGGTGGAATATACCTTTAGTTTCTATATTTGCACTTCTTTTTCTTCTTTCCTTATGGATATCATAAGTACTTTTAACTCTTCTCTTCATCTTGCTTTTCAAGGAATATATAAATTTTTGGTTCTTTTATTTAAGAACACAGCTTGGATTCATATGAACTACTTTATCTCAGGACTGAATAACATGCATATCCTACTATATATTATATTGTCAAGAACCATACACTTCCATGTCCTTTAATCCATCTTAGACATTGTTCTTTCGTAACACATGCACATACATGATGTCCAAAAATTAGTAAGTATGAAACTGGAGGTTTCTTACCCTAGTAGGCTTCTTCTGGTGCAATCCTATAATAAATTTTATGAGGACTCAAATTTGTTGAGTATGGTGCTATAGAAGTAGCTTCTGTCCAGATAGAAAATTCTACTAATTGAAAATGGAGCATGCTTTGGGTTGTTTTCATAAACATGCAATACATTTCCTTGCCAAATGCATTTTAGATTAGTGAGTCTTGAGAAAAAATTTGGCACTTGTCTTTGTCTTTTCAATATTCCCGCTTGATTTATCTTACCCTGTTGATGCCACAGTCATCCAAACTGGTTTTGATCTGATTAACCATATTGTTTGTTTCTTCTTTGGATAAATAGTTATTTAACAATATTCTTCATCTCACAGTGTTGTTCCAACATATTTTGGCTCGCTTGGAGGTTGCAAAATAAGCAAGCTCAATTTTTGAATCTTATTTCCTGCAAGTCAAGCAAATAGATGCTAGATGCTTTTGTTCTTGCACCATTTTTTGTTCTTATATTTCTGCACCTCAAGCGTCAATGCCTATACTTAGTAGGCCTTCCTTGAGTACAATAACACCATCCTTATATCGAACTTCCAATGATGGTACTTCTCATTGATTCTTAAATTTTCTTCTATATTAGGTTGTTTTTCTGTATTATATCTGCTTTGGAAGTTGCCTATGTGCTTTAATATATGGATAGGAACGAAACAATGTCTAATTCACATCCACAATCAAAATGATGTGCATCTGTGAGAACTCCGACCTGCATAGGGGAATTTGGATATGTAAGAAGCATGTTGAAGAAGCTCAATATTGTGTTTTTTTTATATGCCTATAAATGGGAAGGATTGAGAAAATATTGGGAGAGAAGGAATGCATTAGAGGACCATGCAATGCAAAGGAATATAGTAGGCACAAAACTTCAGGTAGAGTCATTCAAGGACAAGCAAGGATAGATTGAAATCAACAAGGGAAACACAAACTAGAGGTCTAAAAATATATAATAAAGAATGGGTACGTTGTAGGAAAGAATTGAGAAACTATGCAAGCGAGGTTAACCAGTTAATGGTTCCCCCTCTTTCTATTGCCTATTTTGGTGTGGATCATTTTGTGGCAAAGGAGGAAGATACAGTGCAACAGGAACAAACTCAAGCAAAGGAGAAATCATTTATATCTTTAAAAATATCATTTAAATAATAAAAGAATGTACACTTTAATTAATATAAATCAAATATTGCAATACCATAACTTAAAAAACCAGTTTCAAATATCATAACTATTTTTTTTTTAAATTTAGATTTCTCAACTTTAAGTCATCTCTGTTCCAATTTAAAGTCATCTCCGCTGCACATTTTATGGAACTCCTACCTACGGAAAAGTAACTTTGACCAGGACATCGAAGGTCTAGGTTTCCCATTGAAATATAATTTTTTTGGTGGGACAGTGCAATTTTTGTTTCCAAACAATTTTAAGAAACAATTAAATTAAATATTTGGTAGTGGCATAGGAAAGTGTGATATAAAGTTAGGTTGAAATATTGGTGTTGGTATACGAAATTCTGATATAGAATCAATCTGAAACAATGGAAGACCAAATTAGGCTTTATGATCATGTTGACAAAGAGATAATTGCAACCCTCAATCAAGATTCGTATTTCTATCTCAACTAAGGGATTCAATCCCGTGATACATGTCATAGGTGTACAGGTGTTTGATATAATTAAATGTGCAAATGAATTCACTAAACTGTAGCAAATCGTACCTACAAATTTGTAGGCTTGCTTCCTGTTAGTACTCATAGTGGTTTTCTAAAAATGACCATATTTTGTCCAAAAGAGAGCATGCTTTTAAATAGAAGTTGACGATGCAAAATTCTTGTGATAATTCTCTCAAGATTGCTCACTCATATCTCCTGTGATAATTCTCTCAGGATTGCTCACTCAGAACTCCTGTGATAATTTTCTTAGGATTCTGAGTGAGAAAGTGAAGTGAAGTTAAGATGAAGATATTTGTAGTTAAGGTGATGGTTGTTTTGGCACAGTTAATATTTCCAACTACAAAAGCTTGGAATATAACCTTTCCCACACTGTAGTCGAGATTCCCTCTAGCGAATCCCTTGACCCTGAATGTGTGTGTTAATATGTTAAATGTTTGCTGATCTAGGATCAGAAAAAGGATGGAAATCCTTAGTAGGGATGAACCCTGTTAATATCTATATTTTGTGATGATTTTGAAAGTTGTAATTATGTTAATGAACTTTGTACAACAATATATACCTGCCAAATAGATAGTGGTACTTATATAACTCTAACACCAACACAAATAGTAGACAACAATGCTAAAATTTTAAGAAATTTTATGGTACTCACAAAGACTTTAATAAATTTTTTGTTATCCTGCTAAACAATTCAACCACAATTTTATTTTAATATAAAAATAGCCATTTCTTTTATATATAAAAATCCACACTCGTGAATCCTCCTTGCGGAATTGTTTGTGTGTTATCAATTGAAATGATATAAGAAATCAAACAAATATAGCATGCTATTTACAAACCCCTTAAATAAAATCATTCAATTAGACTACTTCATAAAATACATAAACACGTATATCACTTACAAGGATTTTTGAATTGAGAGTAGCACCACCAATCAGAGCTCCTTTCATCTGAAAATTATTGGTATAAATATGTTTTCCAAATTTATGTTCATTATTACTTTTCCACAAAATATATTTCTTGTTCAATGTTAGTGTTTTTTCTACTCTAGATAAGCTGCAACTATCATTGAACAAACTTCGAGCTATGAGGCCACATGGAATAATTGGAAGACCATTACGAGTTGTTGCTTCAGGTTTGTAATAATATGTTTTAATTGCACTCTCGTATTTCGTTAGATGCTTGTCATTTATGCTTTTAACATACCTGAAATTTTTTTACAAGGACTAAGAAATGTCATGATTAATAATCATACATATGTAATAATAAAAGGGACACTTCATGGGAAAACTTCTAATTATGTGTAGCTCATAATTCATGAGTAAATATTCAAGTATGTATTTTTTATGACTACAGTAAAAAATAATCCTCTTGAGAAAAGATGGTTTCTAACATGTGTGCTCTTACAAATACAGTATTAGTGAAATCTCTCAAACTAAACGTCTAATATTTAGGTGAAGTATGGAAAATGAGGTTTCATCATATAAGAAAGGAAAATGGTATCTTGTCATCTTTTAAATTGTGAAGCCTTTAGATAGGATTTCTTGGTTATAGACTGCTTCCTCCAACACTTGACCACACACTGGTTGTTCAACCCATAGAAGGGACAAGGACCAAAGACCAACTATGTTTTGCCATATGGACTAAATTAACAGGATACATATACATATATGAATTTGGATTTGGATCCAGATACAAATTTTCTAGAATTTTGAAAAGCCTAAATCTAGATACAGTGGGGAAATGGCAAGTACAAAAAAATCTAAATATTTTTATAATAAATAAAAAATAGAGTGGAAAATCAAACTATTCAGGAAACACAATCATAATTATAATTTATAGCCAAAAAGGAGATTTTTGTGCATATTACTATTAACCATTCGTGTACTAGAATTGACAATTTTATAAGTTATAACCATGACTGATAATTGATAATTTTGGAGACCATTTCAACATGAAAATGAAGAAGGTTATAACAGTGTTTTTGTTAGCCACATCCATGGCCATATTAGCAGTGAATAAAGTGATTTTTTTGAAAGCTATGGAAGGAATAAATAACAGTGTTGGTGAACTGAGCAACAAAATAGCACATAAGGATATATCAAACCTTGATAGCAAACAATGACCATAAATATATATCAAATGGAAACCTTGAGAGAAGACCTTGATATATCAGAGTTCGAGAGAAGATATTGAAGTAGGGATATATCAGAACTTGACTAGGGATGGGTTTTATAGTTTTATCCTTTGTGTGTTTAGGGTTTTGGAAGTTTTTTCATTAAAAATTTGATTTTTGGGGGGATTAGTGGGTAACAAAAGAACTCGAAGTTTTAGGGTCCATTTCAACATTTCAGGATCTATTTGATTTTCCACGGTATTCGTTTCATGGGATCAAGATCCATTTCCTTCTAGAGGGGATCAATTTCCATGACAGATACTAGGAAAATCTTGGGAGATATGGATCTAGATCCATGGATACTACAGACTAGAATGAAATTTTGAATACATTTGAGGTGAAATTAGAGGTGAAATTTTGCACAAGACTCAATAGAATCTGAGTCGACGATGTTACATTTGTTATTTATTGAGTCTTTGATTAATAATGATTCCAACCAAATTATTACAGATATTGGTTGTTTCTGCTGTCAAATTAGAGGACATTTTGTTGAAGTTTTGAAGCAAGTGCTTGTCACCGCAAGTTAATTCATGGGCAATATTTCTGTTTGGAAGTTTGATTTTCATTTCATGGGTGCTTATAATATTTCTTGAAATAGTTAAAAAATATAGATTCCTAGAAGAGTTAAGTTTATGGAGGGTTTGATAATATCTATGTATTTAAGGCCTTTAGGAATATATGCATAATTATTGCTTTGTTTTTTTTTAATTTCTCTTTAAGGTCAGGGTTGTATTTGTGGCTGTTAAAGTGGGTTTTGAAGATGGGAACTCAGGTCTCTCTATTCTTGGGAGAAATAAAAACATGGAACTCTATTTATTTAAGAACAACTACGTATATCTTTGTTACTAATAATTTCAAGAGGAGAATAAAGTTCAAGGGAGGAAGGGCTTGTGACAAAATGTGTAGTTTTCTCATCATAAAAAATGTTTTGGATTGGAATTATTGTTGTAAGCATTGCCTTTCAACAACATCATGTGTTTAGGTCTTGTGATATTGGCACATCATGGAATATGGGACAAATTAAGGTGAGGGTTGGGATTAGCGGAGCTTCATGATGAGAAAGGATTAGGGTTTGTGGAATTAAAAATGTTAGGGCTAGAGCTAGTAATTGGGTTAGGGTTATGGTATGGTGTAAATCTAGGGTTCTTGTCAATTTTTGTTTGATGAATAGGGCACAAAGAAAGGCTTGGTCTAGGTTGGTACTCTCAAACATAAACATTTCAATATGAAAAATAGTGAACAAACTAGAATTGAACTTAAGAACAAGTACTGATTCCAAATCTCTCATACGAATTTGGAGGTGGAGCTTGTTGATTACTTCGAGAAAGTATTGGATAAATTTCCCTAGTGCTTGACACAACTACAACCACTTGCACATAAAGTTAGATAAATAGTATGGCTGATAAAAAATCCTTCTCAAGTCACAGGACAAAGCATTAAATGTAGTTATGATAGTAGGATTGGTGTTGGTAGCGTGATGTTCATTTAACTCCCATATACCTCAAGGTCATCTTGGTGAGATTATCATCAACATCTCTAATGTATCTGCGATCGGATACCCACTTAGGTGGAACCAAATCATCACATCATTAACCTTGAAAGAAACCTCCACGAAAACTTCTTGTGCATCTATATTTTCCTTTGAAATTGCAATCAAACACTAAAATATTGTATGCCGTTAATTGATTTATCTCTAGGGAAATATTATTTTTCCATTAATAAATTTTATATGTTTGTTCATCTCTTGTTTTGATCACCTTTTGATCTTCTGCAGGTATGTTGAAGTTGACTCTTAAGTTTGGGGAGGGATATTTGAATAAGCCATTAACAATACATTTTGTTTCAAGGTGTTTCATCCTGATAGTAAGTTTTCTTCATCCTTTTTAGAGATTTGAATTGAAAGTGCATACCTTGCTTCCTAGGTATTTGTTTTATTAATGAACTAATATGCATCTGTAAATTTGAATATATATATTTTTAATTTATTTATGGATGCAATCACCTCATTTCATAGCCATAATATATCCAAACTTGTGAAAAAAGTGTTATAATTTTAGGTGTTTCTTAACGAACTAAAAGGTACACATGGATGGAAATGTAGATGGATCCAAGTGATTTTGTGGACTCTACAATTTATATTGGTGAAGAGAATTGTGCTCTTGGCACAGTGCAGTGTTGAAAAGGTTGTGCATACGCCGATATCTATTGTGAAATTGTGGATGATGAAATCGTTGAATATCCTTTTGATTTTATTGGCCCAATTGGAATTCCTTTAAATAGAAAGCAATAGAAAAAAGGAAACCTACAACAACACATGTAGGCATTAAGAGGAAAGCGGGCACGTTGGTTGTTGAAACATTGCAATAAAATGTAATGGAAGGAAAGCCAATCTCTAAAAACATTGAAGGGAATGTGGAGGAACCTATGCATAAAGAACCAAGAGTTGATCATGTGTCCGAGTTAGTAGAGCAAGTTGTACCGATTGATCCTAATATATTGTCATCTTGGGAACAAAGAGTGAATAGTTTAATGGAAGAGTTTGTCAAGGAGAAGCTGACACCGAAGGTATATTCAGAAAATGGAAAACCTAATATAAAGATCTGTTGTGAAATTTGTGGCATTGATTATGGAACGGGAGAAGTATCCTTGGTTGCATGAACAGTTCCTAACTTCAAAAACAATCATATGAAAACAAGGTCCCATCAACATCACATTTCAATGTTGGGAATTAATGAAATTCCTTCATGTAACAGAGAAAAGAAGACAACAATGGCTATATATCAACTTGATATTGATAAAGTAATCAAAATTCTACACGATTTCAACCAAACACAAGAGACTAATTTGTTCAAGGTGGTGGAAGCAACACTTGCAAGCTATGAGGACAAGAAAAAAGTAAGAGTGGAATGTACACGGTGCAATAGATGGTTCTCTTTGGTGCTGTAAAATGGTAATATTGTTATTTCTATAAATGAACACATGAAATCAAAGAAGCACACTACTACTATAGACGAGGCTTCACATGATACATTTGTGTTGAGTAGTGGAACAATTGGGAGACCGAAGAATCCTACCAATGAAAAGTCCCAATAAAGTTTGACTAAGTTCTTGATCCCATCACCAGTACATGGGGTTTCTAAAAGTTCACAGGCTTCTACTTCAGGTGTGTTAATTACCCAAGTTTTTATTTAATTTGAATTTGTATATGCACATTACTTTATTTGTTATTACTTGTTAGTAGAAGTTAGTAGATCATTAACCAATGTTTTTTTTCATCTTATTCTAGGACAAGTGCCTCCCTCTATAGTATTATGTTGGGGGTATTTGGATTCCTATCATGATAGAAGAGGGGAGAGATTAGACACAAATGTTCTAATGGATGACCAATGTGGTGGAAAAATGTGGGCCTGTTGCAGCCGCAACTTTTCCCAAATTTCTAAAAATTTTGGACCCTCCTTGTTAATTTTCTTTTGCCCCACTCTACTACATGTTTGGGTTGTTTGAATCCAGTTTTCTTGCTATTTGGGATTTCATTTGGGTCTGTGCATTCTTTGGACTATAAGGCTTAGCAGGTTTTATGATGTTTTATCGTTGAGGTTTAAAATGGGATTGTCATTTGCCATTTTTCAGAGGTCAGCCCACGTTTATTATTGGAGAATAGACCTCGCTTTTTGATTTTTTTGGAAAAGGTTATGACTTTGATTGGAGGCTACAAGATGATTGAATTCCGTTGTTGTGGCCCCAGAATAGACTAATCGCTCATCGGACTATTTGTCCTTTCGTCGATATTCTGTTCTTTGTTTCTCTGATGTTGACTAGTCTGCGGTTTTTTTCTTGACTTTTTAACTTTTGCTGTTGCAGCTGTGTAGCTCACTAACTATTTGATGCCTGTAGAAGATCCGACCCCCGACGTTGTATCATGCAAATTTTGGTTTGTGTGCCGGAACCCCTAGATTGTAGGTTACCCGCTGTTGCGGCTGCATAGCCCGCTAATGAGCCGCTGTCAAGTGTTCCGATCTGCCGATGGGGGTTTTTTATGTGCTCGTTTCTTAATCATTTTCCCACCGATTGTTATGAGATTGTAACTATTTTCGTAAGAGACCGGTGTGCCTTGTTTTTAGGTTGAAATTTGCACATAAGAACCCAACTTTGGTTTTCTCTTCTTTAGTACTCATTTTATTGATATTATAGTTTATGTTTCTTAAAGATATTCGGAACAAATGATAAATTCTCATTTGATCGTAGATAGACATGGCAGTTTTTCTCAGATCCCTTTGAAGATTATTGCGGTGAAGAAGATGTAGTTGGAGGACAAAGCATGTTAAAGCATAAGGCAGCAGAGTCGTTACTCAAGGAAGAAAATTGTAAGGGTCTGAAGAGGGACTGAGGAATGATAGGGCGTAATCATTAGAGAGCAAAGGCCCAGGCTTGGGCATTTCATCAGTTACCTAGCTATTCCCGTTTTATAAAGGTCTTTATTTGAACGTAACATGGAATTATGAGCATTCGCAAAACAAAAAGACTGGAGATTGAAACGGTTGTGAGGCAACCGAAAGGTTGGGCTGGTTCTTGTATAAATGGGAAAAGAGAGAAAGGGAAGGGGCTTTTTCCCAGAGAGACTTGTGAACTACTTGTTGTAAGAGGAACTATTTCGTTTTTCAATAATAAAATTACAATTTTCTTGTTGAAGAAAGTATTGTGTGGAATGTTCAATGATGAAATGAACAATGTTGAAGGGGAACTATTTCATTTTCAGCTGTGTTTCATTAACTGTGAGATTGTTCTAACTTTCTGAACCTATGTTCTTATTTGAATGTTCTCTGGTTTATTTTGTGATAATTTACACTATGAGTAATGAATGTTTTAACAGATGACGAGCTATCTTGTTGTGCATATCTTTATTCATGTTTATGTGTTTTGATTCTAAGAACAACTATTTGTGATTTATCTTAACATATGAACGGTATTACATTACTCATGAATTGATAATCTTGCTCCCTAGGGATAGCTTAGTTAATATTGTTTTTCTAGTTGTGTGTGATTTAGATGCGAGAGAGTCTAAGACGAGAGGTAAGAACCTGTGCATCACATTGTGACCACTCCTCACATTCTTCATCAATCTGCATCTTAGATAGGCACTTGCATATCATGCTTAAAGTAAAAAATACAAAAATATACACGGTGGACCGGGCCACAACCGGTAAAAAACCCTTTGTTTTTGTTACTTGACCTACGGTAGTCGGACCGCAAACCGGACGGATTCCCTACACCAAACAGTGATGGGCTAGTTGGGAACGTTGAATGGGGAGAATCCCTTGCTGTTGTTGCCTGCAAATTTCCAGGCCTCAACAGTTTCTGGTGCTAGAAGGAGGGCCACCAGTGCATGGATTGTTGGGGAAATCCATTTCCTCAAAATCACTCCACCAGTGATAGTTTTGAAAGCAGTTTATTTCCTGGTCCAAATACCGAGGAGAATAGAGAACATTTGTTTTCTGTGGACAACCAAGTAGTCAATGATCTGAGAAGACACACACGGGCCTATGTAAAGAGTATTGGAGGATTACCCATTATCCCTGATTTACCTCGAAGAGAATACAAGAAAAAAGATCGTCCCATCGTGGAAGATTCAGTGTTGGTTGGAGATTTGGAAGAGTTAGTAGAAGTAGCTTTACAGGAAGTTGTTCATCCTTTGAATCAAGTAGGCCCAAACACACCTTACTATTCTCTTATGCATACTCCTGTTCCTTCACCTCCTCACTCTTCACCCAGACTCATGGCAGGCGTTAATGCCAACCAGCCAGTTATCCCACCAAATCCACCACCAGCTTGGAAATCTAGATCACCCTTGAATTTAACACCTCTGTTGCATGACCTACCTCAAGCTTTTGAAAAGATGCTTCCCAAGTTTGATCCAAACGAGAGGATGCTAGTAGATGGGCATTTACAAAGTTTCTATTTGGCAATAGAAAGATTGAGGGTTGGGGAACATGAGGATGTAGTTTGTATACTTTTTCCGCATACCCTGAAAGGAGCAGCAGCATCATGGTATTTTGGTTTGCCTGCAAACTCTATCCCAGACTGGGACACCTTTGAAAGGATTTTCAGAAGTAAGTATGCAACCCAAAAAACTCATGCGGCTCTCATGAAAGGACTGTGCGCCTTAAAGAAAGAAAGAAAAGAGAAGGTGCATAGTTTTACCCAAAGATTTGCAGCCTATCTTAAGAATTTTTCTGAAGCTGACAAACCCTCGGATAAAGTTTTGATTGAGTATTATACTTTAGCTCTAGGGCCCGATTTGGCCATGTTTGCCAAAATGAAAGCCAAACCTACGCTAGCAGAGACTTATGAAGAAGCGGAGAGAGTAGAGGCTGAAAAGGAATAATAGACTTGGAAAAGGAAAAGGAGGCCCACAAGTTTTATAAGCCTTATTACAAGAAAAGAGAAGATAACAATCAATCCCAACCCCCTCCACACAGCCCTGCATCTATGAACTTAACGGAGGTGGGGATGGATAATTTTTGCACTTTTCACCAACAACCTCACTCTAAAAATAATTGTCTACAATGGATAAATTCAATGACGTTGGTAATGAATTAGCTGTTGGATTCCAAATTAACCAAGGATAATGATGAAGAAGGAAAAGACAACAATAAATCAACAGAAAAATAGGAGGATGAGGCCATGGTTTTATGGGACTGTGTATCATTGTTTGATACCGAAGAAGAAAAGGATCTGAGACATGAAGATAGCTTGGAAACAAATGTAACGATGAGAAGACAGGGATTAATTAAGGAAAACAGTCTTATGCTCCCAAAGATTAAGAAACTTCAAAAGAATGTTAAGAAATTTAAAAAAAACACTGCAGCTAATAAGATTCTGGAATGTACACCACCAGTCAAAATCCAAGACAGATCAACATGCCTACTAATCCCATTGAAGAAAAGATAAATAATTTTAAAACGAATCTCACATAACATAAGATGGATTATGACATTCTGGAGGATATAAAAAAGGTAAGGGCAAATATCTCGTTATTTGAGATGTGCAATGTGCCGCAGTAGAAAGAAAAGTTATTAAAAGCACTTGAAATATCGGAGGAGAAGCTTCCCATTGACAATCAGCCCCAAGAAGAAGAAATTGGTGAAGCAAGTGTGGGGGGTAAGCCTAAATGCAAGACTCCACCTTTTCTCCTTACTTTTGAAATTTTCAACCACAAAGTGCACAACTGTCTAGTAGACTCGAGGGCATCAGTCAACGTTATGCCGCTATCAGTCT
The DNA here is from genome assembly GCA_001517045.1 of Pseudotsuga menziesii. Classification (NCBI taxonomy): domain Eukaryota; kingdom Viridiplantae; phylum Streptophyta; class Pinopsida; order Pinales; family Pinaceae; genus Pseudotsuga; species Pseudotsuga menziesii. The sequence goes on from LPNX010287205.1 coordinate 35,511, forward strand.
GTAAAAAGATAAATGGGAAACCTAAACCATCTACTTGGAGGGTCATTCAGTTGGATAGAACGAATGTGAAGGTAATTGGGGAAATGGAGGATGTTCTCATTCACTTATCTTGAAATGATAAGGTATGTCAATTCATTGACATTGTGGTAGCTGACATACCTGAAGCTTATGGACATGTTTTGAGCAAAGATTGGTCAGCAAAGTTGAGTGGATATTTTGCCTTGGACTGGTCACATCTGTGGCTACCTTATAAAGGAAGCCCAAATCAAATTAAAGTTTTAAGAGAGCCCCACATAAAACACAATGTTACTCAGTTCGAAGGTAAAAATGAACCAGTGAATTCTATTTTGGGAAATTACTTTATTGAGCTAGAACCGGGAAACTATCAAGCGGAAGAAGCCAGCGATACATCAGATGCTCAGCCTGATCTCCTTTGGTTTTCACAGGCTGATGAAATTGATTGTAAAATAGTAGATTTAGCTGTAAATGTAGATGTTGATTCACGCACAGAAGTGATAGACGATTTTTGGACGCTTTTCTTTGATGGGTCTAAAAATTTGGAAGGGTCAGGAGCCGGCTGTGTCCTGATTGATCCTAATAAATATAAACATTTTCTTTCATGTAGGTTAGAGTTTGAATGCACCAATAACACAGCCGAATATGAAGCACTAGTTCAGGGACTAAGAAAATCAATTGAGTTAAAGGTAGAAAATCTGAAAGTGTATGGGGATTTTGAAATAGTTGTAAAACAGATTTGAAATCAAATACATTGCATTTCCCCTCATTTAAAAGCTTATCAAAATGAAGTATGGGATTTTCTTAAATGTTTTCATGCATTCAATATCATATCGATTCCTAGACTTAAGAATGCAACAGCTGACTTATTGGCCACCTCAGCTGTGAGGCTTGTGCCCTCTAATAACCGATGTTCTATTGAATTGCTTTTCAGGCCTACGGTTCCAGATTTGATTACCAATTTATGGGTTTTTGATGATGATCAGCAGATTCTAGAATGCTTGACAAATGACGAGACCTTCAAAGGGGCAATTATTAACGATGAAGAACATCAGGCCGAGCTAAAATTCAACAATTTTATTCCTAAAGGAGTTAGGAATTTAGAGCGAATGTTTGATCTAAACAAGAAATTTAGAAGGCCAGTGAATGTGAAGACTCATAGCTCGTCTCTACAGTTCGAGTTGATTAATTTGGGGACTGAAATTGAGCCTAAATATGTGAATTTGGGAAAGTGTTGCTCTCCAGGTGAAAGGAATAAGTTCATCAGTCTATTCAAATAATACAAAGATGTTTTTGCTTGGAAGTATGAAGATCTGAAGACATATGACACCAATATTATTCAGCATGTTATCCCCATTAGATCCGGGGTCAAGCCTTATCAACATCCTTTAAGGAAAATGCATCCAAACTTGGAGCCTCTAATTCAGAATGAAGTAAAGAAGCTGTTGGATGTTAAAATTATTTTCAACGTTAGACACTCGGAATAGGTTTCAAATTTGGTACCAGTAAGAAAGAAATATGGAGAAATTAGACTATGTGTGGATTTCAGAAACCTAAATCATGCTTCGGATAAAGACAATTATCCTGTCCCATCCATGGAACAGATATTGCAAATAGTTTCGGGTTATGAATTATTTTCTTTATTAGATGGATTCTATGGCTACAATCAAGTGTTAGTAGCTGAAGAAGACAGACTTAAAACTACATTCAGAACCAGATGGGGGAATTTTTCTTACAGAAGGATGCCCTTTGGACTCATAAACGTTGGAGCTACTTTCCAGAGCGCTATGGACATAGCTTTTAGTGGTTTGATTGGCCGCAGTGCTGTAGTATACCTCGATGACATCACAATATTCTCAAAGAAAAGGGAGGAACACGCATTCCATCTAAAACATATTTTTGAATGCTGCCGAAAATATGGTATCTCGTTAAACCCCAAGAAGTGCATGTTTGCCATTATCGAAGGTAAGTTATTGGGTCACGTGGTTTCTAAGCAGGGGATCTCCATACACCCAGAGAGGATCAAAGCTATCGAACATATTCCCTTACCCCATAATAAAAAGGGCATGCAATCATTTATGGGGACAGTAAATTTTGTGCGAAGGTTTGTGCCAGATTTTGCTCAAATGGTTAAACCTTAGCAGGAAATGGTAAAGCAAAGTGTACAATTCAAGTGGATTGATGTAGAGAAGAATGCATTTAGTAAAATAAAGACAACTGTTGCATGCGCACCCTCCCTCAAAAGTCCAAATTTTGAGGAAGATTTTATTTTTTACACTTTCACATCTGATGATTCACTAGCAGCGGTGCTTACCCAGAAGGAAGATGGGGGAGATGAGTTCCCCATATCTTTTATGAGCATTGGTCTGCAAGGGGCCGAATTGAATTACCCAGCTATGGATAAATAATCTTATGCAGTGTTCAAAGCGGTAAAACAATTCAGACCATATATACTTAAGAACCAGACAAAGGTAATAGTTCCACACCCAGCCGTGAGGTCTCTTTTCATACAAAAGGAGTTAGGAGAAAGAAGAGGCAACTGGGTAACAGCTCTACAGGAGTATGACCTTGAATTCAAGCCAACCTCCATAGTTAAAGGGCAGGGATTGTGCAAACTAATGACTGAAAGTAAAGACAATGAAGAAAATAACTGGGAAAACGAAGCTGAGTTACATTTGATGGATGTATGTCTTCTTTTCACAGCTCCAGAATCCTGGTATCGAGACCTTGTGCATTACCTTCAGGCAGGATTGTTACCGGAACATTGGAATTCTAAGCAAAGAAGAGCACTGTGTCTTAAATCAGCCTCATATTAGATTGTTGAAGGAATATTATTCAGAAAGAATTATGATGGAGTTCTTCTTAGATGCTTAGAGAAAGAAGATGTGAAGAAGGTCATGATAGACTTACATGATGGGCCTGTTGGAGGACATTTCTCCGGAGATACAACAACCCATAAAATTCTCAAAGACGGATACTATTGGCCCACACTGTTCAAAGATGCATATGCCCATGTCAGAAAGTGCGACATCTGTCAAAGGTGTGGTGAAAGACAAGTTAAAGCAGTAGGACCATTAAAGCCTATGATGATAACAGAACCTTTTGAGCAGTGGGGGATGGATATCATCGAAGAGATAAAGCCAAATTCTTCCTTGCAACACAAGTATATTCTGACGGCGACCGATTACTTCACTTGTTGGGTCAAAGCCATTCCGTTGCGTAAAGTGAATGAAGATGCAGTCATGGAATTCTTACAAGATCATATTATGACCAGGTTTGGAGTTCCAATTTCTCTAGTTTTCGATAATGATACTTATTTTTCCTCTATTAGATTAACTGCATTTGCTCATGAAAAAGGAATTAAGTTGCATTACTCTGCAAATTATTATCCACAAGGAAATGGTTTGGCTGAATCTTCGAACAAGAATCTGATTAGAATCTTAAAAAAGATTGTGATAGAAAACTAGAGAAGTTGGCATTCAGCATTACCAAATGCTCTTTGGGCTGATAGGGTCACCCCCAAGACTTCGTTAGGTGTGTCCCCATATACCCTTGTTTATGGAAAAGAGGCCATTTTAACCCCCAATATCATGCTTCCCTCTTCCATAATAGCTCAAGAATCAAGAGGATCAGATAATGAAGTCTTGCAGATGAGGATACATAATCTTTTGAAGGCAGAGGAATCTAGATCCAAGGCTAGAGAACGTTTTAAACAACAACAGGAGGTAGTGAAGAGGTGGTTTGATAAGCAAAAAGCCGGGACAAAAGAATTTGAAGTGGGAAATTTGGTTCTTAAGTGGGATCACCCTCATGATGAGAAGGGAAAGCACATCAAATTTCAACAGTTATGGGTAGGACCTTTCTAGATTGTGGCAAAGCTTGGCCCCTCAACCTATAAGTTGTAGGATTTATAGGGATGGGAGGAGAACTTACCAGTAAATGGTTTAGTTCTTAAACCTTATTTTTCTTGATTTTGTTTTATTTTGTTCCATTTTGTACATAAATAATTGACTTGTTTTGCCACTTTGATTTGTTCCTTTCCTGTTTGTTTAGTGTAGTTTTCTTCTGATTCCAATAAAGGAAGCAAACTTTTGGTTGCATTGAGAGCATCAGAACCCTTAATAAACTGATATTCTTTGGGCATTAGACTATGTCTTATTGTTTGAATATGATGGGATTTCTTCTAGTAAGTAGTTTTCCTAAGTGTCTATGAACACATTGAGGTCTAGCGTAATCCCTGAAATAAAAAAGAATCTAAAGGTCTGGAATACTATTTTGAGGCTCCATCCATTTCATATCTAAAACGTCCTAGGGGGTGATAGAAAAAGACCCATGGAAAGGGGAGCGGGGTAAACAGTATATTATATCTAAATGATCCCATGCCAAAAATGGAAAGCTAAAAGGCTAATAAGAGTCAAAACTCCTAAGAAAGAAATATTCATTGAAACAAAGTATTGAATTATATGAGTATAGATTGCCAAAAGTTATTCTCCATTCGTGAGCTGAAAATTAAATGCATCTCTCACACAAAAGGACACTCTGGATAGAAGAGCTTGAATAAATTTCAGAAGAAAAGGCATCAAGAGGACTCAAAAGGACATAAAGTCCAGAAACAAAAAATGACAAGTGGCATGGGAATGGGGAACAAATGAATATTTCTATTTACCATGTGTTACAATCCTGTGGTGTCTAAGCTGGAAGCTACCCAAAGACAAAGTTAAAATGAAATCCACCTACTTAAGCCTCAAAAGAGTTACCCTGACCTTGAGATTTTGGTTTCCATTCCCTAAAAAATTGGACTATCATCAATGATTACAAGTACATATATGTGACATTATGGGAATCCAGACATCTAGAAGAATTCAGCATGTCAGTTTCACTGCTAAATAGTCTGTTGCTTAAGGAGGAGTTTATTTAGAGATCTAGGTTCACCAGTGAGCCGCCAATTATTGCGGCCACAAATGTTCCCAAATTTCTGAAAATTTTGGACCCTCCTTGTTAATTTTGTTCGCCCCACTCTGCTACATGTTTGGGTTATTTGAAGCCAGTTTTCTTGCTATTTGGGATTTCGTTTGGGTCTGTGCATGCTTTGGACTGTAAGGCTTAGCAGGTTTTACGATGTTTTATCGTTGAGGTTTAAAACGGGATTGTCATTTGCCATTTTTCAGAGGTCAGCCCGCGTTTATTGTTGGAGAATAGACCTCGCTTTTTGATTTTTTCGGAAAAGGTTACGACTTTGATCAGAGGCAGCAGGCTGATTGAGTTCCGTCGTTGCGGGCCTAGAATAGACTAATTGCCCCTCGGATTGTTTGTCCTTTCACTGATATCCTATTCTTTGTTTCTTCGATGTTGACTAGTCTGCGATTTTTTTCTTGCATTTTTAACATCCACCGTTGCAGCTGTGTATCTCACTAACTATCCGATGCCTGTAGAAGATCCGCCCCCCGACGTTGTATCACGCAAATTTTGGTTTGTGTGCTCCAACCCCTAGATTGTAGGTTACCCACTGTTACAGCTGCGTAGCCCGCTAATGAGCCAATGTCAAGTGTTCTGATCCGCTGATGGGGGTTTTCTATGTGCCTATTTTTTATTCATTTTCCCACCGATTGTTATGAGATCGTAACTATTTTCGTAAGAGACCGGTGTGCCTTGTTTTTAGGTTGAAATTTGCACATAAGAACCCAACTCCAGTTTTCTCTTTTTTAGTACTCATTTTATTGATATTATAATTTATGTTTCTTAAAGACAGTCGGAACAAATGATAAATTCTTGTTTGATCGCAGATAGACGTGGCAGTTTTTCTCATATCCCTTTGAAGATTATTGCGGCGAAGAAGATGCAGTTAGAGGACAAAGCATGTTAAATCATAAGGTGGCAGAGTCGTTACTCGAGGAAGAAAATTATAAGGGTTTGAAGAGGGACCGAGGAATGATAGGGTGTGATCATTAGAGAGCAAAGGCCCAGGCTTGGGCATTTCGTCAGTTACCTAGCTATGCCCATTTTATAAAGGTCTTTATTTGAACGTAAAATGGAATTATGAGCATTCGCAAAATGACAAGACTGGAGATTGAAATGCTTGTGAGGCAACCAAAAGGTTGGGCTGGTTCTTTTATAAATGGGAAAAGAGAGAAAGGGAAGGGGCTTTTTCCTGGAGAGACTTGTGAACTACTTGTTGTAAGAGGAACTATTTTGTTTTGCAATAATAAAATTACAATTTTTCCTGTTGGAGAAAGTGCTCTGTTGAATGTTCAAATGTGATGAAATGAACAATGTTTAAGGGGAACTATTTCGTTTTCAGCTGTGTTTCATTAACTATGAGATCGTTCTAACTTTTTGAACCTATGATCTTATTTGAATGTTCTCTAGTTTATTCTGTGATAATTTCCACTATCAGTAGTGAATGTTTTAACAGATGACGAGCTATCTTGTTGTGCATATATTTATTCATGTTTATGTGTTTTGATTCTAAGAACAGCTATCTGTGATTTATCTTAACATATGAACGGTATTACATTACTCATGAATTGATAATCTTGCTCCCTAGGGACAACTTAGTTAATATTGTTTTTCTAGTTGTGTGTGATTTAGATGCGAGAGAGTCTAAGATGAGAGGTAAGAACCTGCACATCACATTGTAACCACTCCTCGCATTCTTCATCAATCTGCATCTTAGATAGGCACTTGCATATCATGCTTAAAGTCAAAAATACAAAAATATACACGGTGGACTGGGCCGCAACCAGTAAAAAACCCTTTGTTTTTGTTACTTGACCTACGGTAGCCAGACCGCAAACCGGATGGATTCCCTACACCAAACAGTCACGGGCTAGTTGGGAACGTTAACTGGGGAGAATCCCTTGCTGTTGTTGCCTACGAATTTCCAGGCCTCAACAGGGCCATAGAGAAACATACCAGGAGAACAATATGTTATTATGGTATTGAATATCGTATTAACGGTACATACAAACATATTCATTGCAAGAGGGTTTCTAAAACATGAATGCCTTTTTATTCATTGACATGCAAATTTTTGTAAGTTGATACCTAATTGTTATGACTTTCCAATGTATTTATTTTGCGAATCAAGGAGCAACATCAAAAGACATGGGAGAGATACAGGGAAAGGGAGAAGGTTGGACCATTTGACTCAAATTGAACTCAAAATTGTTGCAAGAGACACAAATGTTACACATAGGATAACAATGTGATCTCTTTGGTGGGAGAGAACAAAGGTTGCTACACTGTCTATTAGAATGATGTCTCTAAGGGAAAATTTGTTTGAATCTGTAGGAAGGAAGGATGTGTTCAGGTTTTTCAAAGATGTCTGTGAGGCTCATTAGCAAGGAAAATTACAAGGTAAAGATGCAGTTTGAGAATTTTTTCAAGATATATTTCAAAACCTAGTTCGTTCAAAGTCAGGGAGAAGGTATAGTGCATCCACTAAATCTATTTATGGGATATTTAAGTTATTGGGAGGTCCTAGATTACATAGCTTTAGTAGCTTAAATCCATTCATGGCCCTTCAATAGCTATGACTTTAAGGCAAGTTATAAAATCATTGACATATATCTGAGCGAAGAAAGAGTACTTTTTTGAGACAATCAGAAAATTTTATGCTTCCTATAAAGACAAACATGGTATAGAGGCCCCAATTCTTGTATTCCTTTCTAAGGATGAAACTGTTGTGAAAAAATATGTCAGGTGGGTAGGAAAAACTGATACATTGGTGGGTGTTTTGTGGTAATAAAGAAGAACATAAGTGCCAATCACATTTCTTGGTGACAATTAGTGAGGGTACTATAGGCTATGAGATTATTACAGATGCCTTCAAGAATTGTGTGATTGGTCATTATGCACGTGTTAATATTGCAAACCATTTACATGAGAAGCTTCCCCATTTGGTTGTGGTTGTTCATCAAATGTGAAACAGGTTTGATGCAAACTTTTTTTATCGACAATGGGAAAAAATAGAATACCTATGGAATAAACATGTGGAACATTAATTATGACCTATTATTGGTCATTCCTCAGATGGGGATAATTTTGTAGTAGGGTCCTGCAGCTACAGAAGAAGTTGCTATTTTGACGGATAGACAGTTTTGGCGGAGATATAAGAGGTAAAGCTACGACGCTGTAGCAGGTTTCTAGCTACAGATCAGAGCTAGAAACCGTGACTGTTGGGACAGAGAAGTCAAGGAAGACGACGGTACCTGAGTGGCCGAGAAGAGAGAGCTCACCCACTGCATTGAAGGCAGCGGCGGAGACAAGAGGGTTCAGCTACCCTCATAAAGGAAAAGGAGTGACGAGGCCAAGGTATCGAAGATGAAGGACAGAGAAGGGAAGCAGCACCGGTACCCATGTCAGCGCTGGGAAGCATGGAAGACTGCAGGAAGCTGTGGTGAAGGGAAGTGGTGCATAGTACCCATGATCAGCATCGAGAAGCATGGAAGACTGCAGAGAGCTGTGGTGTGATGGAAAGTGACTACTCCAAGTATAGATAGGTCGACTGTCACTAGTTAGGGTTTGGGGATTACTGTTGGGACAGGCCCACAGTGTTGTAATGGCGAGACCTTCGGACCGCCTATAAAGGGATATATTTTGTATTGTAAAAGGTTGGAATTTTGTTATAGGTTTGGTTAGTTGGTCAGATAGTTAGACAGTTGTATTATAGAAGCTGAGCTCTGGTTTTGTTATTAGATGTAGCATCTTACTGTAACCAGTAGCTGGCTCATTGAGCTTGTATGTAACAATCCATAGGGATTGATAGAGAGGGAAGAGTATATTGTAAGAGAGGCAATATAGAGATAGAGATAGAGAAGAGATCTAGGAGAGAAGGGCACCAGGCTGTGTGCGGAGTTACCCAGAAGATCTTGAGCTGCATATGCGGTGCAACAGAACTGTGTTTACTTCCCTTCGAGCTATAATAGAGAAACACAGTTCTGTGGACGTAACTCCCACCCTAGGAGTGAACCACGTAAAACCTACGTGTTATGTGACGAATGCATGTGATTGTATTCATTTACTGTTATCTGTTATTTTGCACATGAACTTTTTTTACAGTAAGTGTATGTATGTGTTATTCAGTTCGCAACATTATAGAAGGATAAATATAAGTTGAAGTCTTTTGGTATTTTGTATGAGGATTCATCTATGTTTCGCTCAAGACAGTTATTAGTCACAGTGTTAAACAGCCTTGTATGTTGAGTCTTGTAAGTCAGACACAAGTCACGCTGAGTACGCTGAGATGCCACGGTAGGATATCGTAGGGAGGCGATATTGCATCGACAGAGAAGCTGTGGTGAGTGAAACCGCAAGTTAAGGGTCTAGCGTAGGAGGAAGTTACGTGTTGTTCGGAGCGCGACGATGCGATAAGGATGGAGTCATCGCGAGTAAGTGGAAGTTTTGCGATGTGGAGAGAGACTGCACGATGCAGAGAAAGAGAGACCTCGCGGCTATAAGAGCTGCGAGTCGCAAGTAGGATGCCGCAAAACCTGGTCCAAGACATTTGAGTCCTTGGCTAACCCATTAGAATCACTTCAGGTGAGACTTCAGGCCGCTCCACAGTCTGTCACCAAAAGGGCCAGTGAGCTAGGGGTGTTGTTGGTTAATTATAGCAAACCCGGGTCTACCCATACCGACCAACAAATGGTTTCGTTGCTGGCTTTGAACAAACTGAGCACTGATGTTCTGGTGGCGTCCTACGAGAGACGAACTCAACCAGTGGGTTGGGTCTAACATGAGAGAATTTTCTAAACGAGAGAACAGGAGTCCTAAATTGAGTACAGAGGCCTGGTTACAAAAACATATCTCTTTAGACCTGCATGCGATATTTTTTGCAACCTTTGGAGACGAGCTTTATGACTGGTTATCAAAGTTGACTGATACGAGAATATTGAAGAAGAAAAGAAACATTGTGTGGACACCAGAGCTGATTTAGACCGTGAAGAACCTTGATAATCCCATTACGAGAGCAGTGGACTTCTGGCTTGCGAGTGTGCTACAAGGCTTCGTCACAGAGTTTGCAGTTGACCAAAGAAAAAGCTTCAGTGAGGCTGAGCGCTACTTCTTCAAAGGCTATCGCGGTAAGTACCTAAAATATTTAAACTTGTCCATTAAGATGTTATTACATGAAAAAGGAACAATGGATCTAGTTTCAGATGAATAAGTAAAGATAGTAATGTCATAAGAGTTTGAAAGTGATTTTGATGACATTGGACGAACACGTAGTGGAAAGAAATACAAAGTAGATTGCAAATCTCCCATATTTGAAAGCAGTTCAGATCATACTAGAGAACAGAGTCATAGTACCATAGAAAGAACAGAAGGGGGTATCCCTTACCACCCTTACACCCCACAGAAGCAGACCGGGACTCAGAACAATCTCATAGGAACTCCATCCAGTAGCTCGCAGACAGTACATACTACTGCCACATCACCTCCACCTACATCGCCAAGTGGTAGTAACACAACCAATCAACATCCACCATGTAGAAACAGAATGGCGGATGATATGAAACTACCTACTTTTAAAGGTACAGGAGCAGAGGACCCAGAACAACATTGGTTTCTATGTGAAGCGGTATGGACTATTAAAGGAATCCAAGATGATAACATTAAACTTGTACAGTTGGTTACCACACTTAGGGAACGAGCCTTAACATGGTACATGAAGTATACCACCACACCCAGAATGCTCATACAGGTCAAGACTTCCATGATCAAAGAGTTTAAGAAACCTAAGTCTGAGTCACAGTGTATCACAGAACTCAAGGACATTAAACAGTTACCTACAGAGTTAGTATGGGACTTTGACCAGAAGTTCAAATCCCTTATAGACCAAGTCAGCTTTGAGTTTGTGCCGGAGCAGTATAAGGAATGGTTTATTGCAGCACTGCTCCCTCACATCAGAGTGCCACTGATGCAGCAGAGACTCACTACTCAAGATGAAGCATTGGAGATGGCAATGAAACTAGTGGCTTCACCTCTAGCAGAGACTAGCACAGGCATGACAACGCTACAAAACCAGTTGGCTAATCTCACGTTACAGCTGCATGAGCATAAGAAAGGGAAAGAGGTTATGCAAGACATATGGTGCGTAAAGTGTAAAGCACAAGGCCATACTAAAGACAACTGTCCAGTCTTTGTAGAGTATAAAGCGACCGGGGCTCCTAACCCCTTACCACAGAACCACGGGTCGTGGTGTGAAATATGCAAAACGCGAGGACATTTACCTCAGCAATGCCCTCTACTTCAGAAGTACGTGCAGACACCTAAGAACTTATACTGCGTCTTCTGTAAGTCTGTTGGCCATGATGAACATGATTGCCGAGCCTATGATCTCATGGTCGGGAGCAAGCAAGACTTGTACAGAGTCCAATCAGAGACACAGGGTCCCGGAGTAGGACCACAGCATGATCCAGATCATGTAGGCCGTGGAGGAGGATTCAGAGGACGAGGATGTGGACCAGGCTTTGGCCGTGGAGAAGGCTTTGGTCGTGGCCATGGACCAGTCACTTGTTACAATTGTGGAGTTGTAGGACACTATGCTAGGGACTGTCAGAGCCCCACTACCACATGTAACTACTGCAAATCTTATGATCACACTATAGAAGAATGCCCTACCTTGATATCTAAGATCAAAGAACCTAAGCCAGCAGTACACCAGAACATGCAGCTCATTGCTGCTGAGAAGAAAGAACCAGAACCAAGAGTCAACATTGTGACTCGCAGCGGTGCTTCCACCAGTGGGACATTGCAGGATATTGAAAAGAACACAGGTCAAGAGTGGGTGCATAGAGCTCCTAACAAAACAACACCACTTGACCTACAGAAGAATAAACAGACATTTCAGGAAGCTAAGACTTTCTTTGATGACCCTGTGCAATCAGGATCGCAGGTACTGCCATCTAGGGGCGTACCGCAGCAAACACCTTGTGGCGTTATCCCTGTACAAATACCGCAGGCTACCATATCGGGAAGATGCGACGAGGATGAATCGACAGGAAGCGTACAATCCTTCCTGCGCAGTTGCTTGAAACTCATCAGAAATGAAAAAGCTATCGGAGAGTTTCAGCGCATCATAGATCAGTGTCAGCAACCTTCTCTCTTGAGCAGTGCACAGTGCGCTGTTCATAGCATTATGGGCCATACAAGAATAGGAAGAGAGATGAAGCTCACAGCACAGGTTGGAGAATTTGAAATGGATGAGGTAGTCCTAGATCTAGGATCAGAGGTAAATGTTCTGACTAAGCAAACATGGGAACAGATGGGTAGCCCTAAGTTAGTCAGATCGCCTATCCATCTGAGATTAGCTAATTAGCAGAAAGTATCACCATTGGGTTGATTACCGCAGGTACCAGTTGACATCGACAGAGTTCGCAGCTCTGTGGACTTTGAAGTTATAGAAATCATTGGCGATAGTAGACCATATCCAGCATTGCTAGGAATTGATTGGGTGATCGGTAACATGGCCGTTATCGACTTAAAGAGGAGACAAATGACCTTTGAGGATGCACAGATCCGGGTCATCACACCATTAGATACTCTTCAGGGTCCTAGATACATTGAACCTATCTGAGTAGAGGAAGAGGCACGTAACGTGGACAGTCTCTATCAGATGACTGCGAACCAGAGCAACTACATCAATCCAACCGCAGAAGGGAACATTAGCTGGCGATGCGAAAGCTCATGCGCATCGGATTCAGATGTTGGTCTAGAGAACTGGAAGAACAGACTTTACGAAGTCTCAGTGCACAGATGTGCGCACATAACTAAGTCACTGCGATGGATTGGCGCAGAGATTAGTGAGATTCTAGCATTTCATGGTCTAACAGATATCCAGGACTTCCTCACACAAGTCGAACAACAAATTCCTCACGAGCAGAGGATCGTAGCTATGGACCTTGCAGTACAAGCCACACCTGCAAGATGGTGGTATGCACATAAAGAGAATATCACATCATGGGATGATCTTAAAAGGTTGATGGCGATCAGATTCTCTACCGACAGAGAGTATGTCCAGCAGAAATACATAGGAGAAAGTGACCCTAGGTCACATATTCAAACATGCGAACAGAATTGGTCGAACATTCTCGAGGATGAGTGGGTTCACAGATTCTTCCACACTTTGGACACAGTTCCAAGGAACTGGTACATAGAGACTGAATTGCGCAAGGGAACAACTACATGGTCACTTATGATAGACAACTTTCTACTCACCTTCGCTTTTGAATCTGAGTACCCTAGTGTTGATCAGGCCCTAGATGTAATAAAGAATAAGATATTTGAAGATTGTACCCTATTAGTACATACTCAACCTGAGTGGGCCATACAGTTAGAAGATGCGCTTGAGTGCTATAACTTTGAAGCAGAACCAGAGGATGAGGACGACAATCCTCGCAACATCAACATTCCGGAGTCAGAAGGGACTCGCGATGTTGATGGATCGAAGCTAGAAATTCCAGCAATCACAGAGCCCATCAAGACTAAAAAGATCAATATTGGAATAGACACAGAACCAAAGTTTGCCTCTATTGGAGACTACTGGGACGATAAAATAGTAGGACAGATTGCAGATTTGATACATGAATATCAGGATCTATTTCCCACCAAGTTCACAGAGATGAAGGGAATAGTTGGAGACTTGGGAGTAATGAGGATACCATTGAAGGAGGAGGCCAGACCAGTCAAGCAGCGTCCTTATAGATTAAATCCGCGCTATAAATAAAAAGTTAAGGATGAGATCGATAAGATGCTAGCAGCACGCATCATTGAGCCCATAGAAGAAAGCGAATGGGTTAGCCCCATGGTCGTACAAGAGAAGAAAACTAAAGGAGACATTAGGATCTGTGTCGACCTGCATAAACTCAACGATGCATCGCTCCATGATCCATTCCTGACACCTTTCACAGATGAAGTGCTAGACAATGTAGGAGGACATGAGGTCTACTCCTTCACCGATGGCTTTTCAGGCTATCATCAGATCAGAATCCATCCAGAAGATCGATCTAAGACCACTTTTGCAACAGAATGGGGCTCATTCCAGTATATGGTAATGACCTTTGGTCTTAAGAATGCACCAGCTATCTTTTCTAGAGTAGTAGTTGCTGTATTTAAAGAATACATCCATAAATTCCTAGAAGTTTATTTTGATGATTGGACTGTATTTGGATTAATTGACAAGCACATAGGTGATTTAAGATTGATGCTAGAGAAATGTAGGCAGTTCCAGATTTCTTTAAACTTGAAAAAATGTATATTCTGTGCACCATTTGGTATTTTGTTGGGTCACATTGTTTGCAGACAAGGCTTGATGGTAGATCCCGCAAAGATTGCCATCATTGTAAACCTTCCAGCACCCAATTCAGTCAAACAACTGAGAACAGTACTTGGTCATACCGGGTACTACAGAAAATTTATCAAGGGCTATGCAAAGATTACAGCGCCGATGGAAAAACTGCTAAAGAAAGATGTAAAATTCCTATGGAATGAGGAATGCCAGCAGAGTCTAGACACACTTAAAGAGAAGATGGTTACAGCGCCCATCTTAGTATTTCCAGACTGGACTAAGCCGTTTCATGTACATGTGGATGCATCTAGCATTGCACTAGGGATTGTTTTGACGCAACCAGGAGAAGGAGGTATCGATCATCCTATCGCATACTCCAGCAGAAAGCTATCAACGGCAAAAAAGAACTACACCACGACAGAAAGGGAAGGCTTAGCTATGGTGTACGCTCTACAGAAGTTCAGGCACTATCTGCGCTGGGTGCCCCGTTCAAGATGTTTACTGACCACTCTGCATTAAAGTACCTGGTCAATAAGCTAGTGTTAGGGGGAAGAATCTGCAGATGGTTACTCTTATTTCAGGAATATGATTTTGAAATCATAGAGAAACTAGGAAAATTAAACGCCGAACCTGAACATCTGTTGCGGATAGATTCAGGAGAAGAGCCAAGTAACCTAGAGGACAATTTGCCAGATGCGCAGTTGTTTTCCATCCAGATCACAGCGACTACTATGCTGATATCATTCACTTTCTCACTACAGGAAGGGCACCTATTGAGTTTACTAAGCAGCAAAAGAAGCAGTTGGTTGTTAAAGCAGCAGACTTCACCTTGATCGCAGGACAACTATACAAGCTAGGTCCAGATGAAGTTCTGCACAGATGTGTGATGCCGCATGAAAAAGAGGCTATTATCAGAGAGGCACATTCAGGCACCGCAGGAGGTCATTTCGCAGGAAAGCCAACTGCGCTGAAAATCCCAGCTGCAGGATTATGGTGGCCTACGTTGCACAAAGACACTAAGGACTTTTGCAGATGCTGCGATATCTGCCAGAGGGTAGGAAAACCTTCATGACGCGATGAAATGCCGCTGCGACCACAGATTACGCTGCGCACATTTGACAAGTGGGCTATAGATTTTGTGGGTCCTATCAACCTACCAAGAAAACAGACTGGTGTGAGATATATCATCACGGGAACAGAGTACCTCACCAGGTGGGCAGAGGCCAAAGCAGTAAGAAATTGTGATGCTGCTACAGCTGCAGAGTTCCTTTTCAAGAACATCATTAGTAGATTTGGATGCCCAGTAATTTTGATGAGTGATCAAGGCACGCATTTCTTGAATCGCACCATTGAAGCCTTGACAGAAGAATTCCAGATAGAGCACCATAAGAGCACTACCTACCATCCACAAGATAATGGTACGGTGGAGGCCTTTAACAAGATTCTAGAAAATGCTCTTACTAAGATCTGCAATGTTCAAAGAAATGATTGGGACCTAAGGGTTAATGCTGTATTATGGACTTACAGGACTACATGCAAGAAGCTTACAGGACATACACCTTTAAGCTTGGTTTATGGACAAGAGGCTATTATATCGATGGAGTATATTATCCCTAGTTTAAGAATTGCTTAGATCACCGGGATGGCTGATACAGACACGATGAGTGAAAGGCTAGTGCAGTTGCTTGCCCTAGAGGAAGACAGATTCATCGCAGGATTTCACCAGAAAGTGTAGAAGGCACGAGAAAAAGCTTGGCATGACAGAGACATTAAGAGTAATACTTTCCAGATCGGAGACCTAGTACTCCTCTATGACAATAAATTCATTAAGTTCCCAGGAAAGTTCAAGACGCATTGGTTAGGGTCGTATTAGATACAAAAAGTTACAGAGGGAGGTGTCGTTCAGCTTAGTAAGCTGGATGGGGAGCTTCTTCCCACATTGATTAATGGCAGTAGGCTTAAGCTCTATAGTAATAACCACTCCACCTCTCAGCCCTGGCTAAGGCAGCTTAAGAGGGTGCAGATGTCCAGTGTAGTTGAAAGGAGGCATCGCACCGGGAATTAGTATACACCGGCAGGTATTCTAAGTATGAGGAATCGCATAAGGACGGTTCATTTTGCACAAGTCATAAGCAGCTTGCGGTTAAAAAAAAAAAATGCTTAAGTTTGTTTTGCGCAGGTGATGCGGTGTGGCATCGCAGCAATGCGATGTTCCTCTGTGCTACGTATCCAGTTTTGCAACAGACAGAGGGCCCGTCAAGTCGCCTTCTGACAGGCAGTTAATAATGAAATGACCGGTATACCTTACCGTAGATTTGGCAGCAGCATAATTAAAATTCCAGATTTGGCAAATCTTCGACGAGACTGGCGCCTGCACACACACGCTTCGAGGGAAACGTGAACGGATTTCAGCATTTATTGAGGATCGGGATGACGGGTATGGTCTCATCCAGGCAATTATTACCATCGATGGGTTCAGCCTAGATGACCGTTGCGTCTGGGATTGTTGCCTTCGACATAAAAACAGAAATTATTCAATTGGGAGGGTTACATTTGCAAAAACCCGAGAGCTATAGAGCAAGCTGTTAAGTTTTCCCTGTGCAGAGCTAATTCCATTACAGAGTGCTGTGATTTCCAGATTTCGAAGCCATTGCCCATCCAAGGTATTCAACCGAGTGGGTTCTGTCCGAGGAAAAACCTATAGATGCCATTTTGAAAATATTTGAGCGTGGTGGCCTTGCAGCTGCCATGACAACACCGCCTAAGGGTGTCCAGCCAAGTTCATCACAGACCAAACAGCTGCCACAGATGAGGAGCCAATCTCAAATATTAGAAGAATCTAGTTCAGAGCTGGAGGAAGAAGTTCATAACACAGTAGACTACATTATGCCACGAGTTGAAGACGCGCCAGAAGTAAAAATCCCCAAGAGCGGTAAGTTTCATGTTCCCATACCATAGATTGATTCTCGAGTAAAAGAAGATGGAGACCTATTAGGATATGTAGCTGTTGCTAAATTCATAGATTATAACCTGGGTGACGGTAAGAAATATCCCTAGTTCCAGCCGGATCAGTACCTTACAATTCAGAAGAACCCAAGGACAGGTGCAGATGAATATGTTCCCATGGAACATGTCCAGATTCTTGAGCGCTCAGGCCTGCTCAATCTGTTGAGACTACCACATTCTGGACGTGGCGCAGAGGTTAATGCCGTGGTTCGCATACTACTTTCTTGTGTACATGGAGGTTACCTTTGGCATGGTAACATGGTCGACCTGAACATCGACCTCATACATCGCATCACCAGGATGTCCAAGACTGGTCAAGACCCAAAGATAGATACAACAGGAAAGACCAAGGAACCCAAGCTATCACCCGCCCTAGTTGCCAAGTACCAACTGCAGAGAGGAGGTCGGGCTTACGACATTGCAAGCATATTAGACAAAACACTCAGCTTTACAGCTAGTCTGCTTGCAGGCAGACTGTTGACCAAGGTTCAGCCAAAGGAAGTTACAGGGTCAGTAATTAAACTTGCCATACAAGTTGCAGAGGGGGAACAATTCAATTGGTCTTTATTTTTGTTAAATATGTTTCAGGCATATTTTTTGGCGGCACAGGATGAGGCAAGCCACCATTTCCATTTTTCATGGTTGATTATACTCTGTGCATTGGTCAGGTGGAAGGAGCCGCCCTATACCCAATTTAGGCAGCTAGTAGCTGGTGATCCTAGAGGGGGGCGCTATACAAACCTATGGGAGACTAGCAACCAAAAAAAGAAAAAGCTCAATGCGATAGTATTTTATGAATACTATGCGCTGCTGAGGAAAGTCGTCCAAGAAACACCGCGGATCAGCAAGGAGATTGTAGACACATATGATGATCGGCTTAATTTTATGGTGGACCACCATAGAATCCACCTGAGTCCAAAAAGGACTAAAAGGGATGATTGGGATCCTGGTTGGTACCGGATGACAGCGCATGATATTGAAGGCACCATCAAAGGATTTGATGACCAATGGAAGCAAGAATTCGAAGATACCACACCACTACAATCAGATACTGCACAGAAAGACCCATTAGACAAGGCCAAAGACAAAGTAGAGACCAAGACACAAGATGCAGAAGACCCACCATAGGAGGAACCCAAGAAGAAAAAACAAAAGGTTACAAAGCCAAGTGGGGAGATTAAACTGACAGCTGATGACTATGAGCAAATCGCAGTAAGAATAAGGGACAGAATGAGCGACACATTTCAGGCGATGCAGGCATCGCAGGGCAAGCTGTAGGGGGAGATAGACCAGCAGCTTGGCGAGTTGAAAACAATAACAGAGAAGACTGCTATAATCCACACTCAGTTGAGCAAGGTGTCAGCAGGAGAAAGTTCAACACAGTCGATCTCTCGTGAGGAGATCTTAGCAAAGGATCGCCTCAACATAGTATTGATACTACCAGGGAGCATCCGATTCCCTGCGTCAATGACGGACCCCCCAGTACAGTTTAGGCAACCTATCAAGGTTAACCTCGTAGAGTTTCACATTGATCAGTTGCAGATGATCCAGCAGCAGCTAAGCGCAGAGCTCAGAGGTAGAGAGATTGCGACTTATAAACAGAACACACAGCTGATGCGGAAGAATGCAGCACTCGCCACCAGCTTTCAGAAAAAGGTAGACGAGTTAAGAACATATGAGGAAAGAGAGTAGGATCTCTCTCAAGTTCTACAGAGCATCGCATTGGAACTTCCCCAATGTAACATTGAGTTCGCCTTACCGGTCCCGCAGAAGATAAGAAGAGTGGCAGACAAAGCAAAGGATCTGGAGGAAACAGTAACCAGGATGGAAGAAACAATGGCCAAGATGGAGGAAGACCACAAAGCGCAGATCGCCGAGCTTGAGGCTCGCGCACTAGACGCCTCCCAGGTTGACAAGCAAGTGAGAGTAGAGGCCTTTCGAATCACTTCTGCGCAGATGCAACCTCGCATCGACGAAGCACTGTCAGTACTAACTGACGCGACGAACACATGGTTGGACTTGGATCAGCCTCCTAAGAAAGTAGAAATACAGCAAAGTATTCAGTAGATAGAGAATACCACAGCGGCAATGAAAGAAGAAATTAAGGCTTAGCAGCTCTTCAGAAGATGAGAAAGACGACGGAGATGAACCGCTTACAGCAGGAAGCGCAGCGGTTAAGAACAAAGGAGATACACATCAATGACCTGCTTCAACCCTATCAAGAGAAAATCACTGAGCTGGTCGATACATTTGAGCAGAAAGTGAGGGAGTTCACTACCACCAGAGAAGAAATTGATGCAACAGAAGACTCCAATATTAGTCAAGCTTTGCTTGACTCGGCATTGGAGCGTGTCGAGGTGATGCAGAACGAAGTCGCGGGACTTCGAGACAAGTTGCAACGGACTTCGCAGGAAGCCAAGGAGAAGCTACAGCAGGAGAAGCCCGCTGGTAGTGGCTCGAGGGTGAGCCACAAGTAAGTGTTAGGGGACTGTTGGAGTAGGGTCCCGCAGCTATAGAAGAAGCTACTATTTTGACGGATAGACAGTTTTGGCGGAGATATAAGAGGTAAAGCTACGATGATGTAGCAGGTTTCTAGCTACAGATCAGAGCTAGAAACCGTGACTGTTGGGACAGAGAAGTCAAGGAAGACGACGGTACCTGAGCGGCCGAGAAGAGAGAGCTCACCCACTGTATTGAAGGCAGCGGTGGAGACAAGAGGGTTCAGCTACCCTCATAAAGGAAAAGGAGTGACGAGGCTGAGGTATTGAAGACGAAGGACAGAGAAGGGAAGCAGCGCCGGTACCCATGGTCAGCGCTGGGAAGCATGGAAGACTGCAGGAAGCTGTGGTGAAGGGAAGCGGTGCATAGTACCCATGATCAGCACCGGGAAGCATGGAAGACTGCAGGAAGCTGTGGTGAAGGGAAGCGGTGCATAGTACCCATGATCAGCACCGGGAAGCATGGAAGACTGCAGAGATCTATGGTGTGACAAAAAGTAGCTACTCCAAGTATAGATAGGCCGGCTATCACTAGTTAGGGTTTGGGGATTACTGTTGGGACAGGCCCACAGTGTTGTAATGGAGAGACCTTCGGGCCGCCTATAAAGGGATATATTTTGTATTGTAAAAGGTTAAATTTTGTTAGAGGTTTGGTTAGTTGGTCAGATAGTTAGACAGTTGTATTATAGAAGCTGAGCTCTGGTTCTGTTATTAGCTGCAGCATCTTACTGTAACCAGTAGCTAGCTCATTGAGCTTGTATGTAACAATCCGCAGGGATTGACAGAGAGGGAAGAGTATATTGTAAGAGAGGCAATATAGAGATAGAGATAGAGATAGAGAAGAGATCTAGGAGAGAAGGGCTCCAGGCTGTGTGCGGAGTTACCCAAAAGATCTCAAGTTGCATATGCAGTGCAGCAGAACTGTGTTTACTTCCCTCTGAGCTATAATAGAGAAACACAGTTCTGTGTCCGTAACTCCCACCCTAGGAGTGAACCACGTAAAACCTGCGTGTTATGTGATGAATGCATGTGATTGTATTTATTTACTGTTATCTATTATTTTGCACATGAACTTTGTTTACAGTAAGTGTATGTATGTGTTATTCAGTTCGCAGCATTATAGAAGGATAAATATAAGTTGAAGTCTTTTGGTATTTTGTATGAGGATTCATCTATGTTTCGCTCAAGACAGTTATTAGTCGCAGTGTTAAACATCCTTGTATGTTGAGTCTTGTAAGTCAAACACAAGTAACGCTGAGTGCGCTAAGATACCGCGGTAGGATATCGCAGGGAGGCGATATCGCATCGACAGAGAAGCTGTAGTGTGTGAAACCGCAAGTTAAGGGTCTAGCGTAGGAGGAAGTTACGTGTTGATCGGAGCACAACGATGCGATAAGGCTGGAGTCATCGCGAGTAAGTGGAAGTTGCACGATGTGGAGAGAGACTGCGCGACGTAGAGAAAGAGAGACCTCACGGCTAGAAGAGCTGCGAGTTGCAAGTAGGATGCCGCAGAACCTAGTCCAAGAGATTTGAGTCCTTGGCCAACCCATTAGAATCACTTTGGGTGAGACTTCAGGCCGCTTTGCGGTTTGTCGCCGAAAGGGATAGTGAGCTAGGGGTGTTGTTGGTTCATTATGGAAAACCCGGGTCTGCCCATACCAACCAACAGATAATATGAGAACAATGCTTATGTTGAAGTATTATTACTCAATGACAGGCATGAGATACCAAATTCCCGTGGAAGGGTGGAGGCTAACTGGGTTGTATTATGGATTTAATGTAACAAGACTTCATGACCAAGATTACATCCACAATGGAAAAAAGATAGTGAATCCTTTGTTTAGAGGTCAATGCGATTTGATTGTTGGAGAATAGTTGATTAGTTTTAACCATGTAACAATGGTTTATAACACCTTTAAAGTGGATGACCACAAGAATAAAATTGAGGATATAGAGAGGATTGATCGCCAAAACTAGGGTTTATCACAACATATTGCTTCAAGGCATGTACAGAGGTGCTTGAAGGAAATGATAAGTACAGGTGGCAGGATAGAGAGGACATCGAGTACAAAGTCCTATCTAGCAATTGTTATTGATTTTATTGATATTCTTTTGTCTCCTAGTTTGAATCTTTGGGATAGAGTGCAAAATTCTTCAAGATTCCATCATTTCTCCACGTTATGGCTATGCTGGGTCAGAGAACAAGAAAATACTAATGTCAACATTAATTTCATTAGCAGAGAGGCATGTCAAGATGTGAAAATTTCTTTCCACTTTGCGGTTTTGTTGATGAGATTATTTCCTGATCAATACTCTAACTTGTCATGTGCATTGCACTTAACTAGGTTAGATGTATGTGAGAACTTCTTTAGCAAATTCGGTGGCATGGTTGGAGTAGAGAGGGAATATTATTTAACTAACTTACTTCATGCTATTGGAACCCTTATTAGATTTATTGAAGAAGAATCGAATCCCCAAGGGATTCGTTTCAATAAATATCATAAGAAACAAACAAGTATCTTGATTAAATTGCATCAACAGACAGTAGAGGAAGGTGATGTCTTCTCACAATATGATTCAATATCCACATATAATAAAATTATAGAATCTCTCAAGATAGGATTGGAGGATGTACATGGATTTTTACTAGATCTTGGAATGCAACCAAAAAGAGACATAGAAGATTCTTGGTAGTTTAAACCATGGATAGAGGATTAGAATTTTCCAACATTTGAAGCTGTGGATGAAGTAGTTGATAATTCTACACCGGGTCATTCCATATCCATATTCCAATCTTCTTATTTTATGGTACTCAATGATAGTGAATTGCAAATGATGGAAAGTGAGTGGAGGCACGAGTTGGATGGACTTTTAGATTTCCTTGACGAAAATGTAATCATAAATACCAAACTAGTGGTGGAGCTCGATGGAAAGGACATATACAAATCTTGTTTAGGTATTCAATTGAATGGAAATTTGACATTATCGAAATATAGATTAACTAAAGTGAGGAATGGAGTATACTTTAGGAGAGATGAGAGGGCCCCCAAAAAGGGTGTTGCAATTGGTTTTGGAATTGGATCAGATTGTGCGATGTTGTTTGAGAGTGATTCTATAGCATTAGCTGAACGTACTATAAGAAAGGGTGTATCTCAAAGTACAAATCACAACGTTTCTTGTGGGACTTGGTACATTTGAAGAGTTCAAGGAATAAGAAAGAAGGATGGTAATAGGGTGTTTGATTACCATAATGACATTGATCTTTTGGATAGGTCTGAATATGTTGAGCTTCAATGTTGTCAGTACAATAAAATAAAGGGGAAACACATGTACAAGTATAATTCGATAGATCATCTATTCATACAACTTGAATCTATTATAGAAGTGACAATTGGATGCATCCCATAGACAATTTGAAAAGGAATCATTCATGTACTTATGTTGGGTGAATCATTGTATGTGAACTTAGCCTCAGCAAGAGCCAAGTCCCACTATTTTGGATGTTCATACACGAGACTTCTCAGCATGTTTCTCAAGCTTCTATTTACCACTTCAGTCTGGCCATCAGTCTGAGGGTGATAAGAAGAACTAAAACTGAGATTAGTCCCCAACTTACTCCATAGAGTTCTCGAGAAATAACAAACAAACTTTGTATCTATGTCAGACACAACACTCAAATGAAACCCATGCAACTTTACAATTTCAGAAAAGAATAGATTAGCAATATTGGTTGCATCATTAGTCTTCTTACATGCAATAAAATGAGCCAGTTTGGAAAATCTATCTACCACAACATAAATTGAATCATGACCTCTCTGAGTTCTTAGGTAAACCTAAAACAAAATCCATGCTTATGAAATCCCAAGGCCTAGCTGGAATAGGAAAGGGTTGATACAATCTTGTGTTCTGGCTTCTCCCTTTTGCATGTTGACATATTCTGCATCTTTCAACAAATTTCTTCACATCATGCTGCATCTTGGGACAAAAATAAAAATTACTCACA
The DNA here is from genome assembly GCA_001517045.1 of Pseudotsuga menziesii. Classification (NCBI taxonomy): domain Eukaryota; kingdom Viridiplantae; phylum Streptophyta; class Pinopsida; order Pinales; family Pinaceae; genus Pseudotsuga; species Pseudotsuga menziesii. Next base: position 59,320 of record LPNX010287205.1, read on the forward strand.
AGAGAAAAAGTCGTATCTTGTCCAAAATTTCCTGATAGACTTCCACTATTATTTTCCCAAATTAAATTCTCTCTCATTGAACATTTCAGAATACTATCTTTGAATAGTAAACCTTCATGCAACATATAATCTAGCCACTGGCTTCTATCATGGGTAACTGGATTTTCACAAGATGTATAGATATCCTTAAAATATAAATCTCCTTTATTCTATCAATCAAGTTTTCAAATCCCAAAGTATTGACCTTAACTTCTTGTAATACCATATTTATCCTGATCAAATCATAAAAAACTTTATTAGACTTACCACTTGTATGTTTGATAACAAATGTAAAGTTCTGCATAAATTCTACCCATTTAACATGTCTCTGGTTGAACTTAGGCTGACGTTTTATGAATTGCAAAGCATGATTGTCAGAATACAACAGAAATTCCTTAGGCATCAAATAGTGTCTCCACTTCTTAATAGCCTACACAATAACATATAATTATTTGTCATATGAAGAGTACTTTTGTTTTTCTTCATTCAATTTCTCACAGAAATATTCTACTGGCCTCTGCTCTTGACTCAAAACTACTCCCACTATTGTTCCACTAGCATCTGTTTCAACTTGAAACACTTTGTCAAAACTGGGAAAATTAAAAATAGGATTCTCAGTTATCTTTTTCTTTAGCAACCTAAAATTCCTATCAGTTGCTTCTATCCATCTGAAAGGTTGTCTACTTCCTATGAAAGTATCTATCAAAGGTGCACAAATCTGACTAAAATTCTTAATGAACTTCCTATAGAAACTAGCAAGTCCATGGAAACTCCTTACTTCATAATCATTTCTTGGAACTGGCCAATTTAAAATCGCTTGTACCTTATCAGGATCCATCTTTAGTCCTTCTAAAACTAAAAATACCAAGTAAACTAACTCTTTCTTAAGGAAACTACACTTATTCGTATTTATCAGTAGCTTCTCCTTTTGAAAAGTCCTCAACACCAACTTAAGCTGTCTTAAATGCTCTTCTATATTCTGTCTGAAAATCAAAATATCATCTAGATACACTATCACAAATTTTCCAGTAAATTCTTTTAAAAATTCATTTATCAACCTCATGAAGGTACTAGGTGCATTAGTAAGCCCAAATGGCATCACTAACCATTCATACAAACCATCATTTTTTTAAATGTTGTCTTCCATTCATCCCCTTCCCTTATCCTAATATGATGATATCCACTTTTCAAATCTATTTTGTAAAAATATTTTGAACCACTTAAATAGTCCATCAGATCATCAATTCTGGGTAAAGGGAGTCTGCACCTATTAGTGATCTTGTTGATTTCCCTCGATTCAGTGCACATCCTCCACCCACCATCTTTCTTTGGACTAAGTACAGTGGGTACTACAAAAAGACTCAAACTTTCTTTTACCAATCCTTTCTCCAACATCTCCTATACTTGTTGTTTTATTTCTTCATTTTCTTGATGAGTTAATCTGTATGATGCTTTATTAGGTAAAATTGCACAAGTTATTAAGTCAATGTGATGACTAATACTTCTTATAGGGGGTAAGGAATTTGGAAAATCATCCACAATAATGTCAACACACTCATCAAGCGAAGTTTTAACTTTAACAAGAAAATCATCTAAATTCGTAGAAGTTAAGATTACCTTTGGCTTACCAACAAGGGAAAAATGTAGATCTTCATATTTCTGAACTTCTTGCAATAGTTCTTTTCCAGCCATCAAGACAATATTTGACCTTGAACCTTCCTAAACTACTTCATCTTCCAAGGGTGACAACGTATGTCTCTTCCCATCCTTCTCCAGAGAATAAATATTTTTTCTCCCATCATGAACATCTTTTCTTTCATACTACCATGGCCTCCCTAAGAGTATATGGAACACATCCATAGGAATTATGTCATATAATACTTCATCTTTGTAAGTACCAATATGGAATTCCACATTACACTGCTCATTCACCAAGATCTAGTGTCCTTTCTACAACCAGGACAATTTGTAGGGAGTGGGATGATCTACCCTCTTCAATCCCAACTTCTCTACTATCTCATTGGAAACTAAATTATCGGTGCTACCACTATCAATAAACATTTTACAACACTTACCTTGTGACTTACACCTTGTTCTGAACAACTGTTTCCTTTGAGCTAGTTCATGTACTTGCTTCTCTGATTTTATCAAAACTCTCTTCAACATAAGGTATTATCCTTCCTATGGAGGGTTATTCATCTATGTTTCTTCTTTTGACTCTTCCTGAGCCTCTGCAACATTCACATTTCTCTAACCTGAAGACTGATTTCTTGGACAATTCCAAGACATATGTCCAATCTCTCCACAAGTATAACACTTTACCTCTTTGTGTCTTCCTCTTCCTTTGCCTCCTCTCAATCCTTCTCTCTGGGATGACTGACTGCTAGAACCCTTAGTTCCATCTTTGGAAGTCCTACCTCCACTATTGGGAGATCCTCTTCCTCTTATTATATTCTTTCCTTTTTTTTTCTGGTTCTGTTTTCTCAATAGTTTCTCTTCTACCTTTGAAGCTACTTGATATGCATCTTCTACCATTTTCAAATTTAATAAACTGAGTTCATCCTGTATATCATATCTTAATCCATTGATATACCTAGCTACTCTTTCTAGACCTCCCTCTGTGTGTCCAGCTCTAATACTCGGTCTAAAAAATTCTTCTTTGTATTCTTTTACCGTCATGACCTTCTATCTAAGGTTATGTAATAGTCCAATAAGATTCTGTTAAGTTAGTAAATTGTTTCTTCAATTTTGGTTTTGTTTCTCCAATTTTGGTTTGATTTTCATTTTATTTGAAGTAACTTTTTGTTTTAAGTTAGATTATTTGCTTCCTTCTTGAAAATTTTTGGTTATTAGGTAAACTTTTGAACTTGGCTTTTATATTTTTTTTTTATGTTTTTGATCCTTTACATTTTGATGGGGTTTTTAAAAAAGTCATTCTATCAAAGAATTGATTCACAAATGTTTATTCTGAGCATACCAAGGCATGATCACCACTCAAGCAACTTTTAATTTTCCTACAAAATGTCAAAAAGATGAAAAACAGCGAGAAAATAGCACTAAAGATTTTCTTGTAGCGCTGGAGCGAAAAATTACAAAGGGCGCGCTACAAGAATATCGCGGCCTTCTTTTTTCCCGATTTTCAAGCAAAATTTTGGCACGTTCTGGAATGATGAATGACTAGTTACGTGATTTTAGGATTTTATTACGTGCTATGTCAGTTTTCATCATGTGAACATGTGATTTTGATTTATGGAAGGAATCGTGGCCATCATTACTCCAAATGTGGTCGATCATGACAGAACAAAGATCAAGCAACGATTTTGAGCATCTACAGCAGCGCATAAAAAAAAGCGTTATTAAAAAATTGTGCTACAATTCTGCAAAGAAAATTCCTTGCACTAAACATTCCAAACACTGCAAAATGAATGCTAAGTCAGACTAGTTTTCATGCCCGAGAAAATGGTTTTTACCAGTTCTGGAGAGCAGGGGATTATGATGTTCGATCCACTCAAAAGAAAACTATAACAGGTGGAACGGACCATGTTTGTGTACACCCTAAATATCCAAGGAGAATTCAAAGGTTGCGGTTATTTCCACAATAAAAAACAGAGGAGGAATTGCAGCCAATAGATCGTTTTGTTGTTGAGGAGTATTTGCTTGATGTGCTGCTATACATGAATGGCTGCTGGAAGGAATTTCCTGTATACATGGTTGGCTTACCAGTCTCATTTCGGTATGAATATCTTATGGCAGAAACAATATTCTCTCAGCTGTTTTTGCTCCCTCGACCACCTTATAAAATGGTTTATTACACTGTGGTGATTATCGATCTTTGCAAGGCTCTTCCTGGAGCTTTCCCAGCTGTAGTGGCTGGAGCTGTGCGTGTGCTTTTTGATAAAGTTGGTGAATTAGATATGGAGTGCCGGACTCGATTTGTCCTCTGGTTTTCACATCATTTATCAAATTTCCAGTTTATTTGGCCTTGGGAAGAATGGACCCATGTTTTGGATCTTCCAAAGTGGTCACCGCAGCGTGTCTTTGCACAAGAAGTACTTGAAAAAGAAGTTAGACTATCATATTGGGAAAAAATTAAGGAGAGTTTAGAAAATGCTCCTGCCTTAGAGGAACTTCTCCCACCTAAAGGAGGAATTTGTTTCAAATACATTGGAGAAAGTCAAGGGGAGTAGTCTGAAGGAGAATCAGCTTTGTCTATAGATTTAACTGGTATGGTGAAGAGAAAAAAAAAATTGGCTCGTGAAATGTATCCTTGGGTGGAGGAGAAAATTATATCAGTACATGGCAACAAAGTTGCTATTGAAGTGGTTGTTCAAACTCTTCTTCATATTGGATCTAAAAGCTTCACTCATCTAGTTACTGTCCTAGAGCGATATGGATCTGTACTGAATAAATTGGCTTCTGATCAATCAAATCAAATATTAGTCATCGAAGAAGTTGCTAAACTGTGGCAAAATAGTGCTCAAATGACTGCTATTGCAATCGATCGCATGATGGGATATCGTATTATTTCTAATATTTCTATTGTGAACTGGGTGTTCTCTCCTCCCAATGTTGAACAATTCCACACTTCAGATCGACTCTGGGAGGTTTTAAGAAATGCTCTCAGCAAAACATATAACCGCATTTCAGACTTGAGAAGAGGAATTGCATCTGCTGAGAAGTCTCTTCAAAAAGCTATTGAAGCCTCCACCAAGGCCCAAGCTGACTTGGAGTCTGCAGAGGCTTTTGCAGAAGAACTAGACATTGAAGAACTACAAAATGAAGCAGCAGATAAAGTAAAATCAATAAAACAAACTCCTCAAACAGATGCTGTATCATCCAGTGAACTTCTGAAGCAGGCACTCATGCTTCACCCATTAGACTTGAAGAAGATTGTAGACATGGCACCTTTAAAGGGTGCAGGAAGGATACAAATCTTAAAGCATCCTCATTTTGCATATGCCGAAGCAGGAAGTCCCTCACTTGAACATCTGACACAAATATATGTGGAAAGAAGTTACTTAATTTGGAGGTTACCAGAATTGTAGAAATGGTTGAAGGATGCTGCATTGCAAGTTATTCAAATAGTGAACCAGGACGAAGGTGAAGCCAAAGATTGGGCTTGTCAATATTCACAAGTGATGGGGGTCAGTTTATTACTACTTTTAGTGAGTGCCCTGTAAATGTTTGAGATGCCAGAGTGATTTAATATTGAAAAATATCAGTTTTTCATATGAGTATAACCCTGTCAAAGTTTAAAAGTTCGGTGATGTGAAAAACTGTGCATGTTATGATGTTCAAACTTCATAAGCCTGCTACTTATGCAAAATGTGATGAAGGAGCTGGACATTTGAGATAGTTTGAAGACCTAGATAGCCTGAAGACATAGTTTAAGTGCATACTAGAAGACTGATCAGTTTGGCTTTGAAGTAAAGATTGAAACAGAAAATGGACAGAGCATGAGTTCAATGAGGAGTTTGAGCAGCCTATGATCTAAAGCATTCAGACATTGTGGTTAAACTCATTTCACCTTATAAAAAACAAAGAATCAGTCAAGGAAACTTGCAGCAGAGATTATATCTACAAAGTCTTACTGTGCAGAGGTTGTTCCTAAGGCGATACCAGAAGGGTTCAAGGGTTAATTTTGGTATTATTACACAGGTTTATTATGCATGCCGGAGATGGACAATGGTCAGTGGTTTTCCATGATAGACTTAATGCCAGTTAAATTTTACTCACAAGCAGAAAATGACACCATGGTTTTCCAATATCAACAAAGTTTGAAGATGTATGAGGCAGTAGAAACATAATTCTTCTCTATTTTTCCTGTTTTGAGTGATTGAAGTCGAATGCAGACCACGAGCTGATGGAGAGGAATTTTTGAAAACAAAAATAGGTTGTTGTTCATAAGATACCCATATACAAAAACCTCTCTCAGTTTTGCAACAGCGGTCAAGGTGTGGAAGATTCAGTTTAATCTTTGCAGCCTATTTTTCAGGGATTTTAAATATTTAATATTTTCCTGTTTTAGTGTTCATTTTGCGGGGCAGATTCGGATTGATTGGAGATGAATTTTTAAAAACCAAGAGAGGTTTTTGTCCACTACAGACCCATATACAAAAAATCTCTCAGTTTTTACACAGGTATCACCAATTGAGAGATATGGAAGCTTCTTTGACACCTATTTTCCAGAAATTCGCCATATTTGCCAGGAATTCGATTTGCTATTTTTAGTCAATTAGTTGAATTAGTTAGTTAATGTAACTGCTGGGTAGCTTCAATTTCGACCTAATGAAGGGGAGATAGAACTACTTCTTTGTAATTATAAAAGAGGGACAAAGGGACTGAAGAAAGGTTCTGATTTTTGGGAGCATCAGGAGGTCTGCAGACTATTTGTATCTTCAGACTTGTTCAGAGCTAAGTATTGTGACTCTTATAAGCATTTGCTGATGAAATAATGAGATATATGAATTTTTCCCCTTTAGTTTGTCTGTGTTGGATTTATTATTGAACTTGTTTAGTTTCTTAAATGATAAATTCATTACTAGTTAATGTGTATTTCTTGGTAATGCTTATCATTTATGTATGAACCTCAGCATAGTCTTTCTGTTGGATCTTATGTGATATGTTATGCATCTTTATCAGTTTTTGTTTATGATTTAGTTTTTATTTTGCTTCTGAATGTATGCCCTGATTGTTCCTAGAGCTTACAACCATTAAAAACCTTTTAAACAAACCCTAAACCTTAGTTTTATTGAGTTTTATATTTGAGATTGTGTTGGCTTGTTTCTCTGGCCTTAGAAACAATTTCTGGCACAAACATATTTGGCGCCGTTGCCGGGGACGAAGCTGAAGCATATCTTCCCTGGGATACTTATCATTTTTTCTAGTTTAAGAGGTGGACTTGAACCAGCATTTTTGAAGGCTATTTTTCACCAAAATTTGACACAGTGGCTGCTGGAAGAATTAGAAAGTTTCAGTTATCCCCAGTTTTATGCAGCCCTATTAATTTGAACCACTGTCACCCCTTTCTCTTTCTGAGAAGAAGAAACTAAATCTGTCTTAAAAAATTAATTGGTGACTCCACTATTTCAAGATGCAGAAGCCAATGTCCATGGAAGCTATTGTGGCTTGAAGGTTTGCACCTTTAAATTTTTCTGATATTCCAGGTTTTCCAAATTCAGTACCTATTATGGATGTTTGGGGAGATTGTCTTCCACGGTTTAGAGA